>CM053595.1:156532560-156550851 GCA_028646575.1 Pseudocheirus occidentalis
GTTTCATTCCGCACTCTAAACCTTTCACTTCTCTTTAGTGGATAGTATGTTTCATCATCAGTCCTCCGAAATGATAAATAGCAAGAGCCAATCTTGATGGACTTCGGTTTCCTTGTCTATAAAACTGGATTGGAACAGATGTCCTTTAAGGGTCTTTCTAGCTCTAAATCTATAATAGTATAATATTATACACAGATATGATCTATGGTAGTTGAAATCTCTGTTTTAGCCTAAAATAATAACTAGCTTCCTGTCTTGAATTTCTAACTTTATAGTCCTGAGGGAGAATGTGAGTCACAGTATGATTTCTAAAAATAGAGAAAACAACCTTGAGTGTTGTGGAATTCAGGAAAATAAGAAATAAGCACACACAATCTTCTCCTTCCCCCATATAATATTTTAATTCCATGTTCTAAGCAACTCAGAAGTTATTACAGTTAATGAAATTAGATTATCCCTTGGGACAGTATATAAATAAAAATTTGTTAAAGCATAGAAAAGCAATCTTAACAGAAATGTAATTGGGAGCTACATACAAACAGAGATCATGCATGAGTATTGAATTCGTTTGGATGAGGAGAGGAAGAAAGAAAGTAAGTATAATTTGAAAAAATATGAAGAAGAGAAGAAACAAAGATTCCTGTTTAATTTTTTAAACACAATTATTTTTCTTGGATGTCCTTTTCAATTATATAGGCATTTCCAAATCAGTCCTGTGATTGTCATATTCTAGTTAGTTGTGTCACCAGAACACGCACACATACACCACCAAGTCTGTAATCCCATTATCCAGCTGTTGAAAACTGATAAAAACAGCCCATTTTCACAAACCAGCAAACTCTATTTACATCTTTATAAGACATATTTGGAAATAACAGTTACTGGGATATTTTTGTACATCAGAAAGGGGGGAAAAGATGCAAAATATAATGAGCCTATTGTCAGAATATCACTAAAAGTGTGCAGACACATTTAAAGGGGAAAATGTAACAGTTTCAGTCTAATTTTTTTCTCTATTGTTATTTAACACAACTTACCCTAGTGCCTAAGTTTCAAAACAGCATCCAGTTATCTTGAATACAGCCTACAGTTGTGCCTCCCAAAAAAACCATAGTTTGAGAAAGTGCTTAATGAAAAGTTCATAATAAATTATATAAATGTAGATTCTATTTAAATTCATTGACATTCAGCTTTGGTAAGCATTATAACATTATCAGTAGTACATACAAAATAGAATACAATAACAGTTCAATGTCCCCAGGAAGTACCAAAGCACAGGATTTATGTTGGATCAATTTTGATAGGCTTCTCTGCTAGCCTTGGTGAAGACCTTTGGGTCTTCCAGAACCAAATTCATGAATATGGGAACCCAGTGTCCAAAAGAAGACTCTTTTTTACTTTATTTATTTAACTGAAGTCAGCCATGGTATTATATGAATTTCTGGTGAAAGGGAGACCATTCACATAAGTATTTTAGATATAACTTGGAAATTTAAAAATGTTATTGCTTAAATCATCTAAATTGACTAAATCTCCTAAAATTGCCAGAAAATGGAGTAAACATCTTCTTTAATGAGATTGAGTATAATTTTCTTAGAATAATTTGACATTCATCAACATCATCATTGTCATTATCATCTTTAGCAGCATTATAACCACCATCATTGCCACATTATCATCTTTATCATCATCAAACATTATCATCAAATAATTAATGCCTGTTGAGTTGTACTTTGACTTGATTCTCAAGGGTCAAAGTGAAATGGTTAGTGTCTGCAGACAGTGATACAAAATTCCCAGATTTGTTTTACTCAATTTTTCAATAGAAAATGTAGAAACTGATGCATTTTACATGACATGCATAAAAGTGTAATTGAAGATTTATATTTTGCATTGGACCCCAGACCTATATAATTGTGCATTAAAATATTATGTGTGGGTAAATAAAAAGTTAATGAGAACAACTGGGGAGGATTTTTTTTTAAATATCCCCCTTCAGCATTAGGTTAAATAATTCTCCTATGCCAGCTACCTCTAGATACTCTGAAAACGTACAACTTTTTTGATTTTACATCCCTGTCTTTTCTACATTATTTTAACTATATATAGTTGAAACTATTTTAACTATATATAGTTAACTATATATAGTTTTAACTATTTTTAACTATATATAGTTAAAACTGCATATAGTTATAACTATTTAAACTGTGTGATCACCAAAGTTTGTAGTAAATCATAATGTAACAGTAACTGTGCCTTGAGTACTATATTTCTGTTTGCCAAATATCAAAAAAAATTTGATAGACCTGGGGAAGTTTCAGAGAAGGTCAGTTACATCCTTAAAATGACATGGGGATAGACTTTGTGAGTTAATCTGCATTTAATTAGAAGGTGTCTTCCTACTGTCTCTACATTGGATTAGTTGTTCAGTATTTCTGCTATGATTTGCATGGCCTATTTCCTAATTTAGGTATGAAATTTATTTGATTAGTCAGTGGTCTCCTGACAAACTCCTATCCATATTCTCTACAGATTACTCCATTTAAAACATAAAGCCAAAAAAAAGTCTGAGACCCATACAATTATACAGTGTAGTCCTCCATAGTAACCAATCTTAGACCCTTGCCTCCTGACCTCTGTGTATATATCAGTGCCATGACAATCTTCTTAATCACTCAGGCTTGAAATATTAGAGTCAATTTTTTTTCTTTGTAGTTCCTTATTTGATACATTTTGAAGCCATGGTGAAGATGCCATATACCTCTTTGTTGCTTTGTAGTTGAAAGATCACTTTAAACATTCTTCAACAAAAATATTGTTTGATGCCTCCTAGCCATGCAATAATTTTGGTAGAATGCTGGCAGTAAAATGTTAGGTATTTATTTCTGAGAGAAGTTTGAGGTCGTTGAATTCACTTTGAAATTTTCCAAAGGCTTTGCATTCCCCATACTCCTGTTCTCTTCTTATTTAATTCTTAGCCCTACTCATTGTCCATTGGCATTATCTGCACAAGATGTGTGTTTGTGTGTGCGTGCGCGTGCACATAATTGCATATATTTTTCCTTTAAATTTAATCTTTTATTTTCTCCCAATTACATGTAAAAACAATTTTTAAAATTATACAAATTTTGAATTCCAAATTCTCTTCTTCCTTCCTTCTCCTCCCCTCCTCATTGAGAAAGTAAGCAGTTTGACATAGGCAATACATGTGATGCATATTGATGTCAGAGTCCTGAAGGTTGTCCATCTAACGGCATGTCGTAATATTGACAATAGGAACATAGGTATAACATAATTGCTTGATGTTCCTTCAGTCACATTTTAAGTATTGAAAAGGTCCAATTTTTTCCCCTTATACCTTTCAAATCTTCTCCTTGAGATATCTTGTGAGTTGATTTCTTCTACCCTGTATCTCCCAAACTGTATTTTTAGCTGTTGATCTCTTTAGTGCTATTTCTACTTCTTCTGTAATAATACATGGAACTGTAATTAGCTAAGGATCCAACTGTGATATGTACACTATCAGTCATGTTGAAAACAAAATTGGTATGAGAATCTGTATAGATCATTTCCATTTTTATTTTATTATCCTTCTATTTTGTCCTTCAGTATTCTTTAGATCACTTTGCTTAACTGAGCCAACTAAGTTTTCTTTACAGTGGTTTTTCTCTCTGTGGCTTATTTCTGTTTGGTGAGGTATTGCTTCCTCCTTTGCAATGTTTTACAAACGAGTTTGCATTTTAAACTGTTGTTATTCTTGGCTACCATATCCCATATTGCCTTACATGATGTAGATATTTACAGAGATAAATTTTAGGATCTTTAGATCTCCTTGTGACAATTAATTTAAATCAGATACATTTCTACATTAAACAATTGCATTCTGTGCCCTTCCATCCATCCATATGTAATTTTCCATCATTAATTTGTCTCACTAGCCCAGGATGGAATTGTTCTAATCACGTTATATTTTTTTCTCATCTCCTTTCTTTTTACATTGTTCTAATTTTGATCTTTACTAAAGAATTCAAGAAACATATCTCTGAAACAGTTAATAATTGTGATGAGGCAAAATAGCAAAATGTCTGGGATGCAGCTAAAGCAGTGGAAAAGAATACATGTAGGGGTGGCTAGGTGGCGTGGTGAAGTAGGGTTTTTTTTTTTTAACACATAATGCCTCACGCTCTTGCTCTAGAAATCAAGAATTTTTTTTTTTAATTTGGTACCTATTAAGTACAGAAGGAGTCAGTCAGGAGGACCTGAGTTCAGATCCGGCCTCAGACACTTAACACAACACTAGCGATGTGACCTTGGGCAAGTCACTTAACCCCAATTGCCCTCTCCAAAAAGAGAAAGAAAAACCAAAAAGAGAAAGAAAGAAAGGAAGAAAGAAAGGAAGAAAGAAAGGAAGAAAGAAAGAAAGAAAAGAAGAAAATAATACATGTATATTGTGTGTGTATATATATCATATAAATATATACATATACGATGTTAGATATACAATATATTTATGTATACATTAATGAAGTGGAAAATGATTAACTGAATATTCATTTTAAAATGTAAAAGCCAACAAATCAACGATCCTACAATTAAAAAAGAGGAAAACTAAAAACAAAGGAATATGTGCATGTATACAAAAAAAAGACAACACTGACAGAATGAAAATATCAGTAAACTTGAAACATATTTATCCAAACTGGTTAAACAGAAATGAGAAGAGACTAAAATTATCAAATAAAAATGTACAAGGTGAATTTGCAACATACTCAAAAAAATAAATGTACAATATTATAATATCCATTATTATATGATAATGAACCTGAGAATTCTAAAGATTGGCTACAAAAAATGTAAAATACTTAAAATAACTAAGCAACAAATAAGGATAATATATAATATCATATCAGAAAAGGAAACTGAATTGCCCATAAAGGAATTACAATGAGTAGCAGGGGAGAGTGACCTGTTCTACATGGATTTGTAGGGGAATGTTGTCAAACTTTTAAAAATGATTAACACCTGTATTATACAAAGGGCAGTTAGATGGCACAGTGGATGGAGTTCCGGGCCTGAAGTCAGGAGGACTCCTCTTTGTGACTTCAGTCTTGTCTTCAGACACTTACTAGCTCTGTGACCCTGGGCATGTCATTCAAGGCTATTTTGCTCTGTTCTTCATCCTTAAAAACATTAGCTGGAGAAGGAAATGTCAAACCACTTTAGTATCTTTGCCGAGAAAATCCCAAATGAGGTCACAGAGTTGAACATAACTGAAAATAACTGATCACCAAAAATATTATGTAAATTATTCTCAAATATTGAGAAGTAAAGCCCTCTATCTAACTCCTTTTTATGAGACAAATATCTTTCTAAAATGTGCACTGTGGAATAATAAAGCAAAGGAAATTATAAACCAGTATAAGCCCTGATGGGGAAATCTGGAAAGAATCACAGTGAACCCCTTTACTGGTCAAGCTCAGTATAGGGAGACAAACAGAGTGGACTGCAGACACTGAGGACAGCCAGGAACATGGTGCCATAGGGAACACTCTGGTGCCCAGGGAGAGGTAGTGTACCAGGGCAAGAAGATGTTTCAGGCTCATACTGGGGCACTCCCATGCCCACACTAGGGCACTGATACTGGGACAGGTACTAACTGACAGCTTTTTTGCACATTGTCCACTCCCAGATTGCAGGTCAAGGTTACATTAATCCTGTTCATAAAATGTTTTTAGATTACAGGTAATCAAACTTACCTTTTTGATTATTTGAAATCATTGCTGGTTCTGGGGTACCTAAAAATTCACCTCTACTAACCCAAATCCAGCCTACATACAGTTAAAGCTGATGATCTCCATCTAATTTCTACCATAATTTTTTTTAATTTTGCCAGCAATTCTTGTAAAAGAAAGAATTCTTTACTAATTTCTTTTATTTTCCTGTTTATCAGACATTTGATTACTGAGTTCAATATTTCTGATTCTTGTAAGAATGACCTACCTTTCTTTGTTTTAACTAGCATCAAAGAATTTTGTTGTTTACTGACTCATAATATATTCTGAGTTTGGAAAGTGTTATATATTCCCTATTCTTACATTTTAAAAACTATTTCCTTTGATAGTCAAGGCCTTTAATTTATGAAAATAAACATTATTATTTTGTACAGTCCTGTGAAGTACCTTTATTGATTGATAGAGCACTAAATTATAAATTAACTTTGGTGATATTATCATTGTTATCAAACTGACAAAACCCAGCAATCAGCTCTGAATATTCTTCTTGCTATTAAAATGCATTTCTTTAAGGGAAATTTTGTAAAAATATCTAAATGGGTATGGAGCGTATTTTGTAGACTGACTTCCAATTTTTATTTATTTACCTGGCAGTTATTTTGAATAGGATTTCTCTTTCAGTTATTGTCTCATACATTTTATTGTACGTACACATATTTATGTAGTATACGTTTTTATATATACTATTAACTTTGTGGGGGTTTTATAGATGGCAGTTTTACTGAACTTCATGTCACAGTTTCTTTGCTAATTTCCATGTATGTTCTTAGTGAAGCATCATATTTTCAGCAAAGAGGGATAATTTTGTTTTCTTTTTGCCTATTTTTATGTTTGTAATTTGTTCTTTTTTTCTTCTTTATCACTTAGTATATCTAGAACTATGTCAAAGTTTAGCATAGAAAGGAATCATCCTTGCTTTCCTCCCATATTTATTAAGAAAGCTTCTGTTGTTTCCCCACTGAATATAATGCTAGCTTGTGGCTTGAAAAAGATACTATTTATCATGTTTTTAAAAGCCTTCAGTACTTCTACATTACAGTTTTATTACACAGATGACTGATGTCCTGTGTTGAAGTACTTTGCTGCATTAAGTTAATCTTCTATTTAGATCATATGTTGTTTTTTTTAAGTAATCATAGTCATTATTTTCCTAATAATGAACCATTCTTGTATCCTTGGAATACATCCAACTTGATCATAGTAAAAGATTTTTAGATACATTGATATAACATTTTAGCTAAGATTTTTACTTACAATTTTTAATTGATTTGTCCAATCTTATTTCTCACTTTGCAAACATGCAAACTTTTCTTAATGATTCATTGTTTTGTATATATCTGTTCCTTCTGCTTCTGCCCTTTACTATATTCTCAATCTATAACCAATTCTTACCTATTCACTTATCTGAATTCTACCCATCTTTTCAATATTCAGGTTCAGTTTTACCCATCCTGTAAAGCCTTCCTTGAGTAAAGAAACCTTCAGAGATTGTCTCCTTCTCAAACACAGCTCAGCATTTAATTACATAATATCGTCTGTAATTCACTATTTTTATTATGTCTTTCACTATTTAAATTTCTGTTTTATTTTTTCCCCCAATTAGAACATTCATTTTTTTTAAAGTCAGCTATTTTTAAAGTCATGCAGTTATTCTTGAGAGCCATTCATAGTTCTTGGTCATAATCAAGCAAATATTTCTTTATTAATCATTCATGGATTGATTATATTTTGTTTTCATTTTTTACTCTATGACTGAAGTATAATAAATTCCATTGACTTGTATGTGCTTACTGGGCCTGGATACTGAGAAAGATTTCTGCTACATCTCTTTGCTTCTTTGGAAGAGAAACCTTTGTACTTGACAATGCACCAAAAAAAGAAAATGAAAAACTTAAAAAAAATTATATCTCTTCTTTCTTGAAACACATGCTAATCAGTTTTTTTATTAAATAACAAAGAACACCAGGCCCAGGCTTGTTTACCTAATCCTAGTATTCTAGAATGAGAAAGAATTTGTCAAAGTGCTAATTCATACAGTAGTCTGCAAATTTATGAAACAGCCCAAAAAGTAGAATATGTCAAATTTTAAAAAAATTAAAGGTAGGAAAAATTCCAAACTAGGAATCAACTAACTCATGTTCTTTTCTAATATAATTGCTATATGAACATAGACAAATTAGTAAGGACTTCAGTTCATCTACAAAATAGGGATAATATATGCTCTGCCTAACAGTACTATTTTGGGGTTCAAAGTCTATAACTTCTGTGAGAGTGATTTAGTTACTTCTGTAATATGTGATATAAAAGGAAAGCTAAAAAGGTGTGTATGTGCATACATTAAAAAAGTGCAGGAAAATGTATGAACTATTTATAATTTAAAAAGCATTAGTTAAATGTCTACTCTAGAATATGAAAAGCACTCTACTAGGAACTGGAAATTCAAAGATAAAGATTAAGTCCTTACTTTCTAGAAGTTTACATTTTTCTGGAGGGAAATTACAGGTACACAGGTACATAAATAAAAAATATATAGTATATCCCCAAAGTCTCAGTGCAGTGTTTGGCGCTTTAATAATTTTAATTCCTTGAAAAACCAAGATTTTGAGGACATCATGTATTTGTGTACACACACACATATACACATATACACATACTACACAAACATATACAGTGTTTATTTTTGGGAGCAACAGAGAGGCATTAGCATTAGAGAATTAGAATGATTATTGAGTGAATCCAGAAATAGAAAACAATATATCTTTTACAGTTTGATGTCATACATCAGTTTATAAAAATAAACTCTGTTCTCTTATGAAGTATTCTTTATTACTATTGTGTTATTCAGACTATTACACTGGATGGAACACTGATCTGACTAAATATGACATTCATTATCTTTGGTTCTTGAATCAAAAATAACAGGAAACTTAAGTAATTTAAATATAAGAATATTGTGAAGAAGACCATAGATCCATATAGGGTATTTTTTTTCTTCCTTTAGTTATCTCATGTGGAAGTCTGTCTTTTCCACCAAATGGTAACAAGATTGGAACATTAACCATATATGGAGCAACAGCCATATTTACTTGCAACACAGGATACACTCTTGTTGGTTCGCATGTCAGAGAATGCTTAGCAAATGGACTTTGGAGTGGTACAGAAACTCGGTGTCTAGGTAAGTAAATTCAAGGACTTCTGTTTTTATGTTCTTCAGATTAAATTTGAAAACAGATCATGAACAAATTGAAAACATCAATCATTAACACTATCATCCTAAAAATCACCTCTCACAATACAACTAGATATCTGCTTTCTACATTTCTTATGCCCCAGTTCATAATATGATTTCACCTTTGAGCTTTTAAATAAAATATTTATTTGAGCAATAAATCATGGTCATATCATTTTCTGAGTGATTTAAAGGACCATTTTTTTCTGTTGCTGAACCAATATACCAGAAAATCCATTATGATAGTAACAAATATCATCATTTGTTTCCATTTGCTGTTTTGCCTATCATTCTCCCATCTTTTCTCTATTTTTAGTATGTAAGATAAATGGAAAAATTAGTTCATCAAATTGAAACAATAGAAATATAGGCATTTGCAGTCTAATGGGAAAATTTTTTTTTCTCAACTGCCTTAACTTTAGAGATGTGGAAATTGTCTCAGAGTGGGCCAAGTAATTTGGTCTAACTTGCATAGCTACCAAGTAGATGATCTGGCATTGAACCTAGGTCTTCTAATCTTAGGCCCAGGTATTAGTTGGATTTAAGGATCTTCCTAATTCTGAGATTCTGTAATACATCACCTTTACGTTTCTATATTCGTTATGTGAGTACTATATTAATATATGACTTCGTAAGTTAATATGAGTTAATAAGTGGCAGAACCAATATTTGATCTCTGATCCTTTGACTACAAATTCAGAGGGTATTTTTGTTGTTTTCCACTATGCAAAAGAGTACACAGCTTGAAATTAATGTTCTGCATTTAAAATCTGGATTCCATGTGATGAAATCCTTCATCTCACTTTTGATATTATTTGTACTATTTCAGCATTTTGCAATGATATTTGCTCTTATCTATTATCTCTTTAATCTGTAGTCATCAAGATGCTATTGATATATGTGGTGCATTTTCCCTCAAAAATATTTTGCTCCTTATTCGACTTTTTGTTTTGATAGTATTTGAGCTAAAATTGCATTTGCAGTACTATAATGACCTATTGGATAATGAATCCCTTTGGAAGTATCATATCACTAAAATATTGCTATATCAGAAATGGTAAGTGGAATGGTTCCAAATAATTTGGTTCCAAGATGATATTTTTCTGTTCTTCTTGTAGAAAATATAAGTAGATGGTGTTTCTCCTCTTTAGTGACATAAGGAAAATTTTAATAATCATCAAAATAAGGAAAATGATGAACAAAGATGAGGCCTTCTTGTGGCAAAAGTATATTTAATTCTACATGACCCTTGCACCTTATGTTCAACATAAAATTCAGTTATGATAGCCAGAGTTGTCCCAGCAATCTCATATATAATACCTTGTTATGAATATCTTTAGAGACCTTATCATGGTATGTTATCCTTATCACTGCTAGTGTCCTATTTTCTTGTTATCCTGGGATGCTATTACTAATTCTCTAGAGGGTCAGCATGGAGAGATGGTTTCAGTGCTTCACTTGGAACTAGAACTCCTAGATCTCAGTTCCAGTTCTATTCTTTATTGTCTGTATAAGAATCGGTAAATTACTTATTCTATATGAGACTGTAAAGCCAATCACGAGCAGTTCTCCTGAGGACTGCAGCTATGAATAACTTTAAGGGTCTAATCACATAAAGAGCCTCTATTTATTCAGCAGTAAACTAAAGCATAACATTAAAAAAACTAAAGTGTAATATTCATGACAACATCACATAACAGCTTATTAACTAAGGTGGCCACAGAGTCTTAAACAAACATATCATTCGGTATATCTTACAGTCATCTTTAAGGAGTAGCAGAAAATACAAACACCATCCACCCCTAGGTCACAGTAGATTACAATCTCCTCAGTCAATACAGAGTATCCAAAATAAAGTCCTCTTTTATCTTGACTCTAGGCTTGTTTCCAAACCCCACAGCTCCTTCTCCATGGACTGAATGCTCCTAACTCTTGTCTGGATTCACAAGAAGGCAGTTCTCTGCTGCTGTTCCATATCTCAGCCCATGGGGACTGCTCCACTCCAAACTCTTTGTAGTTTCTGTTTCTAGGAAAACAAAACTTTACAGGTCTACAACAATATTTACACACATTACTAGCACTATTATCTCAATTCACTTTCTGTCTGAGAAATCAATATAGAACAACAGACAGGGCTTCTGTCTGAGAAATCAACACAGATCAACAAGTGGATCACCAATATCACAAACATTCTCTCTCTCAGTTCTGCCTGCTCCCAGCCTTGCTAGTGCTCTTATCTGCTCCTTCCTGTTCTACCTTTTTTGCAAGCTTCTCCCACCATGGGCTCCCATGTGATTACATTTGACCTATTAAGGAGCAGGGAAGATATTCAAATTCCCTTAGGCCTGTTAAGGCCAGTACAATGTATACTGTTTCCAGTAAGTGATTCTTGATGCAATCAACAGCTAGGCTCAATGGCACTTGATTAGCCAAAACTCAATCCAGAAAAAGAGAAAAAAAATTCCATTTTCCTTGCCATTGCAGAATCTTAGTTGTGGTTATTGTTGTAGTAGTTGTTGTTTTTAATCAGAAAAATGGGAATGTAAAATGGTATCTGATACAACATGAGTGATTTACTCTTTTCTTAAATTATAGCTCCTCTAGCAAAAAGCAGAGTATTCTGCACACAATAGATTTCTAAATACCGATTAGTAAATGAGTGAATGAACTGCTTAGAAATGCAGAGTTTATATCATCATTAAAAAAAATACAATGGAGAACTACAGTGATTTTTCTCCATATCTATGTATGGAAATTGCTTTCCAAATTGCTAAATGGACCAAGATGTCATTCATTTATTCATTCAACAAATATTATTTGAGTTCCTACCATAGTTAAAATATGGTTGTAGGGGGCCTCTTTGCTGTTCCTCTAAGAACAGTCTATTGCTCAGCTTTTGGCATTTTCACTGACTGTCTCCTATGCCTGGAATTTTCTCCCTTCTCATCTCCATCTTGTGGCTTCCCTGGCTTCCTTTAGGTCCTGCTTAATCCCATATTCTACAAGAAACGTTTCTTAATGCTCCTTAATTCTAGAGCTATCCCTCTGTTATTACTAGGTTTTTTTGTTGTTGTGTAGTCATTTCAGCCACGTCCAAGTCTTTGTGACCTCATTTAAGGTTTTCTTGGCAAACATACTAGAATGGTTTGCCATTTCCTCTTCCAGCTCATTTTACAGATGAGGGACTAAGGCAAACAGAGTTAAGTGACCTCACCAGGGTCACTGAGCTAGTAAGTGTCTGAGACTGGTTTTAAACTCAGGAAGATGAGTTTTCCTGATTCCCAACCCAGTACTATATTTACTGTGCCTCCTAGTTGACCCTGTTTCCAGTTTACCCTGTATATAGCTTTTCTTGTACATAATTGCTTAGATATTACTTCCTCCATTTGACTATAAACTCCTTGAGAGCAAGTGGTATCTTTTTTCCCACTTTTGTTGTATTCACATTCTCTCTCTGTCTCTCTGTCTCTCTCTGTCTCTCTCTCTGTCTCTCTCTCTCTCTCTCTCTCTCCCCCCTCTCACTCTTCTCTCTCTTCCCTGCCCCAAGCTCGTTGTAACTGATTAATAAATGTTTTTGGCTATGAGGGATACAAAGATTTATAAAACATTGTCCCTGTTCTCTAGGACTTTAGAGTCTAGAGGATCATGTTGATTTTAGAGGGTTTTCTCTAGTGGAACATTTTGGGACCATCTTTGGTTCTGTACTATTCAACATTTTTACCAATTGTTTGACTGTATTTTACAGAAAATGCAAAACTAGAAAGGATGACTAACACATTGGACAACAGAATTAGGATCCAAAAAGATATCAATAGTCTACATTGAAATTGAACCAGATTTAATTAAACTCAATGTAATAAGAATGTTTGTTTTAAAGGTTAATTTTTCAATTAAAAACATCTATTTTCTCTACATCACAATATCCCACCTAATTGGGGGGAAAAGAATGCCAAAACACTAATACAAATATAGATAGTAGTAGTAACAATACTAATAATGATAATAACATTCCTGCACTGAGGATATCCAAAAAACATGTCTCATTGGACATCCTTTAGTTCACCATCTCTCTGTGGATACCATGCTTCATTATTGGTCTTCTAGAATTATAGTTGGCCGTTACAGTGATTAGCCTAATGGAAATATTTATGATTTAGGTAAATATGTTTCACCTAAGTTTAAAAAAATCATGTGTACAAAATATGGAAAAATGTTTCTAGATATTTCTAGTAATTCATGTAAAGGAGATTCTAGGATTTAGTGAATTATTGGTTCACTTTGAATCAACATTATGCCAAGCCAAGTAGGAAACATAATTCAAACATTATTCAGAACAAGGAAGGTTTGCAATTCTCTTGTATTCCACCACAATTAGACCACATTGGAATGTTGTCTTCAACTCTGGATCTCATCTTTTGGCATGCATATTGATTACCTGAATGTATTCAAAGAAAAGCAACTCGGATGGTGGGACTTATGATCTTGCCACAAGAGGATGAGACTTGGGGATGTTTAGCTTAGAAAATAGAAGACTTAAGGAAAGGACATAATTTCAAGTCATGTCATATGGAAGAGGGATTATTCCTGTTCTACTTGACCACAGAAGACTAGCTTAGAGTAATGAGTAAACCTTATAATTTATAGAGATTCAGATTTAGGCTCAGTATAAGCAAAATTGGGCAAATCTTTCCACTCCACCACAACTTCCTCTTGTAGATTTTATTAGCAGTGCTAAATTTGAAAAGAGCATTTTAACTTTGATTTGAATATAATTAATAGCAGGAAGCAGTAGCTTCAATCAGCACAGATCCTATAGTTCATAATGTTGAAGTGTGGCATACTTGTTTTGCCCTATAGAATATGCTTTGCCAATTATGATAACCATTGTCACTGAAGACTAAAGGTATATGGGCCTAACTCATTCCCCCATGCAAATTGGGTTGGCTTTTATTTTAAAAATCTCAAAATCTTCCTTGATTGGCTTAGAAAACTAAAAGCTCAAGCTACTGACATAACTTTCTGGTCTTCTGAATACATATTTTCCAGAGCTCCTGGAACTCTTTAAAGCTTGGCTCATGGAAAATGATAGGTGTGACACATACAGGGGATTTTTGCTCAATTGAATGAGCCATCCTTAATGCATGTCCTTTATGAATATTATTCTTCCATGGCTAAATGAATCTACTTTTGCTAGCTATTGAATGACCTGTCACCTTTTTCCCCCCATAAAACTATTGGGAGACTGTCTTAGATTAGGCGTGACCCACAACAGAGTTTATACATTAGCCGATGTCATTACAAACTTCAAATGATATGAAAATATCATTCATTTAAATGGTAGTAGCTGTATACAACAACATATTCCAAAGTAAATTACTTCATTCTTTATGCATTATAACAGCTGTATGAATCAGTATTTGGATTTCTGCACATGCAAGATCTATGATGACATATGCACACATGTATGAAGTAACATGCCCAAAGTTTCATACTAATAAGAGCCTGAGCTAGGATTCAAACCCATGTTTTCTGACTCCAAGTTTGGGGCTCTTTCCTTACTGATTTGCTGTCCCTTTGTTTTATTGATGCTTTCATATCAAACCTGAACATCTCTTGGCTCAAATTCTGGCCGTTCTTTCCCTACTGTTTCATTCTCAAAAGGGATTCATGGCAAGAAAGTGAGAGACTTCCCATGATAGCAGTTTCTATCAATACCTCACCAGACTAAACACCCCCTCATGGTCCATTAATATATAAAAGTTATGTATGTACATATTTAGAAGTGACTGTCCAAAGGCTCTTAGTGGTACTGCTGAAATTAGAACTCATGTTTCTTGGTTCCTACTTTAGGGGTTATTTGCATTATTTCTTAAATGTTCTTAAATTCTTTCTGTGCTGTTACTTTTTTTTCCTTTGGTGGAAGGGAGATTATAGTCATGTGTCCCCCTTAAAAGATGGAATCATTTGGCTCTTGTTCTCACATATTTGTCAGCTAACATCACCCCACTATGACTGTCGATTACTACCAGAAGGTAGCGAAACTCTATCATGGCACTCTGAACGTTAGTGTTCCCCTGAAATATTCTCAAGAGTTGTACATTCCATCTTAATACTTACGTTACAGGTATAGTTATTTGGGTGTAGATATAATCATTTCTGTTTAAACCAACGGTCCTTTTAGTGATTTCTGTTGTGCAAACATGAGGCTAAAACATCTGGAGTTTTGTTCCTAGTTATTAGCAAGCAGGTAGAATTTTCAAATTGTCTATGGAGTTTTAATGCTCTGTCATGACCCTGTCTTGGCCTGAGGACAGTGTTGTTGCTCAAAAAGAAACACTCCATTTCTGATTTCCCTGCTAGCACAACATGTTTACAACTTCTGTTATTCTATTCCCAGTGATAAATACTGAAAATTACACAACAAAAAAGAAGGCAAATATTAGCTTTATAGATTTTTTAAAACGCAATTCTTTTGAGATAAATAAATATTCTGAATGCAAAGGGGATACAGTGAAAATGTGACTTAAACCAGGCAGCTTCATAACTCCAAGAAAAAAATATCATTAAATATTGGTATGAAGCACTTTAGACTTAGCTCTGTTATTTTACCTGTGTGAAACTGGGTGTCACCTATGTGGGAGTCAGTTTTCCCATATGAAAAATCAATCCTTTCAACCAAATGACCAACTCCTTTTTCTCTGCCCAAGGCTAGACCATTCTTCTGTTCTCCCAGTCTCCTAAATTTGGCATTATCTTTGATTTTTCACCCTCCCTCATTTTACTTAGATAACTAGATAGGTAACTAGATGCCATAATGGATAGAACACCAGGCCTGGAGTCTAGAAGACCCAAGTTAAAATTTGAACTCGGACACTTATTAACTGTGTGACCCAGGGCAAGTCCCTTAACCCTGTTTGCCCCAGTTTCTCCATCTGTAAAATGAACTGGAGAAGGAAGTGACAAACCCCTCTAATACCTTTGCCAAGAAAACCCCAAATGGGATCGGGGTCACAAAGAGTCACTTAGAACTGGAAAATGACTAAAGAACAACAAAAATTTCACTTCACTATTTACCAAATCTTGACCTTTCTACCTTTTAAAATAGCTCCCTTTTCTCTATGCATACAGCTATTACTGATTCAGAATCTTGTCAGTTCTTGTCTAGATTATTGTAGCAGCTTCCTAATTAGCGTCCTTTTTCAAATAAGTTCACTACTCCAAACCATCCAATGCACTGCTACTAAAGTAATTTACCTTAATCTAAGATATGACCATGTAATTCTCATACTCAGTTGAATCTGGTGACTTCCTACTTCCTTTTCCTTTCTCACTTCTTTGCTCTTTTTCACTGGTTATCCTACATGCCTGGAATATATTTCCTCTTCACTTTTACCTTAGTCTTTTTACTTTAAGACATAGCACAATAACTGTCTTTTGGGTGAAGTCTTTCTTAATCCCTCTTCTTCGATTGCTAGTCTCCTTCTTCCTCAATGCTCTTTTATGTAAATCTTTTTTAAAAATTAATTAATTGATTTTCTTGTTTACATTATTCATTTCCATGAGATTTTGAGTTACAACTTTTCTCCCCATCTTTCCCCTACCCACCATTCAAAACAGCACTATCCCACTGTATAGCCACTCCCCCAATCTGCTCTCTCCTATGTCCTCCCCCATTGCTCCTCTGGCTTTCCAGTAGGGTTGGACAGATCTCCCTACCCCAGTGCCTGTTTATCTCAATTCCCAGTTGCATGTAGTTAATAATAATAATAATAATAACAATGGTATATATATACATACATGTATATTTTTAACGTTTGATTAAAGAACTTTAAATTCTAGATTCTTTCCCTCCCTCCCTTATCACCCATCCCCACTGGAAGGACAAGCAATTCAATACAGGCTGTACACGTGCAATTAATCAGAGCATCTCCACAGTGGACATATTGTAAGAGACTGATTATATGTCCCTCCTTCCTATCCTGCCCCCCCTTGTTCTATACTCTACCTTGCCCATGTCCCTTTACAGAAGTGTGTGCATCCACAACCCTCCTCCCGACCCTGCCCTCCCCTCTGTCATCCCACCTCTCATCCCCATCCTGCCCCACTCTCCTGTGTGGCAAGATACCCAGTTAAGAGTTTATGTCATTCCTTCCCTAAGCCAAATTCAATGAGAGTAAGGTTGACCCTTTCCCTTTTGCCTTCCTGTTCTTCCCCTCCATTGTAACAGTTATTCCTTGCCTCTTCTATAAGAGATGATTAACCCCATTCTGTCTCTCCCTGTCTCATTCTAATTCTCTCCCACTTCAGACTTTCACCCTTTAAAGTATTGTCCATTCCTATTCAATTGATCCTGTGCCCTCTATGTACACATATATACCCATACTCAGATATGTGTTCATATGCATATATCAACCCTCCTATATAGACATATGTATATGTATATGTATATGTATATGTATATGTATATGTATATGTATATGTATATGTATATGTATGCATACATTTGCATTCCCTTTGCCTATCCTCATACTGAGAAAAGTTTCATAAGTTACACTTAACCATTTTTCCATGTTGGCATGTAAATAATTCAACTTTGATAAGTTCTTTATTATTTCTTTTCCACGTTTGCCTTCTCATGCTTCTTGTATTTGAGTGTCAAATTTTCTTGAAAGTTCTCCACCTCATTGAATGACCATATTTTCCCCTGGAAAATTACATTCAGTTTTTCTGGGTAGGTGATTCTTGGTTTTAATCCTAGCTCCCTTTTATCTCCCAAATAGCATATTCCTGGTCCTTCAATCCCTTAATGTAGATTATGCTAGATCTTGGGTTATCCTAATTGTGTTTCCACAGTATTCAAATTGTTTCTTCTTGGCAACTTCTAATATTTTCTCCTTGATCTGGGGCCTCTGGGACCTGGCTATAATATTCCTAGGAGTTTTCTTTTTGCAGTTTTTTTCAAGAGGTAAGTGGTGAATTCTTTCAAGTTCTGTTTTGCCCTCTGGTTCTAAAATGTCAGGGCAATTTTCCTTGACAATTTCCTGAAGGGTGCTTTCTAGGTTATTTTTTGATCATGGCTTTCAGGTAGTCCAATAATTTTTAAATTGTCTCTCTTGTATCTATTTTTCCAGATCAGTAGTTTTTTCAAGGAGATATTTCACATTGCCTTCTATTTTTTCATTTGTTTGGGTATTTTGATTTCTCATAAAGTCATTTGCTTCCATTTGCTCCACTCTAATTCTGAAGGAATTATTCTCTTCAGAAAGCTTT
>CM053595.1:156551351-156574984 GCA_028646575.1 Pseudocheirus occidentalis
CTTTAAGGTATTGTTTTCTTCAGTCAGGTTGTTGACTCTCTTTTCATGACTTTCTCATACCATTCTCATTTCTCTTTCCAATTTTTCCTCCACTTCTCTTATTTGGTTTTCAAAGTCCTTTCTAAGTCGATCCGTAGCTAGTAGGCATTCTTCCAGTGTCTTGAAAGCATTTGGTGTTTAAGTTCTGACTCTATTGTCTTCCTCCTGCTCTATGCTTTGATCCTTTTTGTCCACAAAAAAGGATTCTAGAGTTTTATTGCTGTTCTTACTTTGCTTCTTTTTCCTCATGTTGGCCAGTCTATTAATTGCTTGTTTTTTTTTAGCTCTGGGGAACTTTGCTTCCTGGGGGGAGAAAGCTCTGTCCCAAATCACTGGGGCCTTCATAGCTGGTGGAGCTATTAGTGGGGTGCTGCAGCCCCCCCAGCTTTGGCTCACTGAAAGAGCACCCCAGAACTGCCACTCAAGACCATGATACAGATCCAGGTCACTCAACGCAAGAGCCCTTAGCCCTGATCAATTGCCTCAGCCCCACTGCTATCTACAGGCCGGGGTCTCTGAAGCAGCCCAGTGGAGGCCGCTGCTGCTCTCAGCCATTCTGTGGCCACAGCCGCCTCCCGCTGCTTCGTTGCCCTGGGATCAGTCTGGCTGGACTGCTCTTCTCCCCCAAATTTAGCAAAATCCACTGACCTTTCTCTTAGCCTTTTTTTCTTCTGGCCTGATAAGCCTGCAGTGTAGCCGATCTGCTCTCCTATAGACTCAGCTCCACCTGATGCCCTGCAGCCTGGCCGGGCCAGGGTTTCCAGCTGCTCCAGCTGAGACTCCCAGACTGCTGTGTAGAGCCCTGGCTGCTGAGCTGCCTATAGCAACAAATGTGTTTTCTGTATTTTGGAGAGTTTCAGAGGTCAAAAATTTGTTTTGAGTCCTATTTTATGGGTTCACAAGGTGGTTGCATGGGAGCTGCAGAGTTTTGCTGCTTCTACGCCACCATCTTGGCTCCACCCCAGAACATTTAATTCTTAATGTCTAATAAGCAGTTGGTCATGAGGGACAAGAGCTCAGGAGAAAACATAGTAATCAATATTCAGGTGGTGGTAATCATGTGTGTAGAAGAAAAAACAGAACCCGTAGGAGCTCATGAGATCATGGAATTATATATTAGAGCGAGAAAATCAGAGGTCTCACTCAGGCCAAATCCTTGCTTGGTAGTTGCCCACAGTCAATGGGGATTTTAAGTACATAGATTCTACAAATGCAACAGAGAAAAGGATAGACTCATAGGAGGAGAACAAAGTAAACCTAGTGTTGTAATGACGTGAAAAGGAAAAAAAGAATCTAGGAGGAGAAGGTGAGCAACAATGTCAAATACTACAGAGTAACCAAGAAATATGGGGGTTCAGAGAGCCATTAGATTCAGCAAAGCAATCAATTAACATACATTTATTCATCACTTACTATGTTCCAGGCACTGTGCTAAGTGTTGGAGACACAAAAAGAGGCAAAAGGTACCCCCTACCCTCAAGAAACTCATAATCTAATTGAAACATTTAAGAAATAATTCAGTTCAGAAAATGTTGTCTAAGTTGAATAACACCAGAATTGCCATATTGTCAAGGATTTTGAAAGGATTTAGAAGAGAAGAAATTGAGGCACTCAATATAGATAGCTTTCAAAGAGTTTAATTGAGAATGGGGAGGAAGGGAAAAGATAGAATTATAGATATGAGGATTTATTAAGAATGAATTATATGTCAGTCATTGTAATAAGCATTGAATGACTAGGTCAAATGAGGAATTTTTTAGCATAAGGAATAAATACATGGACATGTTTGTGCTCAATATGAAAGCAGGAAATAAAGAAATATTGCAAAAAAGTAAATGAATGAAAGAATTACTTAGTTAATTAAGGAAAATTTTTTGTGTATACCATGGTCTAGGCACTGTGCTAAATACAGGTAGGGATTGGAATTACAAGAGCTCACCAATTAGAAGCAAAGGCTCCCCAAGTTTATAAGTCTCAACATCTTTATCACTGTGACCCTCAGAATCTTTGTTAGTTTTCCATTTTCCTTCTGATCAATGAACTTTCATTTTTTCTAGCCTGACTCATAGAATCCATGGTACTGCTCACAAATATCTCCAGTGTTTATGAAACAATAGAGCATGTAAGTGATAGTGGGATAAATCTATTAAAGAAAATAAGGGGGGAAATTAAGGTTTCAGGTGAAAGAGCTGACCACTTCTTCATTAGAGACTAAAGAAAAAATGAATGAGTTGTTAGAGGATGCTAATAGAGGCATATTAGATGAGGATTGAAGTAAGAGCTCCTTTTCATTGAACCGTGAAATGATGTCCTTAGCAGAAAAGGTGTGGGAAGAGGCACAGTGAGAGGATAGAGGAGAGAAAAAATATTTTGAACAACTATTACAAAGAGCTTATATCTAAAAGATATGGCAGCAATGTGACACAGTGAATAGAGCAGAGGGCCCAGAATCAGGAAGACCTGAGCTCAAATCCAGTCCCAGACATTTATTATCTAGCTGTGTGACTCTGGGCAAGTCACTTAACCCTGGTTCCCTCAGTTTTCTCATTTGTAAAATGAACTGAAGAAGGATATGGCAAGCCCTCTAGTTTCTTTGCCAAGAAAACCCCAAATCAGATCACAAAGAGTTGGACATAACGGAAATGACTGAGAATTGATGGAAATCTAAAAGAAAACTGATCAGGTAGAAGAAAGACTGTCTTGCCACAGTGAGTCATTATTTGAGAATAAATAACTTAAATTTGGAGAGGACTTAAGACGTATTGTTGTATTACTCCATATTTCATTACTCCAGCTACTCTGAGTAAAATGTGAGTGTGACAAAAATGTATATTGTGGAAGTAATCAAGTGTAAGGACTGGCCAAGTATGATTTGTAAACAAAAAATACAGAAAGACATTTTAGACTAGAGAGATGGTGGATAGTTTTACTGGTCTGCCCAATGAATCAAGTTTTGGAAGGTTTGAGACTATAGCCCCCAAATTATACTTGAAAAACAAAATTTTAAAAACAAGATTTGTTGACCTCTTTTAAAAATGCTCCCTTTCCTGTAAATTAAACTCTCAATTTAAATAAAGAACACTTAAATTTAAGTAAGTCAAATGAGTCAACACAATTCCTGAGATCTGATGAGCTAGACAACATTCTATCCTTAGAGTTCACTGTCTTTGCTGAGAGGAGGATTTTTTTTAACCTTTCGTCAGGACATCTGGGAAGACTGCAGAGAAGATAGGTTCCCTAGTGGTAAACAATCTTCTCAAAAACAGAAAGGAAGAAGAGAAACAAGGGTAAAAAAGAAGTAACAAATACTCTGATATTTTAAAAGGTAAGGAATGAGAAATATAAAGAAAAATACAATATATACAATTATAAAATTCAAAAGGAAAAATATTAGAGAAAATGTGTTAAAACACTAAAGTAACATCAAAATAGTATAAAAATCTCAATTTTATAGCATTTGAAAATCAATAATAAATACACATATGAAACTGACAAAGAGTGTAATTGAAAAATCTACGAGATGAAATAAAGGAAGATAGTTTAATTATGGAATCTCAGGAAAACATGAAATTCAGCAAACTGATATCTCTGGAAATTGTATGTATGGTAATATGCTCATTTAACATAGAATTATATTATTGTTATAAAAGAAAGGAGAGAGTAAAAAAAACTTGACTCGTGAAAAAAATTAGCAAAAAAGGGGAAGTTTTTGTAAACTTAGTAGGCTTCCTGGAAACAATGAAGAAAAGAATTTAATCACAAGATTTTAGAAAATAAAGGAAGAAAATTTCTCATGAACAAATAAAAAATTGTCAATTACAAGTAAAATTTATGCAATGGTAAAAGAGAAAATCTCAAAATTTAAATCACCTGAATGCTTGTAAAAGAGCACTATTTCACCAAGAAATCAGCTTTGTAACGAGTAAAGAGGACAAAAATATACAATTGAATATGTGAAATGTTAATAAAGAAAATGAGGGGGAAAGAACTGGAAAATGAGTGGGGATATGTAAAAATGGAATTAAATTCAAGAAGGAAATCTCTATCATGAATATGATAGATGTTTTTGAGTTTTCATAAAGTTGATAGAGTTTATAATAAAATACTTAGATTGTGTTGGGCATCATATCTATGCATGTACATATGAGGTTTGGAAATGGATTATTATTATTTTTGAAATAAGTAGTTGTTTTATATCAACATATTTTGTAATGAATAAAATACTCATAAAATTAAACATTCTTGAATATTCACATAAATAGATGCAAACAAAAACTTGCCCAGAAAATATGGTTTGCCAAGATATGCTCATAAATCTTAGATAATAAATTGAACTAAAAATAGGTCACCCTGTACATCTTACAAAAGAAAATGGGTGTTGAATTTATGGTATCTGACAAAATGAAGTTCAAATTCTAAAACAAAGAACTTGAAAGACCTTTAAACTTTGAATAAAAGGAAAATGTCAATATTGAAAAGATATATATGTAATGGCATAACAACTGTATCTACAAAAAGAAATTTGAATAATTAAAAAAATAGCTAAAATAATCCATAATGATGGAGAATGTCCATACCCTAGTAATGGAAAGAAATAATTTTAAAAATCAAGTAAAAAACAAATGAGATCTTGAATTGGTGTGTAGCAGGAACTATATTTTCAAAATATATGAAGAGATTTGAATGCCAGAGTTAAAGAATGTATACCCAATAGCACATATAACATTCAAAAGTATTAAATTCTATGTCACAGGAACAAAAATATGAAAACTATGTAGAGAAAAATTCATAGAAGGAAATAAAAAGATAAATTTGTTATTATCTCATTACATTCACCAAGTTTATTTTCTGAATGATTCTCTTTCTATATATGTAATATATACATATGAAACATACATACATGGAAAACTGACAAACTTTTTGGGATATTTGAACATTTTTTGTCTATTGAGGTTTATTAAATCTGTAATAATTTAATAATTATGTCTTCCATCTCTCTCTACATTCTAACCAAAAGCAATTTCTTTGAACCTCTGTTATAGCATTTATGAAATGTGTGGCACTCTACTTTTTGCACAAATTTTATATATAGCATTTGCTCCTATGAAACAGACCAGCACACACACACACACACACACACACACACACACACACACACACACACACACACTCTCAAATCTCTTAGTTTAGTGCCTTGAATATAGTAGTTGCTCAATAATGTTGTTTGAATGAATAAAAAGCTCTCAGAGTTTATTGAAGCAACCATGTACTACTGTAATTTACCATTTCATTAAATGCTATACCTCTGTCCCCAACTACATATCTGTTCTGTTAGTGTGGTCCAATTATCAATATTAAAGCTACCAGTTTTTTTTTACCCGAGGGATATATCACTAAAGAAGACAAATGTTTAGATTTGTTGTTTGGGCCTTTCTCTTCTCTGCCTCTTGAAGTCCATCTCACTGCATTTAATCATCTGTCTTTTATGGCACCTGGAGAAAAGTGATCGTCTCCTCACTCTCAATTGCATTATTCTCTCAAATCCAAATTACATTATTTTTGTAATTTTCCTTTCTCCTTTATTCTCATTCTGATTCTTTTTGGTCAATTGAAATATGTTCCCTTTCTAATTAGCAAATCAACCATTTTTGTGTCAGGCATAATCTATAGAATCTCCTTTCCTTTTCTCTGTGTTTATCGTGGCTTTCCTCATAAGGCTATTTTTTCACTAATGATTTTTTTAAAGTATTTTTTCTCTCCTAGTCATTTCTCTTCCATTCTTTCTTTTTCTTATATTTTATTTGTCAATTGTCTTTTTTAGTTTAAAATTACTACAAGAAACAATATTATCAGTATTCATAAAAATGATGACTGAAGATATATATGTCATATTTATAAATATATATGCATACACACATTTATTTCTGTGTGTGTTATTATCAATATTTTGTTCCCTTTCATCTTGAATTATTTATAAGAGTTTAATCTCTTGCCAAACTTACTGATAAGACCATTACCATATCTATATTAACCACAAAACTAAGCAACAAGAGAAAGTTATTTCATTTGAAATAACTATGGATAATATACAATACTTGGGGGTCTATGTGCCAAGACAAACCTAGGTACTCTATGAGTGCAATTACAAAATTATTTTCAGACAAATAAAGTCAGATCTGAAGAACTGGGAAAAATGTCAATTACTTATGGGTAGGCCAAGCTAATGTAATACAAATTTTAATTCTACCTAATTTAATTTACTTATTCAGTATCATTCCAATCAATCTACCAAAATATTTTATAAAACTAACAATAAGAATAACTGAATGCAACTGGAAGAGCAAAAGGTCGAGAACATAAAGGGAATTATTGCATAAAATGCAAGAGAAAGTGGCCCAGATTTGTCAGATTTAGCATTATATTGTAAAGTGGCTAACATCAAAACGATTTGGTACTGGCTTAAAACAAAAGTGGTGGATCAGTGGAACAGAATATGTTCACAAAACACAATAGTAAATGATTCCAGTAACCTACTATTTGATAAAACCAAAGATGCCAGCTTCTAGGATAAGAACTCACTATTTGAAGAAAAAATGCTGGGAAAACTAAAAAATGGTATGGAATAAATGAAGCACAGAGCAACATCTCACACCATGAACCAGGACAGAGTCAAAATAAATACATTATTTAGACATAAAGGATTATGCCATTAGCAAATTTTGATTGCAAGAACCTATAATGAAGGGAAGAATTTATGATCAAATGAGAAATGGAGAACATTATGAAATGCAAAATGGAAAATTCTGACTACATAAATTAAACAGTTTTTTTTCACAAACAAAACCAAATGCAACCAAGATTAGAAGGAAAACAGAACACTGGGAAACAATTTTACAGCAAGTATTTCTGATAAAATTCTTATTTTTCACATATAAGGAGAACTGAGTCAAATAATAAATGTCAAAGGAAATGAACAGGTAGTTTGCATATGAATAAATTAAAGCTATCTAAAGTCTTATGAAAAAATGTTCTAAATCAATAAAACATTTCTGAGGTATCACCTCACACCTATCATATTGGCTAATATGACAGAAAAGGAAAAATGATAATTCCTGGAGAAATTGGGGGAAATTGGGACACTAATACATTTTTTGTAGAATTGTGAACTGATCTAACCATTCTGGAGAGCAATTTGAAACTATACCCAAAGGGCAATCAAACTGTGCATGCCCTTTGTTTGAGCAATACCACCACTAGGTCTGTATCCCAAAGAGATAATAAAAATCAAAAAAGGACCCACATATATGAAAATATAGCAGCTCTTTTGTGGTGGCAGAGCTTGGAAATTGAGAGAATGCCTACCAAGTGGGGAATGGCTAAACAAGTTGTGTATCTGGGTATAATGGAATATTATTGTGCTATAAGAAATGATGAGCAAGTGAATATCAGAAAAAATTAGATGAAATAATGCTGAGTGAAGTGAGTAGAACCAGGAGAAATTTGTGCATAGTATCAGTACCATTGTGTCATGATCAACTATGACAGACTTATTTCTTCTCCACAATACAATGATCCAAGAAAACTCAAAAAAACTCATGATGGAAAATTATGCCCACATCCAAAGAAAGCACTGATAGAATCTGAATGCAGATCAAAACATACTATTTTCAATTTCTTTATTTTTATTTTCATTTTTCCCTTTTGTTCTGTTTCTTCTTTCAGAATGTGACTAATGTAGAAATATGTTTATCATGACTCCACATCTATTATCTGTATCAGATTGTTGGCCATTTTGAGGAGGTGACAGGGAAGGGAGGGAAGGAGAAAAGTTTGGGAGTCAAAATATTATAAAAATGAATCTTGGAAACTATTTTTACATGTAATTGGAAAAAAATAAAATACTATTTATAAAAGCAAAACAAAACCCAAATCCATCTAACCTCAACATCCTCTTGTTTAAAAACTTCTTGGGTTTCTAATTTGCCTATAAGATGAAACACAATTTCTTAAGCCTAGCATTAAAGGCCTTCTACAACCTGGTTCTGACCTGTATTTCTAGCTATATTTCACATTGCCTCTCTTCTTGTACTCTTATGTACCTGTCAAAATGGACTACCAGCTGTTCTCCAAACCATAATCTGATTATGTACATTCACATAAGCCATCTGCTACGCCTTCAATACTTTTCTTCTTCAGTTTAGCTTCTCTAGATACTTACCTTTTCTTAAATAATGCAGATGCCACCTCCTCTGAGAAACCTTCCCTGATATTAGCATTTGCTAGAGTTTTCTAAAATTATTTTAGTTAACCACTCTGGGCATATGATTTACCACCACTTCTATATTGGAATATAAGCAAGGATCATTTCATATTTATTATTAGATATCCAGGATGTAGTGAAGTCCCTTAATGATAGCAGATATTTAACAAAGGATGCCTAAATTAATTGGGTTTTTTTTAAGTAGGTGAATTTTAAAAAGTGGTAACAGAGTCAACGTATTTTCTTTTCATTATGTCGACTTTTTTTTTAAATAATAGATTGTTAATCTGGTTTGGAGCTATTTTAATGACATGTATAAGTATATATAATATACTTTTTTCAGTTAACATAATGTTTAGTTTTTTGTGATGCCATTTGATATACTTTTGGTCTCTCTTTTTAAACAAAGAATCCATGAGGAATGTTCATTAAACTGCTAAGTAATCTACAAAATCTTCATTTCTTCATTTACCTATTTAACAAACATTTATTAAATGACTCTATATTACACATCAGTAAGATCTGGATTCAAATCCCTCCTCCACCACATACTGGTGTGTGGCATATTCAAATCACATAACCTCTCTCTGCAGTGCAACTATCTAGATATATACCTTACAGAGAAGGTGTCTAGGTCAGTGTTGCTAGAAGAAATTCCTAACATAGACTGTTTTCTATAAAAAATACAATCTATACATCTCTGGGAAGGGGGGGAGGGAGAAGGGAGAATGTGTCATGTATCATATTAGGAAATGGGAATAGAAAAATTAAAAATAATCTTCATATAATCAAGGAGCTTATATTTACTGCTGACAGATAAGTGAAAATAAAACATTCATTAATGATTTTAGGAGATAGGGAAAATAAGACTTGTTAGGAAGATCAAGATCTGCCTCTTACAGTGGTAGCACTTTAAATGAGTCTTAATCCTTTCCTGATTTTTTTATTATAAACTACATTTCTCAGCCTATTTTTTCTATTCTCCTATATATCTGTATTCATATTGATGATACTGCGTGAAGGTGGATTGATTTGGAGGATGTGCTAAATCTTACATATTTTCTGTGACCTCATTTCTTGCTTTCATTTTTACATAATGCATTCTATTCCTGGCTTTTATCACATATTGGTCTGTATCTCTCATTTTTTATGTTTCCTGAAAGCAACATATATTTCATTCAAATTTTTAATCTGTTGTTTCCATTTTATGGGTAAACCTGCCCCATTCACATTCTAAGCTATGTTGCTTTTTGAGTATTTTCCTCTTCCTTATTTTTCTTCCCTATCCTTCCCAGCCTGTTTACTCTATACTCTCCTCACTCCTCTGCTTTACTTCTACCCACTATCGTGCTCTCCTTGTCCTTAACCTAGCCTTGTAAGAGTTCCTGCTTTATCTTATGCCCCTCCCTATCCACTTGTCCTTTTTCCTGAATTTAGAAGATTTTTATGCACATTATTCACTCTTTAATCCATTCCTGATGAGATCAAGGTTCCAGCACTAATCACCCTCCCTCCACTAGCTTCTATTATATCAATTTTTCATTTTATGCCTCATTTGTAGAAGATTATCACTCATTTTTATCCCTCCCTACACAGTTTTCATTTTTTAGAAAAACACCCATCATACTTAGCTAAGCCTACACATTTTTTCAAACTACTCAAATAATGATAACAATCATGAGTACTGGTAATATTTTCACATATAGGAAGTAAACAATTTGACCTTATTGAGTCCCTTATAATTGGTCTTTAATGTTTCTCCTGGACGTTATATGTTAAATGTTTCTTTAAGTTCTAGGGTTTTTCACAACAATCTGAAATTCTTTGATTTCATCAAATGTTCTTTTAAAAATCAGGATTATATTTAATTTTGCTGGGAAAATTACCTTTGGTCATTACTCCAGGACTTTTGCTCTACTGAATATAGTATTTCATGACCTATAGTCCTTCAATATAATAGCTGCTAGGGCTTGTGTAATCCTTACTGTACCCACACGATATTTACTTATTTTTCTTGTTTCTCCTAACATTTTCTCCTTAACCTTGGGAGTTCTGAAACTTGGCTATGATATTACTGTGTATTCTTCCTGGGATCTCTTTCAGGTTCTGACTGGTGGATGTTTTTTGTTCTACTTCTACTTTGTCTTCTTGTTCAAGAACTTCAGGGAAATGTCCTTGATAATTTCTTGAAATATTTTATAAATATTCTTCTTTTTATTGTGATTTTCACGTTGTTTGACTATTCTTATATTATTTCTCCTCAATTTGTTTTCCAGACTGGTTGTTTTTCTAATGAAATGTGTCACTTTGTCCTATCTTTTTCATTCTTTTGATTTTGTTTTATGGTTTTTTTGGTCTCAGAATGTCCTTAGCTTCTGCATACCCAGTTCTAGTATTCAAGTAATTATATTCTTCCTTAAGTTTTGATTCTCGATTTTCAGTTTATTGACTTTTCATAATTTTCTTGATTTTCTTGCAATTGTTCTTTTTCCCTAATTTCTCTTATTTGATTTTTAAAGTCTTTTTAAGTTCTTTCAAGAACTCTTTTTGTGCTTGGGATTATTTGATGTTTCTCATTGAAAATAAAGTGACTTTCACTCTATTTTCTTCTTCTGTATATGAACTCAGATCATCTCTATCCCCATAGTAACTAAGTTTGAGTTCTTTCTTCTTTGCTCATCCATTTATATTTATATATTTTTGTGTTACTATTTTGTTTTTTAGCAGCTCTTAGTATAATCAAATTGTAGTTCTGAAGTATGGTGAATGATACCCCACCCCTCAGGTTCTTCTTATTGTTATTTTCTGAGATCTGTCTTGGGGCCCAACCTTGGACTCTCCTCTTGACTCCTAAGCCACAGCTGGGTCTGAGCCACACAGTCCCAAAAATGTTCTTTCTACCTGTGGTCCCTCCTATGACTGCAAACTACAGATACTTTCTCTGCCCCAGAACTGAAACCAGGACTTTGCTCTCCTACAAGTGCCAACAGTCAATAAAGTCCTGCCCATCACTACTGCACTCACCAGGTGTGTCCTAGGTCCTTCTCCCTGCAGCCACAGCCCAAGATGCATCTCATCAGCACATCTGTGCTTGGCATCCCTGAACAATGGAAGGTCCTTCAATCTTTTCCTATTTGGTTCTCAGACCCCAACACTCACTGTATTCCAGAGGAATGTTTCTAAGTCAGAGGCTGACTCTACACCCAGCTACCCTCAAGGCTTGTTTGTTGATTCTACAGTTAAACTGGAGGTGTTTGCATTTGACCCAAGCTAAATCTCCACACCTGGAGGGCTGTTTTTTCCTAGGATTTTCTCAAACTGTTTTAGGAGGGCAATTGCTTTAAATTTATTTCTGCTGCTCTGAGATAATGTTCAGTCTTTTTGCCTGTTTATTTGTTTTGTGAAGAAAATATGGAGAGCCAAAAGTGTTCTGACCTATTCCACCATCTTCCCAGAATCCTCCCACTTCTCATTATTTTTACATTAAGCTACTCACCATAGAATCTAAATAGGACTTGGGGTTGAGGGGCAGCTTTTCATCTCTGCTTCTTTTCATTATGCTACCTCCATATGTGCCCTCCTTCATCCTCATATGATCTGACATCCACTATGCTACTGGCTGTAACACAATTTAAAAACTCAGAGATGCCTCAGAAGATACTAAATTCACATCTGCAAAGTTCAAGTCTGTCATTGTATTCAAGTAATCCAACCTGGAGTTTAAAGGAGTTTAAAATTCCCCATTTCCATTGAATGTTTTGAGAAAAAAATTTAAATTTTTTTTAAATTTAAAATATATATATATATTTGGTTGTCCATGACTTTATCTTCCTTTTAGTGAAAGGAAGATATTTAGTGAATTTTGTGAAATTTGAAATTTGGTTGTCCATGACTTTATCTTCCTTTTAGTGAAATAATTTCCTGAGGCACTACTGTTTCACCTAAAACTATTTTTTTTCATTTCTTTAGTATTTGTATATTAGTGGAAAGTGTTTATAATGATGCATACAGGATGCCTATATTCATCAAAAAAGGAAATACAGGTAGATTGGCCTCTCTCTCAGGAAGAGAGGTCATTCATGGTCTATTTATTTAAAAAAAAAATTTCCACCCCAGTGTAAAAAAGGAAACCTCTTCTTATAGGGCTAGAAGTAGAGACAGGTCCAACAATTGGTTTTCTGGTTATATTTGGCCTGGTGCACCTTTTCTTTGGAGTAGATAAAGGGAGGAGATTTAAATGACTCCAGAAGTTTAAAATGATCAAAAGCCTGCTCATTGTTTATAACTAATATTTATATAGCACTTTTACTTTTTCAAAAGTGCTGTTATATATCTTACCTCATTTCATGTTCAAAACAACATTACGAATAGGTGATATAATTAATCCCATTTTACAGATGAGAGAGATAGGACTGCTCTTCCTAAATCTAAGTCTATCATTCTATCTACTATAACTACTTAATACTATTGCAGCTAAAGTAAACATTTGGTCAATTAACTTTTCAGTGAGGTAGAATCATAATGACGAAAAAAGAACTTGCTTTCTTATTCACTACAAGATTACACTATGATGGAGTGTTTGATGATGTGATTTGGGGTGTTGGTTTTCTTCCAAGTTACCTTTTTTAAATTTTCCAAAAATTACTTTTCATTTTTAGATCATTACAAAAGGAAAATACAAGGGTTTTTTTTTCCCAAAAACTGAGTTCTTAATGAAACTTTAAACTCATTCTTATTAAACTTCCAATATGTTTCAAACAAACAGAACAGCATAGTTCTTTTAAAATAAGTTTCTTATTTGGTGTTGTCATCATAAATTGCAGATACATCCCTCTGTCTTTACTCTCTACCTCTCTTTTTTCATTCCACTCTTTCATCATCTCCATTTTATCCTCCAGTTCAAATGACAAGTTTTTAAAATGATCACTATTTAAGGAATAGTTTTGTATTTACTATTTGAAAAAATAAAAATTATTTGATACATCTTTCAAAAGTTAAAGTTGTTTTTCTTCATGTTTCATAAATATTTTTCACCTTTTGAGATGAATATTTGACAGGAAATAAATGTTTTCACAACACCCAAAGGCAGCATGATAGAGTGGAAAGGATATTGCTTTCAGAGGCATAGAATTTGGGTATGATTCTTGACTCTGTTATCTATTGTCTCTGTGGCTCTAGCCAAGTCATGTAATCTCTTGAATTTCCATTTCCTAAACTGTAAAAAGAAATTGCTGAATGAAGTCCATCCTAGCTATTGATCCCAATAAATTACTTAGAGCTTAGATGACAGTTAATGCCCCTTCTCCAAAAGAAATGTAAAAGTGTTCACTTTAAGATTTCATATATTAAAAATATTTTTAATAGTAGTTAGTAATAAATATTAACATGTTAACATTAATATTTCATCATCACACATAAGTATTTAGATCCTGGAAGCTTTCTTGGGTCATTATTTGTCAAAGAAATGATAGTTAGACTGAGTACCCTAAATGGGAGTCAGATTATTTTTATGTACCCACATTACACATTAAAAAAAAGAGTCCAACTGCCAAAACTTGACTTTGAACACATTAGCTGGAGTTAATGCAAATCATTTGGAAAACGTTCAAAGTTTACCCTCCAAGCAACAGTCACTCCAATGGTTACACAATCCACAGGTGGTTGTTTAGGAATTTTTCTTTGTTTCTTGATGAAACACAGGATTAAACAAGTGATTTCAATGGGCCATGATTAGTTAAGGTGGTGATATTTTTCATCTTGATTTTTTTTTAAGTTGTAAGCACACATGCCTTAAAGAATGAGCAGCCACTTACACTATTTAATGTTGTAGTGAGAACACATGAAAAGTATTATTTTGTTGATTCTAACTGGCACACAAAATGGATTTTTTCATGAATGATATTATATTAGATATACATAATATGGCACAAGAGAACATTTATTTAATAATTTTTTTTCTTGTAGAGACATCTTTATTATATGGTTCTTACCCCAGTTCCTCAAATCCCCTGTTCTGGTCTAGTTGTCTACTAACCCCAAGAGGCATAGAAAAACCTCCAAATGGAGAATCCTAAGGTATCTACAATGTTTGTACTTTCTGGTCTGGAAACAGTTTAAACTCATAGAGTCACAGATTGAGAACTAGTAGGAGCAATAAAGGTAACTTAATTATAAAAACATAGGATCAAAAATATTATAAGACATAAAGTTGGAGCAGACCTTAGAGGTGATTTATATAAAACCACTTTCTCTTTTGAAAAATACATATTTTATTTATTTCATTATATATTTCCCAACTTCATTGAAAAATACCATTTCAAAAAAAAAATTAATTCGGAGTTCTCTCTTCCCACTCCTCTCCTGCTCCTGGAGAAGGCAAGCAATATGATGCTAATTATACAAGCAAAGTCATGCAAAACATATTTCTATATTGGCCATGTTCCAACAAAAACACATACACAAAAATGAAAAAAAAAAACAATTTTAAGTACGCTCAAGTATGCAGAGTTCCCTTTTCTCTGTGGACATTGAATGCATTTTCATCTTGGGAAGTTTGGGATTATCTTCAATCATTTTCTTGACAGGAATAGAAAAATATTTCCTAGCTGATCATCATTATAATATTGCTGTTACATGTGCAACATTCTACTGGTTATGCTCAGTTCACTTTGTATCTATTCAAATAGGACCAGATTTTTCTGAAACTATGCTGCTTTTCATTTCTTATAGAGCAACAGTATTTCATCAGAATCTTATACCACAACTAATTCAGTCATTCCCCAATTAATGAATAGCCTCTTCAATTATATTTTTTGCCACAAAAAAAGATAAGCTATACATATTTTGTTAAACTATCAATAGGTCATTTTCTTTTTTATTGAATCTCTTTGGAATATAGAACTAGTAGTTTTACTGCTGTGTCAAAGAGTACATGCAGTTTTATAATCCTTTTTCTATAGTTAGAACTTTTTTCAAGAATGTAGGATTACTTCACAAATTCACTAACCCAGCATTATTGTCCCTGTTGATTGGTATAGTACTGAAAAACTAAATTGAGTAAAGTAAAAAAGTAAGGTATAATTGTCAATTTTTTTATTATATTGGCTCTGCCTGACCATAAGAACTTAATATTTTGCCATATGTTTAGATCTATTTGTATTTGTTTCAAAGGTGTTTTTGAAGCAGAGCCAAGATGGTGGCATAGAAGCAGGAAAATTCCATGGCTCCCCACATAACCACCTCAAATGCCTGTAAAATATGACTCTAAACAAAATTTAGAGTTCCAGAACCAACGAAGTGACAGAGAAACAAAGTTCCCTCTGAAGGCAGCATGGCAGGTGGACAGGAAGTGTTCATCATAGCACACTGAGAACCAAGTCTAGGCTGGGTATGAAATCCCAGTCTTAGCCCCAGGGCAACAGACCAGCCTACCTGCAACAAGAGAGTGCATCACCAACAATTGTGGCTGTTTCCAGAATTATCAAACAATTAATGCCAAAGACAAAGTGAAAGGTCAGGTGAACTCGGCTGAATTTGGGTGGGACAGAGGAGCAAGAGGTCTGGCCATCTGAACCCAGAGGCAGAATCAGTGGAAGTGGTGGCCCTGTGGCTGCCTCCACATGGTTGCTTCAGAGCTGCCAGCCTGCAGATTGCAGGGGGGCCAAGCAAATATTCATAGGCTAAGTGCTCTTGCCTTTACCTGCCTGGATCAGGATAGTGGCCTTTGGTGGTGGTACTGAGGTGCGTGACCAGTGAGCCAAATCTAGTGGGGGATGTTGAGACAATGCCCTCATAAAAGCTCCAGCAGCTGCAAAAAGCTCAACAATTTTGGACACAGCTCTCCCCTCTAGAAGCAGAGATCTACTATGGCTTAAAAGTCAAGTTAATTGACTGGCAAAGAGAGCAGGTAAAGAAATCAAAGCAAGATCAGCAATTGAACTTCACATTCCTTTTGTGGGGACAAAAAAGGATCAAAGAATAGAATGAGAGGAAGACAACATAATCAGAACTCCTGAATCAAAAGCTTCCAAGAAATATATGAACTGCTTACAGGCCTTAGAGAAGCTTAAGAAGGATTTTGAAAACCAAATAAGAGAAGTGGAGGAAAAAAATGGGAAGAGAAATGAGAATGATGCAAGAAAATCATGGAGAGGCAACAACCTGTCTAAAGAAAATAACACCTTAAAAATAAATTAACTCAAATGGCAAAAGAGGCCCAAAAAGCCAATGAGGAGAAGAATACCTTGAAAAGTCAAATTTGCCAAAAGGAAAAAGAATCTCAAAAATTTACTGAAGAGAATAATTCCTTCAGAATGAAATTGGAGCAAATGCAAGAGAATAACTTTATGAGAAACCAAGATACTATTAAACAGATCCAAACAAATGAAAAAATAGAAGGCAATGCGAAATATCTCCTTGAAAAAAACCACTGACCTGGAAAATCGATCAAGGAGAGACAATTTAAAAATTATTGGACTACCTTGCCACCATAATCAGAAGAATAACCTAGAAATCATCCTTCAAGGAATTCTCAAGGAAAATTGCCCGATTTTTTTAGAACCAGAGGGCAAAATAGAACTTGAAAGTATTCACCTATCACCCCTTGAAAAAGATTCCAAAAAAGAAAACTCCTATGAATGTTATAGCCAGGTGCCAGAATTCTCAGATCAAGGAGAAAATATTACAAGCTGACAATAAGAGACAATTTGAATACTCTGGGAACACAATCAGGTTAACCCAGGATCTAGCAGCTTCTATATTAAGGGATCAAAGGGCCTGGAATATGATATCCTGGAGATCAAAGGAGCTAGGATTAAAACCAAGAATCACCTACCCAGCAAAATTTAGTATGTTTCAGGGGAAAATATGGTAATTCAATGAAATAGAGGACTTTCAAGGATTATTGATAAAAAAAACCCGAACTGAATAAAAAGTTTGACATTCAAATACAAGTAGTGTGAGAAGGTAAACAGGAAAAAGAAATCCTAAGGAACTTATCAAAGTTGAACTATTTACATGCCTACATGGAAAAACAATTATTTTAACTTATGAGACTTTTCTCAGTATGAGGATAGTTGGGAATATAAATATGTGTATATGCATGTATGTACGTATGCATATATATATGTATGTGTGTATATATATAAGTACATATATACATACATATATATGTATGTATAGATTCAAATATGTTTATATAGGAAGGTATATATGCATATGAATACATATGTGAGTATGTGTATAAATGTGTACAGGTATATATAGACAGAGGGCACAGGATCAATTGAATCGGAAGGGATGATATTTTAAGAAGCTAAATTGAGAGGTGGGAGAGTAATATAATGAGATGAGACAGGGAAAGATGGAATGAGTTTAATTGTCTCATATGGAAGGGGCAAAGGATAACTGCTACAATGAAGGGGAAGAACAGGAAGTCAAAAGGAAGTGAGTCAACCTTACTCTCATTGAATTTGACTTGGGGAGTGAATGACATACACTCTAAATTGGGAATCTTGACCTGGAGGAGAATAGGGGGGAAGGTGATGTGAGGGGGGATGATGGAGTGGAGTGCAGATGGGGGGGGGTAGGGTTGTTAGAAGCACACACTTATGTAAAGGGACAGGGACAAAGTAGAGAAGAGAATAAATAAGTAGGGGTGGGATAGGATGGAGAGGAATATAGTCAATCTTTCACAATATATCCATTGTGGAAATGTTTTGTGTAATTACACATATATGGCCTGTATTGAATAGTTTGTCTTTCTTGTGGGGCTGGCTGATGAGGGAGAAAGCAAAAGAATCTAGAATTTAAAGTTTTAAAATAAAAACTTTTAATGTTATTATTGTTAATATTATTGTTGTTGTTGTTGTTGTTATTGTTATTATTATTATTATTATTTACATGCAACTGGGAAACAAGATATACAAGCACTGTGGTAGGGAGATCCATCTTGACCTACCAGAAAGTCAGAGGAATTATGGGGGAGGATATAGGAGAGAGCAGATTGGGGGAGGGGGTATACATTGGGATCACTGCTTGTGAGTGGTGGGTAGGGGTAAGAGAGGGAGAAAATATGTAACTCAAAAACTTTTGGAAATGAATGATGCAAACTAAAAATAAACAAAAAGTTAATTTAAAAAAAGAACCCAGAAAAAAATTTTAAGGTGTTTTATAATTGTGTTCATATACTTGCTGGTTTTCTTTTGGCAGGTAGTATTTTATATAATCTATAATTATTTTAAATGGAATTTCTCTTTCTATCTCTTCCTTCTCTCTTTTTTTGGTAATATATAGAAATGCTGATGACTCATGTGAGTTTATTTTATATCTTTTAACTTTGCTAAAAAATAATTGTTTTGACTAGTTTTTTTAATTGATTCTCAAGGGTTATATAAGTATACCATGATATCATTTACAAAGAGTGATAGATTTCTTTATTGTCTGTTCTTATTACTTCAATTTCTTTTTTTCTTTGCTTATTGTTATAGCTAAGTTTTTAATACAATATGTAATTGCAGTGATAATGGACATTCTTGCTTCACCTCTGATTTGGGGGGGGGGAAGCTTCTTATTTATCCCAATCACAAAAAATGCTCATCTTGAACTTAAATAGATACTAATTAATTTTTTAAAAGTTCCACAGATTCCTATGCTTCCTAGTATTTCTTAAAGGAGTAGTTGTTTGTGTTGAAAGCTTTTTCTGCATCAATGAAAAAAATCATATAATTTTTTCAATTATTATTGAATTTATATAATTATTCTTCAAGTAGTTAGATGATAGTGAATAGTTAGTGGTAGAGTGGATAGAGTGCTGGCCTAGAGTCAGGAAGACTCATTTTCTCAACTTCAACTTGGGCCTGAGACACTTATTAGTTATGAGACCCTGTGAAAGTTACTTACTTTGTTTACCTCCTTTTCTTCAGCTCTAAAATGAGCTAGAGAAAGAAAATGGCAAACCCCTCCAATATTGTTGCCAAGAAAATCTCAAATGTGTCAGGAAGAGTCAGAAACAATTGAAAAATTATTGAACAATTATGCTTCTGGGTTTCCTAATATTGAATCAGCTATGCATTCCTGTTATAAATGCCATTTAGTCACTGTATGTTTCTATATATAGTAGATTTCTTGTGACCACTGCCTTCCTTTATCCACCATATCCTAAATCACCCCTAATTTATCTTATCCATTCTCCTCCTATGTCCCAGTTGGATAATGTAGATTTCCATATTTTTCATATTTATACACCCTGAATTGGATAGACTCTACATATAGTCTTTCATAGTTGATCATCATTATAATAATACTGTTAATGTTACTGTGTGCAATGTTCTTCTGGTTATGTTCACTTCATTATGTAGCAGTTCATATAAGATCAGATTTTTCTGAAACTATGCTGCTTTTCATTTCTTATAACAGTAGTCCATCACAATCATACCACAACTCATTCAATCATTGTATTTTATTTAAAATTTTTGAATTGGTAGTCTTTTAACCAATTTAGATGAGAGCAAAGTTGAAGTGTTGCCTGACCCCCACCCCACAGACACACCATTTTTATTTCCATTGTATAAGCTCTTCCTGGGGGTGGAGCCAAGATGATGGAGTAAAAGCAGTAATTTACTTGAGTCCCTGCTCCAGCCACCTCCAATACCTGTAAAAAATGACTCTAAACAAATTTTAGAGCTACAGAACCCACAAAGTGACAGAGAGAAACAAATTTCCCACTGAAGGCAGCCTGAGAGGAAGAGTCTATTGCATTAGACTGGGTGCCAAGCACAGTCCTGTGTGAGCCATGGTAGCCAAAGCTTGCAACCCAGACCAGAAAGAGCAGACATCAGAAGAGTGAACCACCAGCAGCTGTGGTGGATTCCAGACTTCTCAATTAATAAATGTGAAAAAGAAAGTAAAAGGTTAGTAATAAATTCTGTTGGAATTGGGTGAGAGAAGAGCATGGTCAGGACCCTGACCCTGGGGTGAGAGATGGCAGAAGTATGGGTGCTGCAGCTACTGCCACATGACTGCCTCCAGAGCTCCTGTTGTGTAGATCACAGGGGGAACAAGCAACCATTCAGAGGATAATCACTCTTGCCTTGACCTGCTTGGATATGGGTCACGGTCTTTGGTGATGGCTCTAGTATGAGGAATGCTAGTGTGCCAGAGCTTATGATGGCTGTAGAGAGGGTGACTTCCTCATAGCTCTGACAAAAGCTCTGACAACAACTGCAAAAACTCCAGCAATTTGGGACACAACTATTTCTGCTCTGGAAGTGGAGTTCTATAATGGCAAAGAGCTCAAAAGCCAAACAATTGCCTGGCAAGATGAGCAAACAGAAAAAGTGCACTCAGATCAGAGAATCTTTTTGGGTGGTCAAAAAGGAAAAAAAAAACACGGAACCAGAAGAAGACAACAAAGTCAAACTCCCACATAAAAAGATTCCAAGAAAAACATGAAGTGGATGCAGGCCATGGAGGAACTCAAGAAGGATTTTGAAAATCAAGTAAGAGAAGTGGAGGAAAGATTGGAAAGAGAATGATGCAAGAAAATCATGAAAAACGAGTCAGTAGCCTGAGGAAAATAACATGTTAAAAATACACTAACTCAATGGCAAAAAGAGGCCAGGAAAGTAGTGGGGAAGAGGATAAGAGGGGGAATGATAGAAGGGAGGGTAGATTGGGGAGAGGATAGTTAGAAGTAATCACTTTTGAAAAGGGACAGGGTGTAATGGTAATGTAATTTGAATTTGAAGATTCCTTTGTGGGATCAAAGGCAGCAGGTACTTAGCACTTAGTAATTGATCAAACCTCTGTTGGTGCAACAGAAGGTATGAACTCCTATCTCCTGTTGCAGACATAAAAGGAAGGGGTTGGCTGGAACAAGAAGCTAATGCTGTGTGTATAAAAGGAAGAGCTCCAGAGACGGACATTCATAATTTCTTGGGAACAGAATCTGGAGGCAGAGCAGCTGCTGGAGAGAATTGAGAATTAAGAAATGAGGTAGATCTTCTTCTTGGAGCAGGCACCTGGAAGGCTGAAGAGGACCTGAGCAGGTTGAAGAGGACTCGTCCCCCCACCCAGGCTGCAGAGAATGGTTTTGATTTTGAAAATCTGGATGGAGTGATTTTGATTCCGCAAGCCAGCTGAGACTTCTTCTGGGTCTGGGATCCAGCCAGAGCTGCCAAGGGATTGAGAAAGCATGACTATGATGCTAAGACTTAGTTTATTTGTGGATTTGTTGCGCCTTAACTTCCCAGGAGTGGAGACTGTGCAGGATTTGAGATGGGCTGGACAATATGAACTTCAATATGGAATGGGAACTGGAACTGCCCAGAGAACCAGATAAGGAACTGGGAGCTGTCTGTCTTTGAACCCAGGTGACAGTTTGGTGAATACAGGTAGAATCTGGGACCATGGAAGGAGATCCAGGGAATCCAAGAAACCATCCTGAATTAAGCTGAAAGAAGACTTTTCTTGGATACTGTGTACTGACATAGAAGATTATAATTTACTAGTGACCTAGGGGGTAGTCTGTTTATTTTATGATGATTGAATAGTGAATAATGAAGGATGATTGATTGAATAAATGATTGTACTTTGTGATTAATGACTGAATAAGTAATTGATTTATAATCTAGTATGCCCCATGAGGGGAAAACTTTGACTATCATACTTTGTGATTGAATTAAGGATTTTGTGAATGCTTGAGTTATTAAATGATTGTTCTTTTTTCAAAACTCTGTGACCACTCTAGTGGAAACTATGTAGGCATTTTCTGTGGTAAGTTGTTGTGAATGCTGTACCTTGATTTCTGTGACTATTTTGCTTTAATTTGTTATGGAATAGAGTGTTCACTATGCTGTATAATCAAAACCTTAAAAGCTGTTCATAGTAGCATTCTTCTGAAGAACTTCTAGTGCTTCACTTTACACAGAGTCAAAGTAGAAAATAAAATAACTGTGGGATGGGATAGGATGGAAGGAAATATAGTTAGTCTTTCATAATATAACTACTGTGTATGAGATGTTTTGCGTAACTACACATGTATGACCTATATTGATATACTTGTCTTACCAGTGGGGGTGGGTGAGGAGGGAAGAAGGGAAGCAATCTGGAAATCAAAGTTTTTTTTTAAAGAATGTTTAAAAAATTGTTTTTCACATGCAACTGGGGAATAAGATATATTGACATTGGGATATAGAAATCCATCTAGCACTACTGGAAAGTTAGAGGGAATGGGGGAGAATATAAGAGAAAACAGATCAGGAAAAGAGGGATTCAGTAGGCTTACTATCTTTGGGTGGGGTGTAGGTGTAATGCCAATAAAAGGCAACTTCCAAGGTTCAGATTACCAGCATAGAAAATCCCATTTATTCAGCAAACAGTCACAGAACAGAGAAAATCAAAATACAGTATAACTCATTCATTTAGCTAGTAAGTTCTCAATTCAATCCAGGTACTACTCCACCCCCAGACAGTACATTTATTTAGTAGGTCAAAGTCTCTTCTCAAATGGAGATCAGTTTCCAATCATAAACAAAGTAAAGTCATACAGTCAATCACAGAGCACAAAAAGGCCAAAGGTTTCCCACCCATAACAAGGTTAAGATAACATCTCAGAATTGAAAACCCAAGGAAAGGCCCTTCTTTCCTCTTCGCTCCAGGCAAGCCTTCAGCAATCTCAGTTTCCTGGGGAGAAAAGGCTCAACAAATCCATAGCCAGTGTCCTCATCAAGTCCTTTCTGCCTGTAGAACAGTCCCAGAAGCCCTGAAAATATCAGCAAGGCCCTCTTGCAGTATTTCTGTAAACATACAACAAGAAAGTCCTTCTTCAAGCCTTCTGAACCAACAACCAGGTTCCAGAAACTCTACAACAGCAGCACTGTCCACCATCAGGTGAATCTGGAAAAACAACATCAAAACAAACAGACAAGATACCAGCATCACAGCCATGACTCCTCAGTTCTTGGCAGCTCCAGGTGGCAGTTCTCAAAAGCCCTGGGCAGGTCCAATGGCCTCTCAGCAGTCTCTCTCAGCAACTCAGGCTCCACAACATTGGATACTGCTCCCCGCAAAATCCTTCTTCTGGCCTTCTCTGGGCTTGAGCCTTTCTTTCAATTCACAGCTCCTCCCAGTTCAGTCCTTTCTCTTCACTTAAACAAGTCCATCCCACAACTTGGATTCACAAGCTCTGGGTTTGAACATTCAACCCAAAAGCCAAATCAATATAGGGGCATCTCCAAATCCCATGACCATTACAGCAGGGGAAAGATGGAGAGAAAATTTGTAACTCAAAATGTTGTGGAAATGAATGCTGAAAAACCAAAATAAATAATAAATT
>CM053595.1:156575484-156590667 GCA_028646575.1 Pseudocheirus occidentalis
GAAGGAATTATTCTCTTCAGAATGCTTTTGAGATTCTTGTTCCATCTGGTAAATCCAACTTTTTAAGGCATTCTCCTCCTCATTGGCTTTCTAGGCCTCTTTTGCCATTTGAGTTAATCTATTTTTTAAAGTCTTGTTTTCTTCAGTCAGGTTGTTGACTCTCTTTTCATGGTTTTCTCACATCATTCTCATTTTTCTTCCCAATTTTTCCTCCACATCTCTTATTTGTTTTTCAAATTCCTTTTCCAGATTATCTACAGCTACTAGGCATTCTTCAAGTGTCTTGGAAGCATTTGGTGTGGGAATTCTGACTATGTTGTCTTCCTCCTGCTCTATGCTTTGATCCTTTTTGTCCACAAAAAAGGATTCTAGAATTTTATTGCTGTTCTTATTTTGCTTCCTTTTCCTCATGTTGGCCAGTCAATTAATTGTTTTTTTTTAGCTTTGTGAAACTCTGCTTCCAGGGGGGAAAGAGCTGTTTCAAATTCCTGGGGTTTTCCCAGCTGCCGGAGCTATTATGGGGGTGATCCAGCCACCCCTAGATTTGGATTGCTGAGAGTGCACCCCAGGACCACCACCCAAGACTACAATCTGGATCCAGGCCGCTCAACACAAGGGCACTTGGCCCTGATCAGTTGACTCAGCCCCCTTGCCAGATCCCCAGGCCAGGGCTCTAAAGCAGCCCAGTGGGGGCATCTGCCAGTTTCAGCAGTTTCTGCCCTTCCCCCACTGCTTCCTTGTCCTGGGGGTAGATAGGCCCAACTGCTTTTCCTCCCCCAAATTTAGCTTGAAAGCTTCACTCACTTTCACTGACCTTTAATCCGGGCTTAGTAGATGTGCATATTGCTCCAGGTGCTTTAGATCTTCTCTGAAGTAGGCTCATACTACAACTTAGGCGGCTCGGCTCCTCCTGACTGCCCTGGAACCTGGCCACATGGCGGTTTCAACCTGGGCTGGTCTCGGCTCCCAGCCTGCAGGCCTGCTTGATGGGCCCCTCCTGTTGAGCTGCCTTTCTCAAATCCTTTTTCTTCACACCTTGGCAGATGTTGAGATGCTGGAGTCTGTAGATCTTCTCTCTTGTACACTGGCCACGGCTCAGCTTGGCTCTTTCCTACCACCTCAGGGCCAATCCGCAGTTTTGCTTTCAGGCTGGGCTGGCCTTGGCTCCCATCCTGCCATGATGATCCCCTGCTGCTGAGCTGCCTACCTCAAGAGATGTGTTTTCTGTATTTTTTGAGTTTGATAGTCCTAGAATTTGTCCAGAGTCATAATTTTATGGGTTTTTAGGGTAGCAGTGTGGGATTTGCGGCACCTTGCTGCTTCTATGCCGCCATCTTGGCTCTGCCCCCGCCTATTCTATTATTTCTTAATATATTTTGTTGTACTGTCATCTACTGCTCTTGTACAAACTAAAGGAAAGGAAGGGGTTAACTCCTCATTAGACAGTAAAGGTTTGATAAACAACCTATTTTTAGATAATACTGTGAGAAAAGTCATCACTTATAGATGACAGAAAACTAGTAAGCTGAAAAACAGCTCCAAAATGTTGCTAGCTTTGTAATGGAGAAGAGAAATATGGGGGGAAATGACTATCAGGTTTTCAGTGTGAGAAAATAAGCTAAATTGGAGAATATTATTAGGACAAAAAGAGAAAAAACTGGTTTTAATACTGTTAGAGGATAGAATTTGGAAAATACATAAAGAGCAACAAAATACATGTGTAAAGAAAGCAATTTCTCCTGTGTTTATTTTCTGACATTGTAATAACATACTTTGTGATACTGATTTTTAAAAAATATAATTACTGTTTCCAAAGTATCAAGATGAAGGTTTATCTGTTTGCTTTGTAACTTTATTAAAATGTGAAGGGTTTACTTCTAACTGACCCTGGTTTTTAATTTTACTTTAAGTGAGCCCATATATTTTAGGGTCTCCTGCAAGATTATTTTATTTTTTTGAAGGTAGGCTCTGTGCCTCAGAATGATCTGTATTAAGAAGGCTATTTCAGGACTTCGAATGATTTCTGTTAGGACAAATTGTCTAGCATTTAGAATTTTTCTTTTTGTAGCAAGACTACTTGTCCAAGACTAAATGCATAAGAACATTCTAGGAAAGACTCCTCAAAAATGTTAACTCATGTATACATATTGGAGTTGTGGACAGGACTAGTCCAGGTTTACTAGGCACTGTGGGTCAAAATAAAAGGGATTGTTTAATGGTGTAATAATCCCAAGTACTTCCTTTTTTGATGAGGAAGCTTTTTTTCTCATTTTATCTTATTATTATTATTATTATTTGCTATTGATTGTTTTATTTATCTTTTCTTTTCTTTCTTTTTTAAATAGGGGGTTAGTGAGAAACTCTTGCAAGTATCAATGCAAGGATACCTCCCAGAATATAGTGGACTCATTTTGCTAGCTGATGAGAATGAATGTCAACATTAAATCCACCGAACTATCAGACCCTCACAAAAAGATTGCTAACACAGTAATGTCTAAAAACTGTGACTCTTGGACACAGATATGCACCCTCTCTGGGAGATAGCAAAACATTGGGGAAAGTAACTGAATCTCCCAAGTTGCCAGAAAGCTATATAAAATAGAGTATAAGACCAAAGACCACCACATTTTAATTTTAGGGACTTCAAATATTTAACTGGAGTTGGGACAGGCAATGAAGGGCTTTGTTCAAATTAGTTAACTTATATGACATAATATGGTAAATATTTGAAAAGTTTCTACTATGTGCCAGGCACCATGCTAAGTGCTAGGTATATACATTAAAAAAAGACAGTCTCTGACCTTAAGGACTTTACAATATAATGGGGGAATATAATATCTAAAGGAGACTGTAAAAGGGATGGTGTGCAAGATACCTGGCATAGGAGCTTAATGATGAAGGAAGATTTGAAACAAAGCAGAGCAGCTGTGCCTTTTATAAAGGAAGACTATTAGGATAGGCTTTTTTTTCATTTTTTTTACTCCACCCTCTAGTTCTTCAATCAAAGGATCAGAAACAATTTAGAGTAGTAATGAGGTATGATGGGGTGATTGGGTGGCATTGTGGATAGAATGATGACTGGAGTCAGGAGGACTTGAGTTCAAATCCAGCCTCAGACAAAGACTAGTTGTGTGAATCTGGGCAAGTTACTTAATTTCTGCTTGCCTCAGTTTCCTTATCTGTAAAATGAAGTGGAACAGGAAATGGCAAACTACTCCAGTGTCTTGGCAAAGAAAATCCCAAAAGGATTCATGAAAAATCAGACAAGTTGAATAAACAACAATGAACAAGTACTAAAGCTTAAGCACATTAAGCACATTTAAGATAATGAGTTTCCTGGTAATGAACATTCTCTCTCTCTCTCTCTCTCTCTCTTTTTCTCAGAGATGGGGGTTAGGCAGAGGATGATGAAGTTAGATCAAAACACAAGTAGAGATGCTATTGGCAAATGATCAATTTACTATGCTTACAAGGTCTTAAGTATTTATTTGGGATTATAAAATGTAAATTCCAGTGGAGGATGCAGATAAATCCCTTGGTGCTTCCTATGTGTTGGGTTTTGCTGATTTGGACCATTCCTATTCATAGTTAGCTTCTAAAGTTTGAGGACAGACTGTTCCATAAATAATATTCAATTTATTTACAACTTATGATTTTTAAAAAAATTTATGTATTTACTTTTAATTTACAACAATCATTTCCACAATCTCTTGAGTTCCAAATTTTCTCCTTCCCCCTCTCCCTCCAAGGCAGCATATAATCAAATATAGGTTCTACAAATAGCTTTATGTTAATCATTACTCAAATTTTAAAGAAGGATTCTAACCAATGGAATGGACAATAAGAAAGGAATAAAACTCTTTTTGAGTTGTCTTCTAACCTTGCATTGATGAGAGGTACCCAGTTTATAAAAGTTAGTTATCACAAATGCAATTTATCTGTATTCGTGTATAAAGTCCTCCTGGTTCTTCTCCCCTCACTCAGCATCAGTTTATATGAGTCTCTCCAGGTAATTATGAAGTTCATCTGCTCCTCATTTCTTATAGCACAATAGTATTCCATTACATTCATATACCACAATATGTTCAGCCATTCCTCAACTTATGCGCATCCCCTTGATTTCCAATTCTACACCACCACACAAAGAGCTGCTATAAATATTTTTATATATAGGATCCTTTTCCAATTGTAAGATCTCTTTGGGATATAGCCCTAAAAGTGTTATTGTTGGGTCAAAGGGCATGCAATTTTGAATTAGCCCTTTAGGCATAGTTCCAAATTGTTGGATCACCAAGATTGTCAAATTTATGAGCATACAATTGGGCAGAATAATTCCTAATATTATTGCTTTAATTTTCTCTTCATTGGAAGTGGACTCACTTTTTTTCACTTTTGATAATGGTAATTTGGTTTTCTTTCTATTTTATCTTTTTGACTAAAGGTTCATCAATATTATTTTTTCCATAAAATCAGCTCATAGTTTTATTTGTTAATTCAATAGTTTTCCTAACTTCAATTTTATTTATCTCTCCTCTGTTTTTCAGTATTTCTAATTCAGTATTTAATTGGAAATTTCAAATTTGTTATTTTTCTAGCTTTTTAAGTTCATTGTCCAATTTATTGATCTCTGTTTTTCTCTATTTTATTCAGAGTATGCATTCAGAGATATAAAACTAAGATTTTTTTCCATCACTTTAGTTAATTTATACTCACACCCTCTTTCTATCAATATCCCTTCTAATTGTCATGATTATTATACAGTTCTCAATATTGACAGATATCAGCTCCCCATATAGGGATGGAAAGAGTTTGTTCTTATTGAATAACAAGTGTGTGTGTGTGTGTGTTTTCCCTGTTTACATTTTTATATTTCTCTTGAATCTTGTATTTGGAGATCAAATTTTCCATTAATCTCTGGCTTTTTCATCAGGAAGGTCTGGAAGTCCCTTATTTCATTGAATGACCATCTCCTTGCCTGAAAGCTTATGCTCAGTTTTACTGGATAGTTTATTCTTGGTTGTAGTCCAAGCTCTTTTGCCTTACGAAATATCATATTCCGGTCCCTCTGATCTGTTAATGAAGAAGCTGGTAGGTCCTATTTGATTCTTACTGTAGTTTCATGATATTTGAATTGTTTCTTTCTGGCTGCTCACAGTATTTTCTCCATGACATGATAATTCTGGAATTTGTCTACAATACTTTTTGGAGTTTTCAAGTTTGTACCTCTTTCACAAGGTGTCCAGTGGATTCTTTCGATAACTATTTTACCCTCTAGTTCTAAGGCCTGAGTGCATTTTTCCTTGATGATTCCTTGTAAGATATTTTGCCTACATAACTCCTGGCCTGCAGATCATAGGGAGACCAAAAAACTATTCAGAGGGTAATCACTCTTGCTTTAACCTAATTGGATCTTGATGGTCTTGGGTGTTGGTCCTGGGGTGTGTGGCCAGTGTGTCAGAGCTTGTGGGGGCTGCAGAGAGGACACTCTCCTAATAGCTCTGACACCGAGAAACCCCCAGTGATTTGGGACAGAGCTCTCTGCAATTTGGAAGCAGAGTTCTACCTTGGCAAAGAGCTCATAAGTCAAGTAATACTCTGGCAGTATGAGCAAGCAGAGGAAGCACAAACAGACAATAGAATCCTTTTTTTGGAGTCAAAAAGGATCAACACATGGAACAGGAGGAAGGCAACAAAGTCAGGGCTCCTGCATCAAAAGCCTCCAAGAAAACTATGAACTAGTTACAGACCAGGGAGAAGCTCAAGAAGGATTTTGAAAATCAAGTCAGAGAAGTGGATGAAAAATTGGGAAGAAAAATGAGAATGATGCAAGAAAATCCTGAAAAGCTAGTCAACAGCCTGCTAAAAAGATAATTAAAAAATAACAATTTAAAAAATAGATTAACCCAAATGCCAAAAGAGGCCCAAAAAGCCAATGAAGAAAAGAATACCTTAAAAAGCTGAATTTGCCAGACGGAGAAGGAATTTCAAAAACTCACTGAAAAGAATAATTCCTTCAAAAATAGATTGAAGCAAGTAGAAGCTAATGACTTCATGAGAAATAAAGATACAATAAAACAGATCCAAACAAATGAAAAAATAGAAGGCAATGTGAAATATCTCATCAGAAAAACCACTGGCCTGGAAAATAGATCCAGGAGAGAGAATTTAAAATTATTGGTCTACTGAAAGCCATGATCATAAAAAAGAGTCCAGACAACATCTTTCAAGAAATTATCAAGCAAAATTACCCCGATATTCTAGAAACACAGGGCAAAATAGACATTGAAAGAATTCACAGATTGCCAATAGAAAAAGTTCCCCAAAAATAAACTCCTAGGAATATTATAACCAAGTTCCATAATTCCCAGGTCAAGGAGAAAATACTGCAAGCATTCAGGAAGAAACAACTTGAGTTTTGTGGAACCACAATCAGGACAACACAACACCTAGCATCTTCTACATTAAGGGATAAAAGTGCTGGGAATATGATATTCTGGAAGTCAATGGAGCTAGGACTAAAAGCAAGAATCATGTACCCAGCAAAACTGAGTATGATGCTCCAGGGAACACTATGGCCATTAAATGAAATGGACTTTCAAGCATTCTTGATGAAAAAAAAACAAAGCTGTACAGAAGATTTGACTTTCAAATACAAGAAGCAAAGAGAAGTATGAAAAGGGAAACAGAAAAGAGGAAGTATAAGAAACTTATTAAAGCTGAACTATTTATATTCCTACATGGAAAACTGATAATTGTAACTCATAAGACTTTTCTCAGGATGAGGATAGTTGAAGGGAATATAAATATGTATTATATATGTATACATACACTTATATGTATGCATAGGAGAGTGTAGGTGTGTATAAATATATATGGGAGTGAGTGCATATGTATGTACATGTATACATAGACAGGGGATACTGGATGAGTAGAATATGAAGATATGTATGATATCTGAATAAAATTAAGAGGTGAGAAAAGATTAACAAAGGTAATAAACCTTTAGTTAACTTAATAACAAAGAAGGTAAAAAATCAATTAAACAGAATTTTAAATTGACATGCACAACCACAGCAAAACCAAATAGAACAAATAAAAAAAGAATCATTGGTATCTACTATCCACATTTAAATGATGACAAAACTGAGGACCCAATAGAAATAGAGTAAACTTCAAGAATACAAAATATACAAATGAATAGAAGACCAAATAGGAATATTAGTAATTCAGTTTTAGAAAAGAAAAAAAAAGAGCTCAAGTTATGCATGAACTGCCAATGGGGGAATTCTATTCTTGATGGAAAATTCTTTAGAACTTTTAAAGGACAATTAACAAACACAAACACCTAGTCTTAATATCTAAAATAAAAAAAGGATGAAGAACCATATCATTAATTAATATTGATTCTAATGTTTTAAATAAAATCTTTTTAAAGAGACTAGACCATCTGATAATTTATTTATTGTTAAAAAGTTGTATTTATACCAAGGAGGCAAGGACAATTCAACATGAGTAAAGCAGCAAACATTGTAAAATCACACTAAAATTGCAAATAATCTCAAAATATGTGGGAGGAACAACTTTTATCAAGTAAAGCTTACATTCTGAAACTTGTGCAAAGTAGAGGCATATAGGGACCCGTTATTAAAATAGAAGGCAATATGTAACATTAAAATAAATCACCTTATGGAATAAGAATTATACTAGACGTTTTTCTAATGAATACGACATTGTGGCCAAGTGTTCCTCTATTATTTGTTAAGTTTCTAGAAATGGTAAAAATTGAAATCAGATAAAAGAAAAAAGTAGGGGTATAAAAATAGATAGAAGTGATTAAAGTCTACATATTTGTTGATACTATTATGGTTTACTTAGAAAGCCCCAAGGGATCATCTAAGAATCTACTTAAGACAATAAGTGTAACAAAGGTAAAGTATTTTATATGATAACAATAATAATAAAAGAAAATTTCATAAAATGAAACTCCAATATAAATAGCTATAAAATGCTAAAATGTTTGGGGATCAACCAACAAAAGCACAAAAAATATTTATTTATATATAAGACATTTGTATTATTTAGTTATTTATTCAAATGTAAAATGTTTTAAAAATTAAAAATTAAGCAACTTAAATACCAAAATTTCAGTACTCACACCTGAGGCATGGCAATGCCATAAAAGGGAAAAATTACCAAAGTGGATTTATAATGATATATTTCATATTTCATTGTATTTTTATTTCTTAATTTTGTTTTATTATTGCTTCTTAATTAAATTGGTTTATTTACTTTTAGTTTACAACATTTAGTTCCACAATCCCTTAAATTTCAAATTTCCCTCCCTTCCCTCCCCACCCCTATCATGGCCGAATTCATGTGGATATAGGATCTACAGATATCTTCCCCTTAATCATTAGTCTGGGTGTAAAGAAGGAATTGTAACTGATGAAATGATGAATGGGAAAGAGAAACAGAACAAAACAAGAAAAAGAAATAGAGTAAGTAATTTGTTTCAGTTTGCACTCAGACTCCACTCCACTCCACTCAGACTCCTCTGTTTGTGGATATCTCCTTCAATCATGAGTTTTTTGGAGTTGTCCTATAACCTTGTATTGCTGAGAGGAGCCCAGTCTATTGAAGTTAGTCATCACATACACTCTGTGTCTGTGACTGTGTATAAATTTATTGTGGTTCTGTTCTTATTGCTCAGCATCAGTTAATATAAGTCTCTCCAGGTTATTATGAAGTCCATCTGCTGCTCACTTCTTATAGAACAGTAGCATTCCATTACATTCATCTACTACAACTTGTTCAGCTATTCCCCATTTGATGGGTATTCCCTTATTTTCCAATTTTTTCCACCACAAAAAGAGCTGCTATAAATATTTTTGTACACACAGGTCCTCTTCCCACTTTTCTGATCCTTTGGGATGTAACCCTAGAAGTGGTATTGCTGGATCAAAGGGTATGCACTTATTTATAGCCATTTGGGCATAGTTCCACACTGGATCCAACTGAATCAGTTGGCAGCTGTACCAACAATGCAATAGTGTTCTGATTTTTCCACATCCCCTCCAGCATTTATCATTTTGTTGCTTTTTCATCTTAGGGAATCTGGCCAGTGGGTCATGGTACCTCAGAGTTGCTTTGATTTGCATTTCTCTAATCACTAGTGATTTGAAACATTTTTTCATGTGCTTATAGATGTCTTTAATTACATCTTCTGAAAACTGCCTGTTCTTATCCTTTGACCATTTATCAATTGGGGAATGACTTTTATCCTTATAGATTTGACTCAATTCCTTGTATATTTTAGAAATGACGCCTTTATTAGAGACACTGGTTATAAAAATTCTTTCCCAATTTTCCACTTCCCTTTTAATCTTGGTAACATTGGCTTTGTTTGTACAGAAGCTTTTTAATTTAATATAATAAAAATTATCCATTTTGCATTTTGTAATGCTCTCTAACTTTTGTTTCATCATCGTCTTTCCCGCTCCATACATTTGACAAGTAAGCTACCCCTTGCTCTCCCAGTTTGCTTACAGTATCAACTTTTATACCTAGATCATGCACCCATTTCAACTTTGTTTTGGTGTACAGTGTTAGACATTGATCTATGCCCAATTTCTGCCATACTATGTTCCATTTTTCCCAGCATTTTTTTGTCAAATAGCGCATTCTTAGTCTAAAAACAGAAATCATTTGGTTTATCAAACAGTGGATTACTATAGTCATTGGCTGCTGAGTCTGGTGTACCCAGTCTATTCCATTGATCCACTGCTCTATTCCTCAGCCAGTATCAAGTAATTTTGATAGGTGCTGCTTTGTAGTACAGATAAAAATCTGGTGTGGCTAGGCTACCTTCCCTAGCATTTCTTTACCTAGCATTAGTTGCCTTGAAATTCTGGACTTTTTGTTCTTCCAGATGAATTTTGCTAATATATTTTTACACCTGCACAAAGTAAGTTTTTGGTAGATTGATTGGCATGGAATTAAATACATAATTTAATTTAGGTAAGATTGTCATTTTTATTATATTAACTCGAACCAGCCATGAGTAACTGATGTTTTTCCAATTAGTTAGATCGGATTTTATTTGTGTAATTGTGTTCATATAAGTCCTGGGTTCGTTTTGGCATGCAGGTTCTCAAATATTTTATAATGTCTACAATAACTTTAAATGGAATTTCTCTTTCTGTCTCTTGCTGTTGGATTTTGTTAGAGATATAGAGGCATGCCGAGGATTTATGTTGGTTTATTTTATATCCTGTAACTTTGCCAAATATGTTTATTATCTCAAGTAGTTTTTTACTTGATTCTCTAGGATTCTCTAAATATGTCATCATTTCATCTTCAAAGAGTGATACCTTAGTCTCTTCTTTGTCTAATTTGATTCCAACAATTTCTTTCTCCTTTATTGCTACTGCTAATATTTCTCATACCAAATTATATAAGAGGAGTGAGAGTGGACATCCTTGTTTCACCCCTGATCTTATTGGAAATGCTTCTAGCTTATCCCCCTTACATATAGTACTTACTGATGGTTTTATATAGATATTACTTATTCTTTTAAGGAAGACTCCTTTTATTCCTATAATTTCTACTGTTTTCAATAGGAATGGGTGTTGTATTTTGTCAAAAGCCTTTTGTGCATCTGTTGAGATAATCATGTGGTTTCTGCTTGTTTTGTTGTTGATGTGGTCAATTATACTGATAATTTTCTTGATATTGAACTACCCTTGCATTCTTGGAATAAATCCTATCTGATCAAAGTGTACTATTCTCATGATAATTTGCTATTGTCTGTTTGTTAATATTTTATGTAGCATTTTTGTATCTATATTCATAAGGGAAATTGGTCTGTAATTTTCATTCTCTGTTTTGTCTCTGTTTCATTGTTTCTTAGTGTCTCATGTAGTCATTAGTTTCCACTTGCCCAATTCTAATTTTTAAGTAATGATTTTATTCAGTTAGTTTTTGTGCCTCCTTTTTCCATTCCATTTTCCAATTCTACTTTTTAAGGAGTTGGATTTTTAATGAATTTTTGTAGATCATTTCCCATTTTTTTGTATTTCCTTTACCAATTTATTGACTTTTTAAATGAGTCTGGTGTAAAATAGATCAATGACAGATAAATAAAAATAATAGAACTAACTGAAAGCTGTGAGAAAAAAATAATTAAGAACCCATATTTAAGAAATTGTTCAAAAAAGACCCGTCCTTATATTGTAGAACCACAAAGTAAAATGGAATTTATAAGAATCCATTGAGCACTTCCTAAAAGAGATTCCAAAATGAAAACTCCCAGCGATATTATATCCAAATCTCAGAGTTCCAAGTCAAGGAGAAAATAGTGTAAGACCCAGAAAGAAACAATTCAAATATCCTGGAGTTAAAGTCATGATACCATAAAATTTGGCAGCTTTTACATCAAAGAATCAGAGAGTTTGGAATATTATATGTTGCAGTTCAATGCAGTTAGAATTACAACCAGGAATCAACTATCTAGTCAGGCTGAATATTATCCTTAAAGGGGTAAAAACATGGACATTTACAGAAATAGAAGATTTGCAAGTATTTCAGATAAAAAAAACATTAAAACTAATTAGAAAACATGATATTCAAATAAAATTCAAAAGAAACATAATAACATTAAAGAAGAGAAATCATGAAGAACCAATGAGGTACACTATTTATGTGTACCTTAAATGGGAAGATAATGTTTGTAACTCCTAAGAATGTTATAATTATTGGGGAAATTAGTGTATGTATTGGACAGAAGGTATGGGTGTGTGTTGACCATAATAGGATGATATGCAAAAAGACAAAATGAAGGGATGAGAAAGAGTTATGCACTGGGAGAAGGAAAAAAAAGAATGGGATATAATCTCACATAAAAGAAGCTTAAAAGTGTTTTTAAAGTGGAGGGAAAGATGGGGGGATGTAGACAGTGCTCAAACCTTATTTTCATCAGAATTGGCTCAAAGAGGGAATAATAAAAACACTCAGCTAGGTATAGAAATCTAGTGCCCCATAGAAGGAAAAAGAAGGGGAGGGAGACAAGAAAATATGTGTGGGGTGATAATAGAAGGGAGGGTGGATTTAGAGAGGCAGTGGTCAGAAGTAAAGTACTTTTGAGGAGGGATAGAATGAAAGGAAAAAAGAAAAAAGAGGATAAACAGGGTGTAACCAGGGTGGAGGGAAATTCTCATAATCATAACTTTGAACATAAATGGAATGAAGTCACCCATTAAACAGAAAAATATTTTATTGATATATTGATTCCACAATGTCAAAATTTCTATCCCCTCTTCCCAGAGAGACTTATTGAATAAGAAATAATATTTTTCCTCTTTTTTTCTTAAAAAATATACACCTTTTGAATTTTATTTATTATTACCTTTCAGAATTTCTCTATTTGAGTCAAAGATGGCTTACCAGGCTTTCTTCCACATATCACATTACTATATACACTTCTAAATCTTTACAGAATTTATATCTAATTTCAGAGCATGGCTCTCCTTCCTCATTAAGTTAAACTTCAAATTTGTAGGAGGTTATCAACTAAAATATTATGACTTTTCCTATTAGAGTGCTCCACTTTGTTTGGTAACAGATGTCAATGGATGAAAGGAGAAATAAATAGGTAATAGAAGAAATATAGAAATTCAATGCAAGGTAAACAAGTTGACAAACAAGAATCTCTTGGAAGAGGATGCTATTCATATTTTTTTTAACAGTAATGACTTGGAAAGTGCATGGAAGATTTGGGGATAAATGAGATAGCTCTGTCCAAGTTTTTAATATCTTATCAGTTTCTAAGTCTTATCAATTCTTTGTCTACAATATCAATCACTTATATCCAAGAATTTCTATTTGCTGTCCCTTACAGGCCCTTATTATTGCTGTTGGGATGACTGCAAATGTTTCCTATGGGTGTTGCTTAAATTCAGTCTTTCCTCTCTCAAACTGTTTTTCTTCCAAAAATCTGCCAAACTGATTATTCTAAGTCATAGATTTCTCTATGCAACTCTACTCAATTAAATTTGATTGGGCCTCCCTACTACATCTGAAATAAAGTACAATATCCCGATCCTTACATAGAAATTGCATAATCCACCTCCTACACACCTTTCAAATCTTATTTATTATTACACTTCAAAAGTTCTCTATTTGAGTCAAAGATGGCTTACTAGGTTTTCTTCCATATATCACATTACAATATATGCTTCTGAATCTTTACAGAATGTATATCTAATTTCAGAGCATGGCTCTCCTTCTGTATCAAGTATTTTTCCTGAATCATTTAGTAAATTTTGCATTCTCTCTCTCTCTCTCTCTCTCTCTCTCTCTCTCTCTCTCTCTCTCTCTCTCTCTCTTTCTGTCTCTCTCTCTGTCTCTCTCTGTCTGTTTCTCTGTCTCTGAAATTTGCATTGTTTTGTATATAGCTTGTATCTGAGATAGTAAGATGTCATGAGTCAAGAACTGGCCTCATATACTAGGCATGTGACCCTGGGCAAGTCATTTAACTTCTTACTGTAACAGTCAACTCTCTGAGACCACAAATTAAAGAAAATTTGCACCTTTTTTGTGGATGGACTTCCTCCTCAGAAATCCCCCTACACCTATGAAACCACAGATACAAACTGCCAAAACAAACAGAAAACTTTTCTATATTTATCTGTGTATGTGTGTGTATATCTTCATATTAGAATATGTTTTTCAAAAATAAGACCTGTTTCATTTTTTTCTTCAGTGTTTAGTATAATGACTTGTACCTAATAAGTATCTAGTGATTTTTAAAAACTGTACAGTATTAGAAGAACTGTTAAGTAAAACATGGTTCAGACATGCTTGGCCTCAAGGATATATCTAGAAATTATGGGGAAAATAACTAAAGAAGCATATTGTGCATGATGTAAAATTAAACAACAAACAAAAACAATTAAAAAAAACTGACAACTAAGAAACAGGATGCCTTTAGAGGTAGAAAATTCTGCCTCATTAGAGAGCATTAAGCAATGACTAGGGAACCACATGAGTATGCTATCATGTATAGAAATTAATTGAACTGAATAACATATAAATGCCTTTCAACTTGAGATTTTATAATTCTGAATAATGAGTAGAGTAAGAGGTGGGGGTGGGGAAGAATATTCCAGTCCCATTTTTCTCAATCTATGAAAAATAATAGATTCAGAAAATCTCGGAAAGACTTGTGTGAACTGATGCTGAGTGAGGTAAGCGGAGCAGGAGCACTTTGCAAACAATAAGTGACACTGTGCAATGACCAAATTTATTAGCCTTAGCTTTTCTGATCAGTGCAATGATCTAACACTGTTCCACTAGATTCATGATGAAAAATGCTGTCCACATCCAGAGAAAGAACTATGGAGTCTGAATGCAGATTGAAAGATACTATTTTCGGGGGGCGGAGCCAAGATGGCGGCTTAGAAGCAGCAAAGCACCACAGCTCCCACACAAACACGCTAAAAAAACTCATAAAATGGGACGCTAAACAGATTTTTAAGCTCCAAAACTCTCCACAAGACAGAAAGCACTACAGGCAGCGCAGCAGGTGGGGCTCTCCTCAGCAGTCTGGAGCTGCGGCCGAAACCCAGCCGGCTCAGGCCCTGGGGCATCGGGCAGGGAACCACGCCTGTAGGAGAGCAGATCAGCTGCAATGGAGGCAGAGTTACTGCATTTATCAGGCCAGAAGAAAAACAGGCTAAGAGAAAGGGCAGTGGATTTTGCTAACTGGGGAGGAGAAGAGCAGGTCCTGCCAAACTGCTCTCAGGGCAAGGAGGCAGGGGGAGGTGGCTGTTGCAGCAGGAACGTCTGAGAGCTGCAACGGCTTCCACTGGGCTGCTTCAGAGCCCTCGGCCTGCAGATAGCAGGGGGGCTGACGCGACCCATCGAGGCCAAGGGCTCTTGCGTTGAGCGGCCTGGATCTGGATCAGGGTCTTGAGTGATGGTCCTCGGGTGCGCTTTCAGTGAGCCAAAGCTGGGGGGGGAGCTGCAGCACCCCACTAAGAGCTCCGGCAGCTGAGAGGGCCCCAGCGATTTGGGACAGAGCTTTCCCCCTCCAGGAAGCAGAGTTCCACAGAGCTAAAAAAACCAAGCAATTAATAGACTGGCCAACATGAGAAAAAGGAAGCAGGCTAGGAACAGCAGTAAAAC
>CM053595.1:156591167-156614668 GCA_028646575.1 Pseudocheirus occidentalis
GATGGATTGCGTCAGCCCCCCTGCTGTCTGCAGGCCGAGGGCTCTGAAGCAGCCCAGTGTAAGCCACTACTGCTCTGTTCCTGCTGCTACAGCCGCCTCCCACCTCTTCCTTGCCCTGGGAGCAGTTTGGCAGACCCGCTCTTCTCTTCCCCAGTTAGCAAAATCCACTGACCTTTCTCTTAGCCTTTTTGTCTTCTGGCCTGATAAATGTAGTAACTGTGCCTCCAGTGCAGCCGATCTGCTCTCCTATTGACACGGCTCCCTGCCTGATGCCCCAGGGCCTGAGCTGGCCTGGTTTTAGCTGGATCCCAGACTGCTGAGAAGAGCCCCACCTGCTGAGCTGCCTGTAGCAACAGATGTGCTTTCTGTCTTTTGGAGAGTTTTGGAGCTTGAAAATCTGTTTAGAGTCCCATCTTATGAGTTTTTTAGCATGTTTGTGTGGGAACTGTGGTGCTTTGCTTCTTCTATGCCACCATCTTGGCTCTGCCTCCCCTTTCCTTAGTTTTTTAGTCTGTTAAGTGAGATAGTCTCTGACTTATCTTATAACTCTCTGATTATGATTCTGTGATCCATGATTAAGAGCCATACAATATTCCTGGAAGTTATTTTTTTCTTGCTTAGTTATTTATTTTCCCCTATTAACTTTTATTTACTTTTAGTTTGCGTCATTCATTTCCACAAGATTTTGAGTTACAAAGTTTTTCCCCCGTCTTTCCCCTACCCACCACCACAGAACAGAAATCCCCCTGTATTCCCCCTCCCCAATCTGCTCTTTCCTATATCCTCCCCCATCAGCCCTCTGACTTTCTAATTTGACAAGCTGGATCTCCCTACCCACTGTGTGCATATCTTATTTCCCAGTTGCATTTAAATAATAATAATGATAATAATATACATATCTATATACATACATATGTTAAACATATGATTTTAGAACTTTAAATTCTAGATTCTTTCCTTTCCCCCCTAATCACCCACCCACACTGGTAAGAAAAGCAATTCAATACTGGCTGTACATGTGCAGTTACACAGAACTGCTCCATGATGGACATATTGTGAAGGACTGACAATATTTCCCTCCTTCCTATTCTGCCCCCGACTTGTTCTATCCTCTACTTTATCCCTATCCCTTTACAGAAGTGTGTGCATCTAACAACCATCCCCCCCCCTCCAACTTGCCCTTCCCTCCATCATCCCCCTCTCATCCCCTTCCCCCTACTCAGCTATAGGCCAAGATACCTAATTTAGAGTATATGTCATTCCTTCACTAAGACAAATTCAACGAGAGTAAGGTGGACCCCTTCCCTTTTGCCTTCCTGTTCTTCCCCTTCATTATCCCATATTCCCCAACAGTTATCCCTTGCCTCTTCTATATGAGAGGATTAACCCCATTCTGTCTCACCCTGTCTCCTCTCATTCAATTCCTCTCCCAACTCTCAATTCACCTTCTAAAATATTATCCTATCCTATTCAATTGATCCTGTGCCCTCTGTCGAGGTACACATATATCCACACTCTCACATATGAATTCATATGCATGTATACCCTCCTATATAGACATATGTGTATGTATACATTCATTTATGTATACATACATATATATATATATATATATATACACACACACATTTATATTCCTTTCATCTATACCCATACTAAGAAAAGTTTCATAAGTAACAATTATCATTTTTATGTTTACATGTAAATACTTCAACTTTGATAACTTCCTTATGAATTCATTCCATGTTTACCTTCTCATGCTTCATGTATTTGAATGTCAAATTTTCTATTCAGTTCTTGTTTTTTCAGCAAGAATGCTTGAACATCCTCCTCCTCACTGAATGATCATATATTCCCTTAGAACATTATACTCACTTTTGTTGGTTCTTGATTTTAATTCTAGCTCCCTTGATCTTCAGAATATTATATCCAGGCCCTTTTATCCCTCAACGTAGAAGCTGCTAGATCCTAGGTTATCCTTATTGTGTTTCCACAGTATTTAAATTGTTCCTTCTTGTCAGCTTGTAATATTTTCTCCTTCATCTGGGGACTCCAGAATCTGGCTATAACATTCCTACGAGTTTTCTTTTTGGGATCTTTTTCCAGAGGTGATCAGTGAATTCTTTCAAGTTCTATTTTGACCTCTGGCTCTAAAATATCAGGGCAATTTTCCTTGAGAATTTCTTGAAGGATACTTTCTAGGTTCTTTTTTTGATCATGCCTTTCAGGTTATCCAATAATTTTAACATTGTCTCTCCTGGATTTATTTTCCAGGTTAGTGTTTTTTTTTCAAGGAGATATTTCACGTTGCCTCCTGTTTTTTTCATTTGGTTGGATCTGTTTAATAATATCTTGATTTCTCATAAAGTTATTTGCTTCCATTTGCCCCACTCTACTTCTGAAGGAATTATTCTCTTCAGTGAGCTGTTGAGATTGTTTTTTCATTCAGAAAATTCAGCTTTTTGAGGCATTTCACTCTTCTTTGGCTTTTTGGGCTTCTTTTTCCATCTGAATTAGTCTATTTTTAAGGTGTTATTTTCTTCAGTCAGGTTGTTTACTCTCTCTTCCTGATTTTCTTGCATCATTCTCATTAGTCTTCTCAATTTTTCATCCACTTCTCTTATTTAGTTTTCAAAATACTTCTTAAGCTCCTCTATGGCTTGTAACCAGTTTACATTTTTCTTGGAAGCTTTTTTTGGAAGCATATGGATCTTCTAATTGTGTTTTCTTCCTCCCCTTCCACGCTTTAATCCTTTTTGTGTCCCCAAAAGGAATCTAAAGTCGGATTTCTGGGCTTGCTTTGCTTCCTTTGTCCGCTCATGTTGCCAGTCAATTGTTTGAGTTTTGTGCTCAATAGAACTCTGCTTCCAGAGGGAAGAGATTTGTCCCAAATCTCTGGAGTTTTCACAGCTGCCAGAGCTATTAGGAGGCTGCCATCTCTGCAGACCCCACCAGCTTTCGGTCACCTCAGGACCACCACCCAAGACCATGATCCTGATCCAGGCAGGCTCAGGCAAGAGTACTTAGCCTCTGAATGATTGTGTGACCCCGTGCAATCTGCAGGCCAGGATCTCTGCAGCAGGGACATTAAGGTGGATGCAGGGGCTTGGTCCACTGCTTTCTTGCTCAGGGAGTAGACAGTCAGACCCACTCCTTTCTCCCAAATTTAGCTGAGTTCCACCGACCTTTCACTTTGTCCTTGGCTCTTATGGGCTGATAATTCTGGGAACTGCCACACCTGCTGGTGATCCAGTCTCCCAAGTGCTCCAGCCACAGCTTGTCCTGGCTGCCCTGGAGCTACAGTCGAGTTTCAGGTTGGGCTGGTTTTGGCTCTCAACACCCCAAGAGCCCTTCCTGTTTGCCTTCTGGGCTGCTTTCAGTGGGAGCTTTGTTTCTCTGTCATTTTGTGGGTTCTAGAGCTCTATAATTTCTTTAGAGTCATATTTTATATGTATTAGAGATGGTTATAGGGGGAGCTCCTGGAATTCTCCTACTTCTATGCCACCTTCTTGACACTACCCCTCTCAATTTATTGTTTTCAAAGGGATCTATTTTTGTTTTGTGGAAGAAAGAAGTAATTAATCATGGAATACATCAAATACTATTGAGCCTACTCTCTTTTTTCCCATTCTATCATGGGCCTACTTCATGTTTGATATTCAGTGCTTTTTTTAAAGAGACAAACTGGAAGATTATTGTTATATTTCAACTAATCAACTATGCATTATTATCCCAGGACTAGACATTCTCAGTTGGCTTTATTTACCCCTGTGGTATTCAGCCTAATTCTTTTGAGTATTTATAAATCTGACTTACAAGGCTCTGCAACATTATTGGGTTTGATGTAATCAGCATGATAGAATGCCATAAGGATGACTGTCTGGAGACCCTTAATATCTTTGAAAATTGTTTTCCAATTTGAACTCTATGCTGGACATCCACAATGAAAATAGAAGTGTGGTTTAAAAATATGTGAATGTTTTATTCTTTAGTTCTTATTGATAACCACAGTCATTGCACATACACACACACACACACACACACATTATTCCTAGACATCTCTCCAAGAGAAAATCTCCTTCTTTGTTCCTGTTCAACTCTCTAACCTTGGAAAATCAGATAGATGCCTGCTCCTTTAGATTGTCCTTGCTCTCACCTTTTTATCTTTGTCCGTCCACAACTTCATTTCCATTTCTACCTAGTCATCATGTGCTTGTGATAAAAATTCTCTCATCAAAATACAGAACATTGAGAGAATTCAGTCTCATCCACTTGCAATCAGGGGCAAGTCTTAGGGTCTATCTCTCCATGAGAAAATTCATTTTCAATCAGACAGATATATACATACCTGTATTATGACTCCTTGGGAAGTGCAAGCTTCCCTAATTCTGACTTTAATTACAAGAATAATTCCAATTTTAAACAAATCATAAGATTTACAAAGTATTTACCTCACATCAAATTTATTAGAGAAGGGGCAGCTAGGTGGCACAGTGAATAGAGCACCGGCCCTGGAGTCAGGAGTACCTGAGTTCAAATCCGGCCTCAGACACTTAACACAAAAAACTAGCCGTGTGTGACCTTGGGCAAATTACTTAACCCCAACTGTCCTCCAAAAAAAAATTATTAGAGAATTAATAGAAGGATTACTCTTTCAATTCATGTGTCTTTCCAGATTTTTCTCAAACCATCCTCCTCATCATTTCAAATTGAATAATTGTGTTCCATTATGTTCATATACCACAACTTATTTAGTCATTCTCCAATTGATAGGTATCATTTCATTTCCAGTTCTTTGCTACCACACAGAGTTTCTATGAATAATTTTCTGTGTGTGCATATAGATACACACCCATAACTGTGTGCATATTTATATGCACACACACAAATATGCACATATACATATGCATACACACATATATCTATATCTATCTATCTATCTATCTATCTATCCTTTTCTCTTTTGTTTTGGTCTCTTTGAGACACAGATCTAATAGAGATATTGTTGAATAAAAGGTTTTAGGCTATTTTATAACACTTTGGGCATATTTTCAAATTGCTCTCCACAATGGTTAGATCAGTTCACAACTTGAACAACAGTGCATTCATGTCCCAATTTTCACAAATCCCCTCTAACATTGCCATTTTCCTTTTCTTTCATATTAGCTAGTCTGAGAATTGTGAAGTGGTACCTCAGAGTTGTCTTAATTTGCAGTTCTGTAATCAATAATAATTTGGAGCACTGTTTTATATAACTATCAATAGCTTTAATTTCTTAATCTTATAACTGACTGTTCACATCCTTTTACCATTTATCAATTGGGGAATGACTTATAAATTTAGCTGAATTCTCTGTACATTTGAGAAATGAGAACCTTATAAGAGAAATTTGTAAAATAAAATGTTTCCCATATTTCTGCTTACCTTCTACCCTTGGCTGCATTGTTTTTGTTTGTGTAAAACATTGTTTCAATTTAATATAATAAGAATGATCCATTTTCCATCTAGAAACACTTTCCCTTTCATGTGGTCATAAATTCTTCCCTTTTCCATTGTTCTTACAGGTAATTTTTTCCCTTGCTCTCATATTCTGTTCATTTTATCTAAATCATATACCTATTTTGATTTTATCATCATATACAGTGTAAGATTTTTGCCCATATCTGGCTTCTGCCATGTTGTTTTCCAGTTTTCCCAGCCACTCTTGTCAAATAATGAATTTTTCCCAAAAGATTGAATCTTTGAGTTTCTCAAACTGTTGATTGCTATTGTCATTTACTATAGTGTTTTATGTCCTTAATCTATTCCACTCATCTGCCACTCTGTTTCTAAGACTGTACCGTATTATTTTGGTGGTTACTGATTGATAATACAGTTTGAGATGTAGTATGACTAGGCCACCTTCTTTACACTGCTATTTTCATTAATTCTTTTGACATTCTTGATCTTTTGTTAATAAAAATGAATTTTGGTTTTATTTTTGTTTTACCTAGTTTGTTTTACCTAGCCTATAAAATAATTTTAGTAGTTTGATTCATATGACACTAAATAAATTATTCAATTTAGGTAGAATTTTCATTTTTACTATATTGGCTTAGCCTACCCATGAGCAAATTATATATTTTTTCTGATTGTTTTGTTCTGACATTATTTATGTGGAGATTGTTTGTAATTGTGTTTCTATATTTACTGGATTTGTCTTGGCAAGTAGACCTCCAAGTATTTTTTTGTGTAGAGTTATTTTAGATTTCATTTCTCTTTAATTTAATATTTAATTTTCCCCAACTACATATAAAATATTATTACATCCAGTTCTTATAACTTACAATTCCAAATTCTCTCCCTTCCATCTTCCCTCATTGAGGTCAGCAATTTGACACAGTTTACACATGTGCAATCATGCAAAACATATTTCAATATTAGTCATGTTATGAAAGAAAACACAGACCAAATAATAAGAATAAAGTAAAAACAAAAGCATATTCTGAGCTGCATTCAAACTCTATCATTTCTTTTTCTGAAGATGGATAGCATTTTTTATCATACATCCTTAGAAATTGACTTAGATCATTGCATTTCTGAGACTAGTGAAGTTATTACCAACTGATTTTCATATAGTATTGATGTTACCGGACACATTGCTCTCCTGGTTCTGCTCACTTCACTTTACATCTGTTCATGTAATTTTCGCCAGGTTTTTCTGATATTCTGCTAGCTTTTTCTTATAGCATAATAGTATTCCATTATAATGAATTGATGCCACAGCTTGGTCAATCATTCCTTAATTGTTGGAATCCTCTCAATTTCCAGTTCTTTGCAATCACTATAAGAAATATAAATATTTTTGCATAGATAGGTCTTTTTAAAAAAATTAGTAGTGGTTATTATTGGGTCAAAGGGTGTTTATAATCCTTTGGGCATAGTTCCAAATTGTTCTACAGAAAGGTTGAATCAGCTCATAATTCCAACAACAGTGCATTGGTGTTCTAATCACCATACATTCCCTCCAACATTTGTAATTTTTCCTTTTTATAATCGTAATGAAATTTGAAGCTCCCTTTGTATTGGCAAGGTAACAGGTACTCATCCCCTAGTATAAAATTAATTATATCAAGCCTCTTTTAAGAAACAGAAGGTATGAACCCCGGTAGCTGATGTAACAGGAAGTGGCATAACAGGGAGGAGCTAATACCATATATAAGGAAAATCTGCAGCTGGGAGAGTCAGAACTTCTTGAGGCAACCATCATGGAAGCAGAGTAGCCACTACAGGAGAGAGAAAGAGAATTTATCTAATCAAGCATCTGAAAATTGGACTGCAACTACTGGACTGAGGACTGAACTGAGAACTTAGAAGAACTGAGAAGAGAAATGAGAACTGACATAGATCTTTTGGGGGCAAGCTGTGTGGAAGCTGAGGAGAGGCCAAGGCTGGAGAAAGTGATTTTGATTTTAAGAATGTAGCTGGAGAAAGTGATTTTCATTTTGATAAGAGAACTTGTGGTGGTGGAACTTCTTATGAGAACCAGCTGGAGCTGCTGAAGACTTTCAAGGGCCATTTGGAGCTGACAGAGGAAGCATTATTGTGGTGTTGATACTTTGCTTGTCTGTTTTGGGTCTATGTTGATTTCACAGGCAGAAAGGGAATTGAGATGATAGGGTCAGTCATGTGTGTAAATATTGTTGTAATTCTGCTAAGCTTGATGTGTGTAGATATTGTTGTGGCTCTGTTAAGTTTTCTCTTCCCAGGAACAGAAACCATGAAGGACTTCAGGTGGACTGGATACTGTGAACTTCAATGTGGAGCAAGAACTGTGCAGAGAGCTGGGCAATGAACTGGGAGCTTTCTGCCTTTGAACTCAGATGGCAATTGATTAGATTTGGGCAGTAACTGGGACCAAGGAACAAGAACCATGGAAGCTGAGAGCCTACCTTGAGTCAAGATGGAAAGACCTCTCCTTGAGTATTTAATGAAATTGAAACTGTAACTTACTTGTGACCTAGGGGTGGATGGCCTTTGTACTTTCCACTTCCCCTTAAGAGAGTACTGAGTAGTGACTGATGAAATTGTAACTTAATTGTACCCCATGGGTGGAGGACTTTGAAGTTTGTATTTTGTGATTTAATTAAGGACTTTGTGATTGACTGTACTTTGTGATGGATTGTACTTTACTTAAAACTATGTGACCACTTTGGTGAAAGCTATGTGTCCATTTTAGTGATAAGTTGTGAAGTTATAACATTCTGAATACTGTACTTTGATTTTTTGAATGTTTTGATCTGATTTGTTACTGAATAGAGAGTTTGCTATAGTATGTAATCAAAACCTTGAAAGCTGTTCATAGCAGCAGTCCTCTGGAAAGCTGCTTGTGCATGGCTTTATACTTTTCTATCATATTGACCCATATGATAGGTTTGGGTGGTGCCTCAGATTTGGTTTAATTTGTATTTCCATAATCAATAGTGATTTGGAGAACATTTTAATATGATTGTAAATAGGTTTGAGTAATTTATCCAAAAATGGCTTTTTTCTATCACTTAATCATTTATCAATTCTGGAATGTCTCATCAAAGAAAGACTCAGGTTTCTATATATTTGAAAAATGAGGACTTTATAAGACATACGTGCTGTAAAAATAATTTTTTCAGTTATGATTACTGTTTATTTCCCTCCATCCTATTTTTCTCCTGTGTATCTGACTCTCTCTCATTCCACTCTATCTACCCTCAAAAGTGTTTTGCTTCTATCATCTCTCCCAATCTGCCCTCCCTTCTATTAGCAAGCCCTGTCCCTGTCTCTTATCCCTTTCCCCTTCTACTTTTCTGTAGGAAAATAAAGATGTCTTATTGTTCCATATTTGAACCAATTTCAATGAGAGTAAGGTTTGAGTGGTTCTGTATACTTCTCCTATCTTCTCTTCCATTTAAAAACTCTTTTATGTGACATAATTTACCATATTCTACTTCTCCCTTCTCCCAGTGAATCCCTCTTTATCAGTCCTTAATTTTTAAGATAACACCCCATGATATTAAACTCACATCTATGTCCCGTGAATATGTATATTCCTTCTAGCTACCCAAATGAGGAAGTTATTAAGAATTGCTCATATCATCTTCCCATGAGGCATGCAAATAGTTTAATATTATTAAATTCCCTATGCTTTCTTTTTCCTGTTTACCGCTTTATGATTTTTTGAGTATTGTATTTGAAAACCAAAGTTTCTATTTAGCTATGATCTTTTAATAAGGAATGTCTGAAAATGCTCTGTTTAATTGACTAACCATTTTCCCCCTTAAGAATCATACTGGGTAGGTGATTCTTGTTTGGAATCATAACTCCTTCACCAGATAAGATATCACATTGCAAACACTCTGATTTTTTTTTTAATAATGTAGAAGATGTTAAATCTTGAGTTATCATGACTGTACCTCTATAATATTTTAATTGTTTCTTTCTGACTACTTGCAATATTTTCCCTTGACCTGGGAGCTCTGGATTTTGGCTATAATGTTCCTGGGGGTTTTCACACTGGGGTCTTTTCCAGGAGACGATTGATGGATTTTTTTTTCAATGTCCATTTTACTCTCTGCGTTTAGATTACCAGGGCAGTTTTCCTTCATAATTTCTTGAAAGATGATGTTCATATCTTGTTTCTTAGGATAAATTTTAGGTAGTCCAATAATTCTTATTTTTTTTTGCCTGGATCTATTTTCCAGGTCAGCTGTTTGTCCCAATTAGATATTTGACATTTTCTAGTATTTTTCATGCCTTTGATTTTCTTTTATTGCTTCTTGATATTTCATGGAGTTATTAACTTCCACTTGCTGAGTTCTAATTTTTAAAGAATATTTTCATTGAATTTTTGTACCTCCTTTTCCATTTTACCAATCTGAAATTTTAAGGAGTTCTTCTCTTCAGTGATTTTTTGTGTATGTGGCAAATCTGCTTTTATGGCACTCTTTTCTTCTTTGTATTTTGGTGCCTTTTTTTTTTTACCAGTTTGCCTATTTTGTTTTTATGGTTTTATTTTCTTTATAATTTTTGTAGCTTCTTTAACTATTTGCTCTTCTTTGTGATTTTCTTGCATCAATGTCATTTCTTTTCCCAATTTTCTTTTACCTCTCTTATTTGATTTTTGAAAACCCCTTTAGCTTTCCCATGGCCAGAGACTATTTCGCATTTTTCTTTGAGGCTTTGAATATAGGTATTCTGATTTTGTTGTCTTCTTAATATGTGTTTTTATATTACCTGTCACCAAAGTAACTTTCTATGGTCAGAATCTTGTTTTTTTTCTCTTTGCTCATTTTTTCATCTATTTCTTGACTTCTAGTTTTGTTTTAAAGTTGAGTTCTCCTCCTAAGGTGCAGAGGGCACTGTCTCTAACTTCACATTTTTGTTCAGCTTTCATAAGACGTAGTTCTGGAGGTCTATTAGATTTTTGTTCTTCCAGGGTAGTATGATTTAAGAAAAGGTGTGTTTACTACTCTCCTGGCCTTTTTTTTTGGTCTGTGAGTGACTACAAACACTATTTTTATATTGGAACTCTGAACAGGGGACATGCTCCACTGTGGTTTCAAGTTCTGGTGTGATATTCCTCACCCTGGGATTGCAACAGAAGACTGCCGCCCAGATATGAATATGGGTAATGCAACAGAGCCCTGCACTCATTGTCAGATGAGTTATCTGATTGCCTTACTAGGATGCAAGTAGGATGAAAACTCTAGAAGCAGCTGCTGCAGGCCAATGATAAAATTGTCTCCCTTTCCCCACACACATGGACTGTTGCTGATTTTCACTACCAGCCTGTACTGGCACTCTAACTCTCTCCTCCCTATTCACCCTGGTGTGACATACCATTCTTGCCAACCTTCCAAGTTGTCTTGGACTAGAAAAAGAATTATTTCATTTCATTGTTTTGTAGGTTCTGCCACTCCACACTTTGTTTTGAGGTATCAAAGTTGTTTGGAGGGGAGTTTGGGGTCCTGCCTTTTCTCCATCTGCTCCCCTAGATGGAATTTCTCTTTCTATCTCTTGCTACTGGGCTTTGTTGACAATATATAGAAATGCTGATGATTTTCTTGGTTTATTTTATATTCTAAAACTTTTTGAAAGTTGTTAACTATTTTTACTCTATTTGAATTGCCTAACTTGGATTCTCAAAAGATATCATCTTAACCTCATCAAAGAGTGACAGTTTTGTTTCCTCATTTCCTATTCTAAATCCTCGTGTTTCTTTTTCTTCTTCTTATTGTAGCTAACATTTCTTGTACAATATTGAATAATAAAGGTGAAATGGCAAGCAAAGAAGTACTTAGCACCTTGTTTCAGTTACTTAAGTATTTAACACCTTGTTTGAGTTCAAATGTCTTTGACCCTTACCCTGATTATATTAAATATCTGTTAAGAAACAGAATGTGTGAACCTCACAGTGGGAGGAACTTGCTGATGCAACAAGAAGGGGCTGAACAGAAAGGAGCTAATGACTATTAGAGCAGAACTGAGAAGAGAGCACTTGTGGTGGCAGAATTGAGAAGGGGGAACTTTGCAGTGGTCAGTCCCTGTTTGTCTGGACTTTTGATTTTTGTGATACTTGGTACAGAAGCCCTGGCACCTAACTAGAAGCCCCAAAAGAGGATTTTCTTGCTTGTTTACACAAGTCCTAGAGGAGGGTTTCAGAGGCCCTGGGATTATACTGACAATTTTTTATGAGTTCACAGATGTTGTGGGTCTGTTTTGATTTCACAGCCAGATAGTGATTTGATGTTGTTGATGGCAATGTGTGTGAATGCTGTTTTGGCTCTGTTAAGCTTAGTCTTCCCCAAAACAGAAACTGTGAAGGACTTGAGGTGAACTTGACACTGTGAGCTTTAACACAGAATAGTGTAAAGGCAAGCTCTAGAAGCTTTACAGAGGACTGCTGCTGTGAACAGCACTAAATGTTCTGATTACATAGTATAGTGAACTCGCTATTTATTCAGCAACAAATCAGAGCAAAGAATTCCCAGAAAATCAAGGTACAACGTTCACAACATTATAATTTATCACAGAAAAAATACAGCATTCATTGTGTCAAAACTCAACAACTTATCACAAAAATGGCCACGTAGCTTTCACCAAAGTGGTCACTTAGTTTTGAACAAAGTACTATCATTTATTAACTAATTTAGTAACTTGGTCATTCAGTCATCCTTAAGGAGACTTGCCTCCTTAAGAGACACAAAGTATAAACATTAATGTACTCCATCCCTGGGTAGTACATTCATTTGGCCAATCACTAAGTCTTTAAGCTCTCAGTTCAGTCATAAAGTACAAAAGTCAAAGTCCCCCATCCCAGGAGTGCAATTAAATTACAATTTTATTGGTCACTACTCAGTACCCTATTTCCTCAGTTACTACTCAGTACCCACAGAGAGGTCTTTTCATCTTCACTTGGGGCAGGCTTTCAGCTCCCATAGCTCCTCTTCCATGGTCCCCAGCTCCTTCCTGAATCTAACCAACTGCCACCTGAGTTCAAAGACAGACAGCTCTAAGTTCCATGTGCAACTCTCTTTGTAGTTTCTGCCCCATATTGAAGCTCAGAGTATCTAGTCCACTTCAAGTCCTTCATGGTTTCTGTTCCTGGGAAGAGAAAGCTTAAGAGAGCCAGACAGATAAAGTAGCAACACCACAACCATGCTTCCTCTCGCATCTCCAGTTGGCCCTTAGAAGTCCTCAGAAGTTCCAGCTGTCTGCAGCAGCTCTGTTCTCAAAATCAAAATCACTTTCTCCACAGATGTTCCAGTACAGTAACAGCAGCCCAGCCTTCCAAAGCCTGCTGAGAGAAATTCTCCCTCCTCTCAACCCTCTCTCTCTTTCACTTTCCCTCTCTTTCTTTCTCTCTCTCTGGCAGCAGCTGTACAATCTCCAGGAAGCTTATCCCAAGAAGTTCTCACTATCCAGCTTGTGCTCTTCCTTATATATGGTATAGCTCCTCCCCTTCCTGTTGCAGGAATTCATGAGTTCCAGGGTCCACAAGTTGTGGGTTTCACACTTTATGTTTCTTAATAGAAGCAATACGAGGCTCAAAAGAAATTTGAACTGAAACAAGGGGTCAGTTCAATAGTTGAAAAAAACCTGTGAACTCCTTCTGTGCTTGCCATTACAAACAGAAACTTGACAAGGAACTCCACAAGGAAATGGATGAGGACCTGGAGGAGGAACTGAGAGCTGCCTACCTTTGAATCCAAGTGACCATTGGGTAGATTCAGGCAGGAGCTGGGACCATGGAAGAAGAATCATGGAATCTGAGAGCCAGCCTTGAGTAAAGATGAAAAGACCTCTCCTTGGTATTTAATGATGACTGAGAGAATCATGATTTACTGTAGCCTAGGGGTGGGAGAACTTTGTACTATGTACCTTATGCCTCTTAAGGATTATTGGGAACTAATCTACAGCCAAGAAAAAAGAATAGTTTTAGCCTGAATGATTGACAATGTGACCTATGTTTGGAGAAATTTGACATTTGTACTTTGTGTCCCATAAGGAGGCTTGTTCCTTAAGCATGATGGAGTTAAAGACTTACTGAATGATATCTTTTCCTTAAAACTATGTGGCCACTTTGGTGATAAGTTGTTATGTTATAACATTGTGAATGCTGTACTTTGGTTTCTGTGAAAGTTTTGCTTTAGTTTACTGCTGAATAGAGAGTTCACTATACTATGTGATCAGAGCCTCTGGAAAGCTGCTTGTGTTAGGCTTTACAATTGGTGATCATGAGAATCCATGCTTCACTGCTAATCTTATGGGGAAGGTTATTAACTTACCCTTATTACAGTTGATGTTTGCTGAACCTTTTAGATATATACTATTCATCATTTTAAGAAAAGCTCCATTTATTCCAGTGTTCACTACTCTTTTTAATATGAATGTGTGTTATATTTTGTCAAAAAAATTTTCTGCATCTATAAATAACATAAGGCTTCTGTTGGTTTTGTTATTGAAAGGGTCAGTTAAATTGATATCTTTCCTTACACTGAACCAACCTTGCATTCCTTATATAAATCCCACCTGGTCATAGTATACATTTTTATAATATATTCCTATAATATCATTGCTAGTATGGAATTAAACTTTTGCATTGATATTTATTAGGGAAATTGGTGTATAGATTCTTTCTCTTTTTGCAATCCTTCTAGTTTAGGTAGCATCACTATATTTGTTTCATAAAACGAATTTGGTAAGATTCTTTCTTTACCTTTTTTCCAATTAGTTTACATTGTACTGCAATTAATTGTTCTCTAAATGCTGAGTAGAATTTATTTGTGAATCCATTTGGCCCTGAACTTTTTTTTCTTAGGAAGTTCATTGATGACTTGTATAATTTTTTTTTCTAAAATGATCAAATTAAGTGTTTTATTTCCTCTTTTTTTAATCTGAATAACTCATAAATATTCATCCATTTCACTTAGATGGTCAGATTTATTGGCATATAATTAGGTAAAATAACTCTTAATAATTTCTTTAATTAATTTTTTATAGATGGTGAATTAGTACTTTACTTTTTTATCCTGGTAATTTGGTTTTCTTCCTTATTTTTTAAATACAACTACCAAATGGCTAGTTTTTATTGTAGTTTTCATAAAACCAGCTCAGACTTTTATTTTTGAGTTCTATGGTTCCCTTGCTTTCAGGTTTTTTTGACCTCTTTTTAAATTTTTAGGAATTTCAATTTGTTGTTTAATTGAGGATTTTAAATTTTTCTTTTTATAGGTTTTTTTAGTTGCATATCAACTGCTTTCCTCTATTTTTATTGATGTAAGCACTTAGAAATATAAAAATTCACCTAATTACTGCTTTGGTCACATCCCATAAATTTTGGTATGTTGTCTGATTGTCATCATTCTGTTTTTAGAAATCATTGTTTCTGCTTTACTCTTTGAGCTACCCATTCTTTAGTATTAGATTATTTATTTTACAATAAATTTCAAATCTATCTTTTTATGGCCTTTTATTGAATTCAATTTTTATTATGTTATGATCTATTAGGTATGCATTTAATATTTCTGCCTCTCTGTATTTGAGAGTGAACATTTTTATGATCTGAGACTTGAATAGTTTTTGTGAAGGTGCCATGAATTACTGAGAAATGTTGTATTCCTTTCTATCCCCATTCAAATTTCTACACTGGTCTAAAATTTTCTAAAATTCAATTCACCTCCTTAACTTCTTTCATGTTTACTTTTTGGTTAGATCTATTGAGTTTTGAGAGGGGAAGTTTGAGATTCCCCAGAAGTATAGTTTTACTATTTCCTCCTGTAACTCATTTAACTTCTTGACAAATTTGGATGCTACACCATGTAGTATATAGCCTATTGCTATCACAATTGCTTCATTGTCTATGGTACCTTTTAGAAAGATTAAATTTCCTTCCTTTATCTTTTACTTAGATATATTTTGCTTTTGCTTTGTCTAAGATCATGACTGCTACCCCTACTTTTTTTTTTGCTTCAGCTGAAGCATAATAGATTCTCTTCCAATCTCTTTATTCTGTGTGGGTTTCCCTGCTTCAGATGTGTTTTTGTAAACAACAAATAATAGGATTTTGGTTTGTAATGTACTCTGCTATCTGTTTCCATTTTATTGTGAGTTCATCCCATTCACATTCACAGTTATGAATTGTAACTGTATTTCCCACCATTCTGTTGTTCTCCTGTTTATCCCCCCTTCCTCTGTTTCTCTCTTTCTTTCTTTATTTGTCTTTCTGCCTCCATTTCTTTGTCTATCTGTCTCTTTCTCTACTTTCAACTTTCACTTTCTCATCAGTGTTTTGCTTGTGCCCAACTCCTCCCCATAACTGCCTTTCCTTCTGTCAGAACCCCCCTTTTGTTCTATTCTCTACTTTGATGCTGTCCTTTTCCAAAAGTGTGTGCTTCTAACTACCCTCTTCCACCAACTTGCCCTCCCCTCCATCATCCTTCTTCTCATCTAATTTCCCCCTACTCTCCTCTAGGGCAAGATACCCAATTTAGTGTGTATGTCTTTCCATCCCTAGGCCAAGTTCAACGAGAGTAAGTTTGACCCATTCCCTTTTGCCTTCCTATTTTTCCCCTCCATCATAAGAATTATTCCTCTCTCACCTCTCAATTTTAACTTTTAAATATCATCCCTTTTTATTCAATTGATCCTGTTCCCTCTCTCTATGTATACATATGCAATATATAGATATATATGTATATATATATACACAATATATACATGTGCACATATATATATACACACAAGTATGTATTCATATGCACATACACCCTACTGTATAGACACACACACACACATATACTATTATATTCCCTTCAACTGAGAAAAGTTTCATAAGTTAAAATTATTGTTTTTCCATGTAGGCATGTAAATAGTTCAACTTTTATGGGTTCCTTATGATTTCTTTTAAATGTCTACCTTCTCACTCTTCTCTTGCTTCTTGTATTTGATTGTCAGTTTTCCTATTCAACTCTGTTTTTTTTTTATCAAGAATGCTAGAAAGTTCTCTATTACATTGAATGACCATATTTTCCCTGGAAACATTATACTCAGTTTTGCTGGGTAGGTGATTCTTGAGTTTCATACTAGATCCTTTTACCTCTGGAATATGATATTCCAAGCCCATTCGGTCCCTTAAGGTAGAAGCTGCTAGATCCTGTGTTATCCTTATTGTGTTTCCACAGTATTCAAATTGTTTCTTCTTGGAAGCTTGTAACATTTGCTCCTTCATCGGGGAACTCTGGAACCTGGCTATAACATTCCTAGGAGTTTTCCTTTTGAGATATTTTTCAATATGTGATCAGTGAATTCTTTCAAGTTCTATTTTGCCCTTTAGTTCTAAAATATCAGGGAATTTTCCTTGAGAATTTCTTGAAGGATGATTTCTAGGTTCTGTTTTTGGTCATAGCTTTCAGGTAGTCCAATAATTTTAAAATTGTCTCCCCTGGATCTATTTTCCAGGTCAGTATTTTTTTTCAAGGAGATATTTCACATTGCCTTCTATTTTTTTCATTTGTTTCGATCTGTTTAATAGTATCTTGATTTCTCATAAAGTCATTTGCTTCCATTTGCTTCACTCTAATTCTGAAGGAATCATTCTCTTTGGTGAGCTATTGAGTTTCTTTTTCTGTCTGACAAATTTGACTTTTTAAGGCATTCTTCTTTCACTGCCTTTATGGGCCTCCTTTGCTGCTTGAGTTAGTTTATTTTTAAGGTGTTATTTTCTTCAGTCGGGTTGTTGCCTTTCTTATCATGATTTTCTTGCATCATTCTCATTTCTCTCCCCATTTTTTCCTCCACTTCTCTCATTTGGTTTTTTTAAAGTCCTTTTTAAGCCCCTCTATGGCCTCTATCCACTGCATATTTTTCTTGGAAGATTTTGGTGTGGGAGTTCTGACTCTGTTGTCTTCCTCCTGTTCCATGCTTTGATCCTTTTTGTCCCCCCAAAAAGGAATCTAAAGTTGAATTGCTGGGCTTGCTCTGCTTCCTTTGCCTGCTCATGTTGCCTGTCAATTACTTAGCTTTGCGGCTCCATAGTAAAACTCTGCTTTCAAAGGGGAGAGCTCTGTTCCAAATCACTGGGGTTTTTGCAGCTGCCAGAGCTATTCAAAGACTGTCAATTTTTGCAACTCCCACCAGCTTTGGGTCACTGAAAACACACCTCTGGATCATCACCCAAGACTGCAATCCAATCCAGGCAACTCAAGGAAGGAGCACTTAGCCTCTGAATTGTCATGTAACCCCCTGCAATCTACTGACTGGGACCTTCTGAAGCAGACATGTGGGTCTTCTGTCTTTACCACTTCTACCTCCAAGGGTAGAGGCTGGACCAAACCTTTGCCCCCCCCCCACAGTTCCAACTAAGTTCAACACTGACCTTTTATTTTGTCTTTGGCATTTATGTGTTGATATTGCTGGAAACCACCACTGCTGTTGGTGATACACTCTACCAAAGTCAGCTGAAGTAGCTGGTCAGTCCACCTTTGGGCTAAAACCTCACACTCACATGGGGCTGGGCTTGGCTCCCATCATGCTGTGATGGACCCTTCCTGATGCCCTGCTGGGCTGCCTTCAGCAGGAGATTTATTTCTCTCTGTAACTTAGTGGGTTCTGCAGCTCTAAAAATTTAGAGTCACATTTTATATAAAATTTATATGAAATTGAGGTGGTTATGGGGAGAGGTCACAGAGTTTTACTGCTTATACAATGCCATCTTCGAAATTTCTCCCAATTTCAATTTTTAGGGATTTATTTTATTCATTTGGCTTTCCTACCTTGACCAAGCTATTCACTTTTTTCGAGATTCTCTTGCATCGCTCTCATTTCTTTCCAATTATCTTCTACTTGTGTCATTTTATTTTTGAAAAGCTATTGGGACTCTTTAAGGAACTCCCTTTAGTCTGGGATCAATTCACACTTTTCTTTGAGGCTTTACATGAAGTTATTTTGACATTTTTGTCCTCTTCTGACTTTGGGTTTTCATTTTCTCCTTCACCATAGTAACTTTCCATGGTCAATTTCTTTTTTTTGCTTCTTCTTTATTTTCTAGACTATTTTGTAACTTTTAAAGTTGTTCTCTGCTTGTTAGGTGGAGAAGGCACTGTACCAAGCTTCTTGCACTGGAAGCTCAGATCCCGATTCCTGTAATGTGTAAAGCAAAGAAGAAGCAAGTTTTCAGAAGAATGATGCTGTGGACACCTTTTAAGGTTCTGATTATACAGTATAGTGAACACTCTATTCCATAATAAATCAAAGCAAAACATTCACAGTATATCAAAGTACAGCATTCACAATGTTACAACTTATCACAGAAACTCAAAATATAGCATTCACAACAATTTATCACAAAAAATGGCCATAGTTTTCACCACAGTGGTCACAAAGTTTTCAACAAAGAGCAATCATTTAGTAACTTAATCATTCAATCATCCTTTAGGAGGTTTGCCTCCTCAAGAACACAAAGTATAATAGTCAAAGTTCTCCACTCATGGGGCTCACTAAATTAACTCAGTCAGTCACTTAGTCAGTCATCAGTCACTAAATAGAATAATTTAGTCAATCAATCATTCCATTAACTCAGTCACTGAATCATCCTTTATCATTCACTATTCAATTGTCAGAAAATACATACACCCTCTACCCCTAGCTCACCAGTAAATTTACGATTTCTCAGTCAGTAAACAGTATCCAAGTAAAGTCTTCTTTCATCTTGACTCAGGGTGGTTTCTCAGATTTCCTGGATCCCCTTCCATGGTCCAGATCCTACCTGGATTCACCAAACTGTCACTTGTAAGGCAGACAGCTCCCACGTCCTTGCCCAGCTCTCTGTGCAGTTCCTGTTCCACATTGGAGCTCACAATGTCCACTTCATCTCAAATCCCTCATAGTCTCTATTCCTGTGAAGCCAAGGCTGAACAAAGCCACAAACAAATTCATACAAATACCAGCATCACAGTCATGCTTCCTCAATCTTTGCCAGCTATGGCTGGCCCTCAGACTCAGCAGAAGTTTCAGCTGGTTCCCAGAATCAGAATCACACCATCCTGGTTTTCAAAATCATTCTCCCCAGCCAGGGGAGGAAGGGGGTTCCTCTTCCAAAAATCAGATTCCAAAAATCTACTTCAAGAACATATGATTCTCTCTCTCTCTCTCTCTCTCTCTCTCTCTCTCTCTCTCTCTCTCTCTCTCTCTCTCTCTCTCTCTGTCTCTGTCTCTGTCTCTCTCTCTCTTTCTCTCTCTCTCTCTCTCTGGATTACTCCTTATACACAGTAATTCCCTGCCCTATTCAGGACAGGAGTTCATACCTTCTGTTTCTTTAACAGAGGCTTTATCTGAAGTAGATGCCAAGTACCACTTAGTCTAGCAATACAAAATGAACTTTAAATCTTATTAGTGTTGCAACATGCCATGACAATGGCCTCTGTTCTGGGACCATGCAACTTCCTTGCTGACTTATGCCAGAACTCATGGCTTCTGCTGGCTTTCCTGTAAATCACATACACTGTGTTATGCTTTTCCCTTTCCTCAAGTGTATAGTCAAGCACATAGAGCATTCACAATGTTATAACTTAACAATTTATCACTAAAGTGGCCACGTAGTTTTCACCAATTTGGCGACATAGCTTTAAACACAAAAATACCAGTCAGAAATTCTTTAACCCAATCATCCTTAAGGAGCAAGCCTCTTTAAAGGACACACAGTACAAAGTTCTCCACCCCTAGGTCACATTAAAAAATTCTTCTTTCTTCTTGGTTGCAGATTAGTTTTCAATCATCCATAACTCAATCATCCTTAAGGGGTACAAGGTATGAGAGTACAAATGTCTTTCACTGCTAGGCTACAGTAAATCATGGTGTTCTCAGTCAGCATTAAGTACCAAAGGAGAAGTCTTTTCATCTTCACTCAAGGCTGCTTCTCAGATTCCATGGTTTCTCTTCCACTGTCTCAGCTTATGTCTGAATTTACCCAACTGTCACCTGGATTCAAAGGTAGGCAGCTCTCAGTTCTTCGTTTATTCACTTGTCCACTTCCTAGTACAGTTCCACATTAAAGCTCACAAGTCCCGTATAGTTAATGTTTCTGGGAAGATAAAGCTTAATGGAGCCACAATAACATATGTACACATTGCAAGTACCATCGTCTGCCTGTGAAATCACCCCAGACGCACAAACAAAGTCTTAGAACTGAACAGAAATTGTCAGTATAGTCCCAGGGCCTCTGAAAACCTCCTACAGGACGTCTGTAAGCAGACAACAAGAAAATCCTCTTTCAGAGCTTCCATTAAGCTCCCAGGGCTTCTGTGCAAAGTATGACAAATAGTACAGAACAGATAAGCAGAGTGCCTGGACTCTACAGTTCTTCCCCTTTTCAGTTCTACTCTCTCCAACCTTGGGATTCTTCTTATATATGGCCATTAGCTCATCCCTGTTCAGCCCCCTCCTGTTGCATCAGCAAGTTCCTCCCACTGCGAGTTCCAAAAGTTCTGTTTCTTAACAAAGACTTGATATAATCAAGGGCAAGGCTCAACTGAAACAAGGCACTAGGTAACTTGTTTGCTTGCTATTATACTGAGTGAGACAGACTTTTCCTGCTGACCTTCTAGGTTATCTTGCACTGAAAAATTGTTGTATCTTGTCTACTTTTTTTTTAGTGGGAGGATTCTCCCCCTCTAGAATTTTTTGAGGTGTTATTTCATAGTTGTTTGGAGGTAAATTGGCAGAGATCAAGTGAGTTCCTTCATTATTCCACATCTAGGGCCTCATTTTCTATATAGAAATGCTTATAGACCTGAGTCAAAGAAAGAAATTCAGGAAATCCCAAGTATACCATCCATCCATATACTCAAGGTTTCTAGAACTGGGTTTCCTGATTTGTGATCAGTTATGATGAAACAATCAGTTACTAAACTAGAGATTTGTTGTGCATTTTGTCATGCACAAATCTTACAAATACATGGAAATAACAATAACAGCATTTAATGTGCTATATACTTTATTAGCATTTTCTCAATTAATCCCTACAGCAACCATATAGAATTATGTGCTGTTATCATTATTATTTTTCAGAAGAAGGAACTGAAGGAAAAAGGGGTTAAGTGCCTTGCTCAGGCTCTTGGAGGTAATAATTGTCTGAAGCCTGTAAAGCCAATCATGAGCATGTCTCCTGAGGATTGTTGCTATGAATACCTTCAAAGATTGATTTGCATAGTATAGTGAACCTTCTATTTATTCAGCAATAAACTAAAGGAAAATATTCAAGAAACTAAAGTAGAAAAGTCACAAAAATATAGCATAACAATTTATTGCTAAAGTGGCCACATGATCTTAAACAAAACCTATTATTCAGTAAGTCACAATCTCCTCAAGCAATATGGAGGACTCAAGTCAAGTCTTCTTTCACCTTGACTCCAGGCTGCCTTCCAATCATCCTTAAGCCAATCATCCTTAAGGGAGTAGTTGAAAGTATAAATATCATCCACCTGTAGGTTGCAGTAAGTTACAATATCATCAGTCAGCACTCAGAACCCAAGCAAAGTCCTCTTTCATCTTAACTCAAGGCTAACTTCCAAACCTCACAGCTCTGCTTCCATGACCTGACTGATCCCAGCTCTTGTCTGGATTCACCTGATTCTTGTCCAGATTCAGAGTTAGGCAACTCTCCTTTCTTGTTCCATATTGCTGCTCACAGGGTCTACACCACCCCAATGTCTTCATAGTTTCTGTTTCTACGAAAACAAAGATTAACAGAGTCACAATAATATTTACACTCATTGCTGGCACTATCATTTCAATTCACTATCTGATACTTTTGTCTGACACAGTAACACAAATCAACAGACAGAATGCTTCTGTCTGACAAAGTAACACCAACACAGAACAGTAGACAAAACAACAGAGTGCTGGCATCACCAACATTCTCTGTCTTGGCTTTGCTTGGTAGCACTCATGCTTGAGCTTTTATCTGCTCTGCTCCTTTGTGTTCCACCCTTCCTGTTCTGCTCTTTAGGTTAGTTCCTCCCATGATGGGTTCCATGTAAGGACCTTAGGCCTATTAGGTGCACAGGAGATCTTCCAACTCCCTTAGGGATATGAAGGAGAACACAGTGTATACTTTTTCTAACAAAAACTTGCCACAACAAGGTGCAAAGGCACTTGAATGACTGAAACAAGCTGCAAAGTATTGTTTTGCTTGCCATTACAAGACCATATTTGAACTTTATCTTCTGAACTCCAGACCCAGTGCTCTATTCATCATCTTACCTAGCTGCCTCAGAATGATGAGTGGAAAGTACAAGTGACTGATAATCACATTCATCTTGTGGAGAACAGTCAACCAAGGCAAGCTCTTCATTATATTACAATATGGAATTCCTCAAGAAATCTCTATTTTATGTTTCACATTTCTATTCTGAACCTCATTTTTTCATTTTAAAATGAGATGATTGGAAATGATATTTAAAGCACATTACATCTCTATCTATGAATGAACATGTTAAGTGGATAATTCTCTCCTGTAATTACTCAAATCATTGATCATTTGTGATTGTTTTTTATGAATCTGTACAGCCATTTGTAGAAAAGAATTATATGAAAGAAGATAAGAAAATGCCTCTGTACATGAAAGCGATGGCTAATCTGTACAACTAAAAATCTTGTATAGTAAGGGGCTTCTATTTTTTTTTCAAACGGACCAGCAAATATTACTTATGGAAGAACGTCCTGCATGTAATAATTTCTTTACAACTACATTTTAAATTTCATTGGAGACATTGTTTATAAAATCTTAAAAGGAAACTTCTCAGAATATGCTCCATGTGTTTTCTTTTTTTAATTATTTTTATTTGTTTTCTTGTTTACAATATTCATTTTCATTACATTTTTGAATTACAAATTTTCACCCCGTCTTGCCCCTACCCCAACCCTAAAACCGCAATCCCAATGTAAAGCCCCTCCCCTGCTCTGCTCTCTTATTTTCTGGTAGGGCAGGA
>CM053595.1:156615168-156633402 GCA_028646575.1 Pseudocheirus occidentalis
TACACATTAAATAAGCATGGGAAAAAAGGGAAGAAAAATACTTCATAGACAATAATATGATCTATTAACTGAACCTTACTAATGCAGCAGGAATCATTAAAATTAACTTCAGAAAATTTTCAGGACACAAAATAAACCTGTGTGAATCATCTTTTCTCCATATTAAAACCCAGTAAGAAGAAATACAAAGATGTCAGCAGCTGAAAAAAAAAACATAGAGTATATAAAATTTGCAGGAGTCTAACTACCAAGACATATAGAGGAATTATTTAAATATAGTTGGGGGAAAAATCTCCTCTTCTAAAAAATGGTAGGCCTAAATAACTGAAGAAATATTAGTAGCATTTGGCTATTCAATTATAATATAAGGAAGTGGTCTTACCTAAATTAATTAGCTAAATACATATCAGATAAAATACCAAATATTTATCTTATGTAGCAATTAAAAATAATTCATCAGAAGGAACGAAACCCAACCCTCTCAAGAGGAATAATGGTGAAAACATGAGGAGAAGAAAGGGGTGCTATCATGACATAATGAAAACTACAAAACAAGGCAGTAATCATCAAAACAATCTGACACATTCAATAATTGAAAGATTGATCACTGGAACAGATTAAGTACACACAATGCAGAAGAAAACAAATATGATAGAATATGGTGATATGACAAATCCAGAGACTGATAAGATAAGGACTTATTGTCTGAAATGAGCTATAGGGAAAATTCAAAAGTTTTGGCAGAAATTAAGTTTAGTATAAAATCTTACACCTAGGGGCAGCTAGGTGGTGCAGTGAATAGAGCACCGGCCCTGGAGTCAGGAATACCTGAGTTCAAATACGGCCTCAGACACTTAACACAAAAAACTAGCCGTGTGACCTTGGGCAAGTCACTTAACCCCAACTGCCCTCCAAAAAAAAAAACCAAAAAAAACAAAAAAAAAAAAATCTTACACCTAATTCCACAAAAAAAACTCCCAATGAATACATAACTGCAATTTTAAAGTTCACATTGTAAACAGAGAAGCTTGGAAGGATACACCTTTCACCACTCAGTTTGGTGAAGAATCATTAAAAACATAAGTAATAGAATTACCTAAAATAAAATGTTAAATTTTAATTACAGAAACTGTATTTAAAGGTAGACAGACAGATATATGGGCAGACAGAAAGAGAGAGAGAGAGAGAGAGAGAGAGAGAGAGAGACAGAGAGACAGAGACAGAGAGACAGAGAGACAGAGACAGAGAGAGACAGAGACAGAGAGACAGAGACAGAGAGAGACAGAGAGACAGAAAGAGACAGAGAGACAGAGAGTGAGACAGAGAGACAGAGACAGAGAGAGAGACAGAGAGAGAGACATAGAGACAGAGAGAGACAGAGACAGAGAGACAGAGAGGGACAGAGAGGGACAGAGAGAGACAGAGACACAGAGACAGAGACAGAGAGACAGAGAGACAGAGAGACAGAGACAGAGAGAATCAATGTAAGAAAAACTAAAAAGAAAACAGTTAACCTGCAAAAATATTTGACATAATTATTTTTCATAAAAGTTTGTTATCCAAGATGCAATTTTTAGTGATTTTTAAGGTATAAGAACAGATATCAATTGCCTAATAGATAAATTATCAAATGATATAAAAAGCAATTCTCATTTGAACTATAAGGTCTAATTATATAAAAACAATCAAAATACCTAATAAAAAGAGTAATGAAAATTAAAACAACTCTGAGTTTGTATTTCACACTCTTCATATTGGCAAAGATAACAAAAAGAAAAAAAAGAAGTGTTGATTGTCAGAGTGGGTGTGAGATGACAAGTATGCTAATGTACTAATGTGCAGATTTGAATTTGTCTGTTCTTTCAGATGAACTACGCCCTAAAATTCACTCACATATGAGTACTCTTTGATCTGGCAATGTTGATACTTAGATTTATAACACAATGTAATTAAGGGGAAAAATTAAATAACCATCTACAGAATATTTGTAATAGTCCCCCTTTTGGGGAGTACGGAGGACATGATTCAAGAAAAGGCTGAATTGTCACATGTCAGAGATAGTATGTTAAAGATGATTGATATTCAGTTAAGGTTTGAGTTAACTGACATTTTAAGTAGTTTCTACTTAACTTCTGTAATACAATATTTGTCTCTATGATACACAACTTTTAAGGATACCAAAAGGAAAACAAAAGGATAATAGGTGAATTAAGAATGCATTATGCTACAAAGAAATTAATATAAATCATCAAAAATACTCTATTTAAATAGAAATATGTTTACTTATATCTTATTTTTTATTTCCAATTTAACAAACTGGTAAATACATTTTTACTAGAAAATCCTGAGAACACTTTGACACTCCTAAGGATATTGTCCTGATGACAAAATCAAAACAGATCTCAAAAATGATAAATGCTTTTTATATGCAAGAGAATTGTTCTCTTTTAATTTTAGCCACCCAGGTTTAAATGGACCCCTCATGGCACATTAATTAACAGATTTAGCTAATGATACATTAATCAATCATCCACCCTGTTAACTAATTAAGGGCTATGCATAGTGACAACATTTCTGACAGCTGACAAGGAAAATATAATTAGGTTCCTTAATCAGCTTTTTGTTGCATTAATTGTTATGTAACATGCCAAGAATTCCTTTAATTGGACTTTTGATATGGACAGGTGATAAATGGGTGTGTTGTCACTGTGTTTTTATATAGAGGCAAAAAATTCCAAGCTCATGCTTTTCCTTATAAAATCATGCTGTGCTTTGATTTCTATTCATTTATTATTAATCTTGTTTGAACTCTATTATAGCTTTAATTATTTTATTAAAACAATGGTAACACTCCACAAACGTCCTCCTTCTATTAGTTGGAGTATTTTGGGGGGTCTGAATTAAAATAAATGAGATTTTTTTTTGCTATCCACATCCAAAGAAAGAAATATAGAGTCTGAATGTAGATCAAAGTATATTATTTTTTATCTTTTTGTTTGTTTTTTGCTTTTACTTTCTCATGGCTTTTTTCCACTATTTGTTCCAGTTCTTCTTTCACAACATGACTAGCATGGACATATGTTTAACATGACTGTACATGTATAACCTATGCCTGCTGTCTTGTGGAGGGGTGAGGGAAGAGAGGGAGCTAGAAAAATTTGGGACTCAGAATCTTACAAAAATAAATGCTCACTACTATCTTTACATGAAGTTGGAAGAAATGAAATATTATTAACAGGAAAGAAATTAGATTTTTTTTAAAAAGATTTAATTGAACTTGAAAGTCTAGCAGGTATGGCATAATCAGATCTGAGCCTCAAGAAAGAATAATCTATCAGTAATGGGTCCAAAGGCTGAGAAGAGGGATACTTTGAAATTGGAGAGAAAAAGGGATCTGTCTTGAAGTCTAGAACAGAAGTGGTGGGAATTTGATTTGTCCTAGTGACAGTGGGAATGGGAAGGTGTTGTGCCCACTTAACTCAGTAGCCTAAGGGCCAGCCTTAGGCTATATTCTCAGGAGGGACTGAAGAGACCAGAGGTGAGAGAGAAAAGTACAGCAGCTGTCCTTTATTGTTATTGTAGTGTCCACCTTAAATACCCTAGAGGTAACATGATTAGAGCATGATTCTCTCTGCACTGGAGGAACAACCAATGGAGGACAGGCCAAGCCAGCTGTCATAGCTGCTGCTCATCAGGCCCTTGATCTCATGAGAGACTTCCCTGTGAGCTTAGCAACTGGGCTAAAAAGCACAGGTGCTTTTAGACTCACACTAATCCCTACAAGAAGGAAAGGAAAAATGTGAGAGATATCTTACAAATAGACCCAACACATCAAAAAGGGGGTGATACATGTAAACATCAAGAAAGTATAAGTATTATTTTAATTTATCTAACCCCAAATTCACTGAACAGTACTGCACTATTTGTGATTTTCCATCTATTATTTCAGAAGATGAGACACTATTATAATCAAAAAGAGTCTACAGAACAAAAGGATATGGAAAAGTTGTCAATATAAGAATGTATTAAGGACTCTGCATTAAAGTTGAAGTAGGAGTGGCAGAGTAACCAAAATTGAGTTTCTGAATAAAAGTGAAATAATTAAATGAAACTGAGATTATTATATATGTAGTTTCTAGGCTAACAAAAAGGCTTCAGTCTGTAAACCTACTATGGAGGAAATTATTTTGGTTTTGTTTCTTAAGAAAAGGATTAAGTAATCGATAAATGTTTAATTGAAGGTACATGTAGACATATACTTTTAAAAAAATATATAAAGACAAAGCAAGTGTGAACATTTCCTAATTGTAATGATCAAGATTTACTCCAAAGTGAAAGTGAGAATGCATCTTTCTCCTTTTACTGCAGAGGTGAGTAGGTAACTATAGTTTGGTATCTACCACATGCTGTCAGAAATAATAATTTTATTGTTGGAATTGCTTACCTTTTATCTTCTTACAAAGAATACTTCACTGGAAAATCAAAACATTTAGATATAGGTGTGGTATTTGTATGAATATATACATATGTGTACATATATGAATATATATATATATTCATGTACACACACAAACCATCTAAATGATAAATATATCCTGAGCCATCATGCTAAGATTTCAAACTATACTGCTTATGGATTCACAGGTTCAGTTTATCCAAAAGGATATGTAATATTTGCTTAATTCCATCTGGTGAAAACGCTTTTGTATTAAGTATAAAACGGACTAATACATCTGTTTAAAAGTAAAAATTAACTATCATCATATATAGATATAGTTTAATTATTATAAAATATTGTTATTTGGAGTTGTAAGACCATGGGAATGCATTTAAGTAGTAAATTACAGTTGAAATCCAATGACTTATCAAAGTGAGACTAGGTGAACCTTTCTAAAAAAAAATCATACCAACAGTGTACAAGTACTGGCAAATTCTACAAAACAGGAATGCTCTTGGATTTACTAGATTGTGGGTTGTGCATCTACATGGGAAATTTATCTAGCTAAATTTTAAAAGGCTCATGATCATGATTACTTTAAGGTGGTTATTTTTTTTTAAATCAGTAGAAATAATTCTTATAAAATATACAAAAGAACTTGTATGTATACATACATATATGTGTGTATGGGAGGATGTATGTGTGTATAAATACATATGTGAGTGTGTATACATGTGTACATGTATACTGAGACAGAGGGCACAGGATCAGTTGAATAGGAAAGGATGATATCTAAAAAATAAAATTAAAAGGTGAGAGAGGAATATAATGGGAGAAAGAGAAAGGGAGAGATAGAATAGGATAAATCATCTCATATAAAAGAATGAAGAGAAAACTCTTAAATCGAAGGTGAAGAGCAGAGAGGTTAAAGGGAATGGGTCAACTTTACTCTCGTTGAATTGTGATTAAGGAGGGAATAACATACACATTCAGTTGGGTATCTTACCCTACATGACAGTAGGGGGAAAAGGATAAGGAGGGGGATGATAGAAGGAATGGCAGATTGGGGAAAAGGTAGTTAGAAGCAAGCACTTTTTAAAAGGGACAGGGTCAAAGTAGAAAATAGAATAAGTGTGGGGCGGCTAGGTGGCACAGTGAATAGAGCACCAGCCCTGGAGTCAGGAGTACCTGAGTTCAAATCTGGCCTCAGACACTTAACACAAAAATCTAGCCATGTGACCTTGGGCAAGTCACTTAACCCCAACTGCCCTCCAAAAAGCAAAAAAAAATAGAATAAGTGGGGGGCAGCACAGGATGGAGGGAAATATAGTTAGTTTTTCACAATATGACTACTATGGAAATGTTTTGCGTAACTACTTATGTACAACCTATATTGATTTGCTTGTCTTCCCAGTGGGGGAATCATTAAACAACTGGTACCCTTTGATCTAGCAATATAACTACTTTGTTTATTTCAAAATATAATTAGGGGAAAAGGAAAATTATCTGTATGTTCCAAAATGTCTATAGCAGTTTGTGTGTGTGTGTGTGTGTGTGTGTGTGTGTGTGTGTGTTTGTGTCTGTGGTGGCAAAAAACTGGAAATTGTCGGGATGCTGATAAATTGGGCAATGGCTGATCAAGTTGTGGTATGTAGTTGTGATGGAATACTACTCTGCTATAAGAAATGATGCATTCAGTGTTTTGAATAAAAATATGGGAAGACCCACACAAAATGACAAAGAGTGAAATGAGCAGAATCACAAGAATATTGTATGCAGTAACAACAATGTTGTTTTAAGAATGACTGTGTGAATAATTTGTCTATTATAAATAACCAAATTCACTATAAAGGACCTATGAAGGACGTGCATCCAGAGAAAGAACTAATAAATAGATGTATAGAATAATTTTACATACACACCTATTCACATCTAAAGGTAGATATCTTTACACTGGTGCTAAAGGGAAGAAAAAAATGTACATGATAATTTTATTGTATATTTGAAAGGAGTAACAAATAGTGCATAGTGGATTTTTAGTTTCATGTACAATCATCTTTCTATTATACTAAGTTAGGGAAATGGTTGTTTTCTTCCATACAATAAAAATTAAGTTAAAAACCAAAAATATTATTTTTACTTTCTACAAAATTACTCAGTTTGGGGAAGATAGATGATTCTTTTTTGTTTATAGGCCTTTAATTTTCACCTTTTGGAAAGTATAATTGTCTATGCCTTTGTATCATAGCTGCTTAATCTTATGCAAACCTGATCATGGGTTCCTGTAAATTGAATTCTAAATCTTAATGGATAACTGTAGTGTTGTTTCTTATGTCTTGAAATTGTGGATTTCAGCAATAACATTCACTTGTTGAATTTGTTGAACATTCATGAAACAATAACATTTCATTTTGAAGTTGGGGAGCAGGAAATAGTTAGAAAGGTAGATAGATGGAATCTAGCCCAAAAGGATTTAAATGATAAGGTGAGATAGCTGTGATTCACTACAGATTTTTGAGAAGAAAGTGACAAGATAACACTTGGGTCTTTAAAAGGTAAATTTGTCAGTTTTGTTAAAAAATGAATTAGAAAAAGGGACAAAATTGAAGGAGGGAATTAATCTGAGGCTATTGCAATAGTCTAGTGGGAGAGGGAAGTGAGAGTTTAATAAAGGCTATTTGAATAGAAAGAAGAGAGAATATATAAGAGATGTTACAGAGTAGAATCCATAAGACTTGGCAAATAATGGAATAATAAGAATGAAGTAGAGGGAAGAATCAGGAACTTTTAAATTATAAATCTACGTGAATAAAAAAATAGTAATACCCTTGAGAGAAAAAATAGAAATATGAGGGAGTGTAGTTAGAGGCAATAATAATGAAGTTATCTTTGGAAATGTTAGGTTTGAGATATTGATGGATCATCCAAATACAGACATCCTGCTTAAAAAGGTCCACAGGTTTGTTGTTCTGGAGCATTGGTTCCCAAAGTGGGTGGTACTACCACCTAGGGGGTGCTGGAACAATCGGGGGGGGGGGGAGGTGTTAGTAGCCTTTGGTACAATTGGGGGTGGAGGCTGTTAAATAAAAATAAGAAAATTGTGGAAACATAATGAAAGAAGAGAAAATATTGGAAAAACAATTTGCACACGTTTCTTCTGTTGTGTAACAGAGTTAAAGTCACCCTGATCACATTATGTTCCAAATAAACACACAAAATAGAAGTCATAAAGGTTCAAGGGTAAAGCCTACCACCAGATCTTAACAAGTAAATGTTGGCAAGCAAGCTTGTCATGTGCTGTTGGCAAGTCTAACATAGGTCAGCAGGAATGTGTGCATGCAATGACTTGTTTATAATATGATACTATACAGTTAAATGATCCAATATTGTGTCAGCAACATTTCAATAAAGGAAAAATACTAATTTAAAATAAATTATTAAATTAAGATTTATCATTTTTAAAATATATAATTACATTTTTTGAAAATATGCAAATTTCAAAAAGAACCATTGAAGTGTTAAAGAAAGTAGATTTTCAGGGGGAATTGAGTAATTTTTTAAAAGGGTGGTAGGCCAAATAAGTTTGAGAACCTCTGAAGAGACATGAAGGCTAGAAATATAGATTTTTGGAATTAGCTGTAGAGAGATAAAATGTATACATAAAGGTAATGAAATTACTTAGAGAGAGAAGATATAGAGTGAGGTAATAAGAAAGTTCTAAAGATAGTCCTACATTACACCCATACAAAGGGGAAAGAAATTAGATTTTTATTTTAGAGATATTTCCTTGGTTCCTGCTTCTCATTCCTCCTGGCTCTCGAGGCTACTCAGAAGATACTTTCATTTTTGTGACTGAGATCACTTCACTCCCTTACCCCAGAGGTGATGGCTGAGAAATTTCCTATTCCTACCAAATCAGCTCTTTTATCTAAATGTCTTTATAAGTTGGAGTACTGAGTAGCTTGGATCTTTGGATTGAAAATTTCATTTTGTTGCATGTCCAGGCCGCTAGCCTGCCCGTGGATTAGGGAACACAGGTGAAGAGAGGTTATGGGCATCTAACTCTGCTATTCCTCATTGGCATGTCTTCTCTTATGGCTCATTCCTGCATGTCGGTGTTTGTCTTCTTGAGTAGCTCCTTCTCCATTTGGCCTCAAATCAGTTATCTAAGGAGAGGGAGGAGGCAATAATCAACCAAGTAGGAGGTAAACTAGCAGAAGCCTAAAATGTCTGTCCTCCGAGTAATAACATTGCCTTCATGTCACCTTGACATTCAGCATGGAAAAGTACATAGAAACTTTTTATTGCCTAAGGTTACTTGATCCTAAAGAAATCACTAATACAGAACTTTGAAAATTTGAACAGAATAAAAGAAAACAAGAATGATTGAGGAGACAAATAGAAATTACAGTGTCTGAGTTCTGAAATGCAGACTATAACTGAACACTTTAGTTATTTACGAGTAGATAGGTATTAAAAATGTCAAATTCCTCCAGGTCTGTGATTCTATGATTTTGTTGCTAACAAGAAAGTAAAAGGAGATAAGAGAGATTCAGCATCTAGTGAGAGAGAAGCAGCTAGGGAAAGATCTGGAGCTCAGTAGGAAAGGAGGAACAAGGTGGCTAATTAAATCTAATTGGACGTACCTTGCTGATAAATGGATTTATGTTTGGGTGAAGCAGGAATGTGTTAATTGCCAATTAAAGGTAGATGAGCAGATAGTGTGGCCTTATCCTGAGAAAAGGCAGGAAGCCACCATAAATGAATTAAGTTTTCCTTAGGAGTTATCATGAACTTATTCTCAAGCCCAGGGAATAGGGCTGGGAAGCAAGTAACTTGAAACAACAGCAAGTCACAAAGGTTAGTCAAAAATCCAAGAATCATTTGATTAAGAAACTTGTTTAAACAAGTATGGAAGGCAAAGGAAAACATTCAGCAAGCTGCAGGCAATATTCCATGTTTATGATTCTATCAATAGCAAGTAACACAGTATGCAGACATCACAAATTGGTCTCCTTCGTATAGAAGGGAAAGTGAAGCGGCTGGATGGAGGTTATTAAGGTTTACACTCCAGGTTAGCAGTGAAATGAAAGTCTACTTGAAAAGTTAGAAGTGCTTCAAGTAGGAAATAAAGGAATCATGAATAGGAAGAAATTATTACTTAAGTCTAGAAGTTGAAGTATATGACACAAAGAGAGAAGGGGAAGATCACTGAATATTGGTAGCTAAGAAAAAGATATGAAACCCTGCCCACAGAAGGGAGAATCAGGTCATCTCAGGAAGAAGCTTCTTGTGATCCAAGAAAAAAAATCATGAATATCCACTTAAACCAGCAGATGAGAGAAATTCAGTTCTTGTCATCAGCAGGAGACAAGTAATTATAGTTGATGACTCCCTGCTGAGTGAGGGGTATAGAGGTAATATTTTGTCAACTTGATGTAAACAGAAAAGAAATCTGCTGTCTTCCTGGGGCACATACCCTGGATATGGAAAAGTACATCCCCAAAGTTGATATTAATGGTCAATATCCCTCGCAATTTCTGTGGGGAAAATGCTAGTGTGTGCCAAAACTGGCTTTTGAGAGTCTACTGATGAATTTCAGTGTGAGCCACACCACAGAAATTGGCAAGCACTATGAATCAGAACTCGATTTCTTGTTTTGTTTGTTGTCTAGACTCAGATGCATGATGAAGAAAATGTTAATGCGGCAGGTTAAACTTAAAAGTATGTACTCCATTTTTTTTGTAGCCCCCATCTTTAAACATTTAACAGCAAACTGATGGGAATGATAATACTCAAAGGAATTTCAAAAGCGTCATAAAAATTATGAATTCCTAAATAAAGTAAAACAAAACCAACTATATTTGAATACCTAATGGAACAGATACTACTTTTATCACTAGCAATTGAAGCAGTTTCTGAAGACAGGCAGAAAAAAGGGAAGGAGTAAAGGGTGAAGGAAAGAAGAGCTAAAAGGATGGTGGGAGACAGAGAGAGAGAGTAATCTGGGAAATGAATAGCTAGCTTAGAAGACATCTGTGATCTCCATGTCATGGTTCAAAATACAGAAATTATGGACCCTTGACTGGGAATGGTGTGTTCTTAATGAGAACTGGTAAGACAGGTGATAGCTAACTAGATAGTGCACACGCACACATACACACACACACACACACATTTTTTTCCAAATGTCTTGTCAATCTGTTCAAGAGGACATTAAACCCTAAATGCAGAAGGACTGCTAAACCTACCTTCACATAACAAGTCTACTAACATATATCTGAGTACCATATGAAAAGAATGTTCTAAGAAAAGACTAGAAAGTTACAGTAAACCACAGCAAAGAAGATGGAATTCAATAAAACCCATGACCTCAAGTGACTATTTGCAAAGTTCACAAAATAAGTAATTAATAAAGTAAATTAGGTATTTAATTTTGGGAGAAAAATCTGAGCACATAGGTCTTCCTGAAATTCAATTGGATATAACTCATAACTGAAATTAGCTACAAAAGTATATATGTTATTCAAAAGGAACTGACTAAAAGGATAGGAACTAGATGTTTTTGTCATAAAAAGAAATATTCAGAGGAAATCCAATTTTTATATTGCACCCAGTATATAGCTAACATAAATGCATGCTTATTACTAAATTCATTGCTCTAGTAACCTAAGGGGATGTATGAAGAATTGCTGAGTAGCAATAAGTGGATGGAGAAAGAGAATTGACATACTGGGAATGGATAGATAACTGATTAGTGCAAATAAGGAACACTGTGAAATTGTTGCATTATTTGAAATTATACTACAGATTTCATTTGAAGTGGGAAAACTGACGTATTTTCATGATAACTTTTAGAACTATGAATTCTAATACATGCATTGACTTAATGGGATGCATTATTAATACTACTCTAGACCTCACCCATAGACTTTATGGAAAGACAGAGGTATTAAAAGAGAAATACAGGAAATAAAATACAAAATTTAAATTATGCATATTTTTACAGCAGATAATTTCAACCAATGCATTTGCTATAATGTACTCTTTGACCAATGTAGGGTTGATAAGTTCCTGACTTGTACTAAAGGTAATTTCATTCTTTGATGTAGAGGGATTAACAAAGAGAACAGGTATTTTAAAAGTGATTCTGATCAAGAGTCAAGATATGATGCTGGGAGTAAAATAGATGAAAATCTTAATAGCAACTCAAGACTCTATTGTAGAATCTGTGATGTAGAGAGGAAAGACAGCAATAATCCAATGTGTACCCTAGAACTGGGGAGAATAATATTTAAAATATTCAGAGAAAATATATTAAAATCTAATGGCCTAGAATCCTGTAGGAAAAGTCAGCCTGAGACGAATGAAAGCACTCAAGAAGAAAACTCTAAAGTCACAAAGAGAAATTATACTAAGCAAGAGCAGGAGAAAATTTCTAAAGAAATCAATCTAATTGTATAGAAAAATCATTAACTCTCATTTTAAATGAATACTTATTGAAGATAGATGAAAGGGAAAATAAGTGAGTATGAAACCAAAAACCTGTGAGATCAGTGTCAAGAGAATTAAAGTCCCAAATATAAACTCGTGATGAAGACAAAGGAGAAGAAACCATTCGGGTTTTTTTTTCATATTTCTTGAGAGCAGGAAACTCAGTAATGCCTATGAGTTTAAATTTCACCTAAAATTAAAAATCTAATTTACCTTGCTAAAAACCTTCTTTGTGCATTTGTATAAAGTCACTTAAGTTCATGAGTTGTATTGATATTTCTCCCCTTTGCTGCTGTCTTCCATGAGTTTCTAGTCATCTTTTTGTCTCTTCTTTTCATGTTGTACATTTGTCTAAAGCAGTACACTTGATATGTGAACGTAGCTCCATCACTTCTGGTATAGGACCAGAAAGGTACCAGATAGGTAGGCCAAGGAATAAATATCTGTTGAGCAAAACAAAACAAACCATTCACTGTTGGGTCCCTTGTTGGTAATGGGTTGAACTGTCCTCAGCTAACAGGAGTGCATGTGATCACCTGGGGGCAGAATGGCACCTGTTTGCTATAAACAGGATTATCTCTCCACCTTCAGGGTGATGCACAATGGGCTCTGTGGGGAGGGCAAGGCTGGGGAGGGGCCCTAAGGGGCCCTGGAGAAAGGACTTAAATACAGGCTACCTGGAGGCAGAGAAAAGTCCAGCCACACCAGGTTTAGAGAAAGTAGGTAGAAGCAAGTGTTGTGTTCTGAAGAAGAGTTAGCCACAGCAAGCTTAGAGAGTTAGAAGCAAGTGTTGTGTTCTGAAGAAGAGTTCCAGTCATGATGAGCTTAGAGAATGAGAGAGAGTTCCAGCCACACCAAGCTTAGAGAATGAGAGAGAGTTCCAGCCACGTCAAGCTTAGAGAATGTAGCTAGAAGCAAGCCTTGTGTCTTGAGTTTTCTGTACAGCTGTTTCTCCTGGAGTAAGCGGAAGCCAGGAGCCGGGGACGCCCGAAGCCTGTTGAGGAAGGGTATAGGTGAAACCTATACAGCCTGATCCCCCAAAACCATAGCATATGGCACTCAACGTGTAGGGACTTGAAAGTAGGAAGAGTAGGGGTCAGAAGAGCTGTACAGCCTTGCTATAGTAGCAAGAAGCCTGTTGAAGAAGATGTTATGAAACTTAGTGACACAGTCGTATATGCCAGAAAAGTCTATGGCTGGGTAAAGGGAAATATAGTTTGGAAAAAGGGAAAAGGAGTGAAATATAGCTGGGAAAAGCAGAAAATACAGCTTGGTAAAGGCACTGGGTTGGATGTCAAGAGCTGGGTGGTAGTAGGAAAAGCAGGAAATTTGAGGTGAAAGGGGAAAGAAGAATCCTGGTACTGTTAGGGAAAGTTATAGCCTGGAAAAATTGTATTTAGAAGAAGTAATTGAGAATTGTAAGGATGTAGATTGGTTTAGTAATTTTTGTAGTATGCAGTGTTGGAGTCTGGTGGTCCTGAAGAGTAGCCTTTACATCTTAAAGTTGATCTCCTCCCCCTAGGCAGTCACCTGCAAAACAAGAGAAGGGAGATGTTGAACAGTCCTCAGCTAACAGGAGTGCACGTGATCACCTGGGGAAGAATGGCACCTGTTTGCAATAAACAGGATTATCTCTCCACCTTCAGGGTGATGCACAATTGGCTCTGTGGCGAGGGCAAGGCCAGGGGAGGGGCTCTAAGGGGCCCTGGACAAAGGACTTAAATACAGGCTACCCGGAGGCAGAGAAAAGTCCAGCCATGCCAGGTTTAGAGAAAATAGGTAGAAGCAAGCTTAGCCACGGCAAGCTTAGAGAGCTAGAAGCAAGTGTTGTGTTCTGAAGAAGAGTTCCAGTCACACCAAGCTTAGAGAATGAGAGAGAGTTCCAGCCACGCCGGCCTTAGAAGAAAGTAGGAAGAAGCAAGTGTTGTGTCCTAAGTTTTCTGTGCAGCTGTTTCTCCCGGAGTAAGCAGAAGCCGGGAGCCGGGGACACCCGAAGCCTGTTGAGGAAGGGTATAGGTGAAACATATACAGCCTGACCCCCAAAAACCTTAGCAATTCACTATATCCTGGAGTGCACAGCTCTTCAATAAAAGAATTGCAGTTCAGGATCTCAGCTCTTTGCCAAGCCAAGTTTAAACATTACAGTAGAATAATGTAGAATTTTAGTTATAGTGAGGACCCTCATAATGATATGGTCCAAACCAGACCTGAATGAAATCCCCACTGTAGCACACTTAGCAAGTATCTATCTAGTGTTTGCCTGAAGGAACCTAAGGAAGGGGAACATATTACCTTTGCAGGTAGCACATTGCAATGCTGCCAACTCTATATGGAATTTTTCCTTACAACAAGTATATCTGCAACTATTATCCATTACCCTTGACAGCCTACTAAAACCAAACAAATCAATTCTAATCCCTCTGACAGAACTTTAAGTACTTTGAGACAATCATTATATCCCTTCCCTGTCCTCTTTCTCTAGGATAAATGTCTCTAGTTCTTTAAACATATGATCATATGGCATCAAGGATTTAATCATCCTGATTGTGATGCTCTGAATTTTCTTCACCTTAAAAATACTATACTTCATGTATGGCACTCCAAATTAATCAACCAATAAAACATTTATTAAGTGACTATTATATATCAGAAGGTGTATTGGGTATTCAGGGAGGACTAGCACATATTTTGTGAGGACTCGCTGAGCCTCTTTCAAGCCTGCTCATTCACCTTTGCTCTCTACCTTTCTCCTAATGCTCACTTATGGCAAGGCTTAAATGCATGGGTGACTTAGAAGTATGTCTACTCCAAAAATGCAATAACTTCCCTTGGTAGAATAGTATATCAGTAAGCAACCTAGCATACCTAGGGTGGCTGCTAGCACAGGTTCTTAGATCTGCTTTTCTAAAGGAAAGCAACTCAAAATGGGTAAACAATCATTCTTTAATCAAACAAACATATCATTCATTTACCTAGTTCAGGGGAAAAAGTTAGCATCCTGAACTCCAGAGAATACAAACCCGAGTTACAAGCACAAGTTACAAGCAAACCAAGAAACACATCAGCAGATGGGCTTCCAACCATCTGACCATCACATCTATTACCTATTCAAGTTACCAGAGAGGGAAGCATCAACATCTGGGTTTTTCAAAGCCGGGTGGCTCAACAGCTTCCCAGAGTCTCATCTGGCCAAATCACAGAACTCTTCTCAAAGTGAGCCCCAAAGCAAAGCCTCACATCAGGGTGTATATATAGGCTTCTCCTGGGTCAGCCCTCTTGACCCACTGTCCAATTACAAAGTAATATGGTATGGCCATTCCCAAAAAACAAGCCTCTCACCATGGGCTCCACGTGACCACCAAATCAGGGAACATTCTCGGAGCCACTTAAGCAAAGGGGCTAGGGGCAGGAAAGAGCTTCAGATTCCCATTACAAATGGGTCGATGAGAACATTTTTTCTAATAGCCATGAAGGCAGCTGAAGCAGGCACTGTATAGAATTTAGAGCTTGGTCAGACATGGAAGATGTCAAGGTTATTTCCTGGATCCTAGGCCATCAACAGTAATCCTGATTTCTACCTTGACAATAGACTTGAATGACTGGAAGAGAGAGTGAGGCTAAGGCTGATGACTTGGAATCAGGAAATGTTTCACCTAAGAGAAGTGCTTGAGTTTAACTTTGATGGAAACTAGAGATTTTTGTGATACAAGGACTTAAATGAAATGTATTCTAGGCATGGGGTGGGAGTGTGGGATGTTTACAAAGGTACAGAAACAAACAATGTGTGAGGAAGGGGAAGAAAGTCAGTTTAGCAGGACCAGTGATTACATTATAAAAGGGATGCATGTAATAAAGCTGGAAAGGTTTTTTGGAGCCAAGTTGTGAAGCTCTCAATAACTAATATATGACAAAAGTAAGTTAAACAATGATAGATGAAACAGAATTATATGGGATTGCAAGAGAGCATAGAAAACAAACAGTAAATTCCATAGTCTGAAAAATGCATTCAAAAAAGGAAAGGAGCTAGAGAAGTCTAAAAAGTTCACTAAAAGTAATCAAAATAATCAATAACTTCATGAAAATTGAGAGAGATAGAATAAATTTACATAAGTCATCAGCATTCTTATATGTGACCAATAAAACAGATGAAGAAGAGTTAGAAGGGGATATTATATATAAAATACTGACAAAAGTTTACATTTGGATAAGCATAACTACCAAGATTGACCCATGAATATGAATCTCATTAAAGATCACAACTTCTCAAAATGAATCCACATATAAATAGTTAGAGAAAATTAATTGCTCACAGTGACTTGAGAGTCAATATAATAAAAAAGGAATTCTATATAAAATAGTTTACCTATTTTTGTGGCGGCAAAGTCCCAGAAGCACATTTTACAAACTTAGAAAAATAATAACAAAACCTAATGAAGAAATAAAAAGTCAAGTATCTGAAGGATAATAATGCACTGAAGTGGGAAAAAGGAGTATCTATCTGTATCAGATCTCAAACTGTAATATGAGGTGATGATGACTTAAATGACTTGGTATTTGTTGAGAAAGAGAGACAGACAGGGACAGAGACAAAGACAAAGACAGAGACAGAGAGAGAGACAGAGAGTACTTAATCACTAGAACTGAATTGGGACACAACGTACATAAACAAAGACAATAATACAGCATTCAGTAAATCCAAATACATCAATTGCTGTGGGGCAAGTGACTTAGTATCTGAAAAAAGCTGTTGGGAAAACTGTAAAGATGTCTGGAAGAAATTATGCTAAATCTAATATTCATACCATGTCCTGAGAGATGCCAAACATGGATATATTACCTATACAAAAATTTCATAGCAATAAAAAAATAAAGGACAAAATAAGAAAATGTCTTTTGGGATCTATGGATCTGGGAAGAGCTATGAATAAGCAAATGATGGAGAGAATTCCAAAAGGGAAACTGGACAAATGTGATTATATGAAATTAAAAAGAGCTTTTGGACTAACACCTTTAATATAGTAAAAACTAGGACGAAAACAGGAAACTGGAGGGAAAAGTATTTACCTCAATTTTCTCAGATAAAGTTTTTCATATTCACCATAAATGAATAACTTTTTTCAAATATGTCAGATGAATATCCATTCCTAAGTGTTAAATGATCTGAAGTATATCAATAGGTATTTTTACTGGAAGAAATCCAATGCAATGAAATCATATAAAATGTTCTAAATCACTAATAATCAGGGAAATCAAATTAAGATATCTTTGAAGTTCCACCAGTCAAGAAGTCTGTCAATAAGCACCATACATGTATCATATTAGCAAACATAACAAAAGAGGAAAGTGACAAATATTGGAGGGACTATTACATAGGACATTAACATATTTCTATAATAGTATAATGGAAAAAAGCTTTATCATATATTTAAATGAATGGAAAGTTGTGCATAGTAGATTTGCAGTATACTGTACAATAATTTTTTTTTCATTATACTGTTATAGAAATACTTGTTTTATTTATTTAATTCAGAATAAAAAATAAATTTAAAAGTGCTAGCTCCTATTAACAAAGTGGTTCTGACCTCAGCACTCATTCCTCCCATACAGGATCATATGTCTCAATCTGGAAGGTACATTAAAAATCTAGGCTATGCCCCACACTTAATAGATAAGAACATAGTGTCCTTGTAAGGTTAAGAGATGTGATCAAGTAAATATAGGTAGTGACTATTAGAAAATAATTTTAATCCTTCTTTAACTCCACAGTCCATTATAGGGAAAATGAATGGAAGAAATAAATAAACAAATAAATACATAATGGGAAATAGGAAGATGCATATCTCTTTCTTCATTTTAACTTCATTATCTCATATCTCAAAAATAGAGATGATGTTGTCAAATCTATAACAATATTGATTATTTCCCAATTGATAAATGGTGAAATTATCTGCATAAGTAGTTTTCTTCTGAAATAAACCAAAATAACTAATATTTATCTGAAAAATGCTCTAGGGGGGCGGAGCCAAGATGGCGGCGTAGAAGCAGCAAAGCACCACAGCTCCCACACAAACACGCTAAAAAACTCATAAAATGGGACGCTAAACAGATTTTCAAGCTCCAAAACTCTCCACAAGACAGAAAGCACTACAGGCAGTGCAGCAGGCCAGGCGGGGCTCTTCACAGCAGTCTGGGACCCACGGCTGAAACCCCAGCCGGCTCAGGCCCTGGGGCATCGGGCGGGGAACCGCAGCTATAGGAGAGCAGATCTGCTGCACTGGAGGCAGAGTTAAAACATTTATCAG
>CM053595.1:156633902-156672475 GCA_028646575.1 Pseudocheirus occidentalis
TTCCAGGTCAGTGGCTTTTTCAAGGAGATATTTCACATTGCTTTCTATTTTTTCATTTCTTTGTAAGAGTTTAATAGTATCTTGGTTTCTCATTAAGTCATTAGCTTCTACTTGCTCCACTCTAATTCTGAAGGAATTATTCTCTTCAGAATGCTTTTGAGACTCTTTTTCCATCTGGGAAATTCAACTTTTTAAGGCATTCTTCTCCTCATTGGCTTTCTGGGCCTCTTTTGCCATTTGAGATAATCTATTCTTTAAAGTGTTGTTTTCTTCAGTCAGTTGTTGACCCTGTTTTCATGATTTTCTCACATCATTCTCATTTCTCTTCCCAATTTTTCCTCCACTTCTCTTATTTTGTTTTTCAAAGTCCTTTTTCAGTTGATGTATAGCTTCTAGGCATTCTTCAATTGTCTTGGAAGTATTTGGTGTGGGAGTTCTGAGTTCTGGGCTCTCTTCCTCCCTTTCCATGCTTTGCCCCTTTTTGTCCCCAAAAAAGGATTCTAGAGTTTTATTCTTTTTATTTTGCTTCCTTTTCCTCGTGTTGGCCAGTCAAATAATTGGTTGGTTTTTTTTCGTCTGTGAAGCTCTGCTTCCAAGGAGGGAAGCTCTGTTCCAAATTACTGGGGTTTTCCCAAATGTCAGCACTATTAGGGGGGTGTTGCAAGTCCCCCCAGCTTTGGCTTGCTGAAAGTTCACCCCAGGACCACCACCAAAGACCCAGATCTGGATCCGGGCCACTGAACACAAGGGCACTTGGTCATGATCAATTGATTCAGCCCCCCTTCTGAGTCTGCAGGACAGGGGCTCTGAAGCAGCCTGGTGGGGGCCACCGGTGGATCCAGCAGTTCCCTTACCCACTGCTTCTTTGCCCCAGGGGCAGAATGGCCAAACTACTTTACCCCCCCAAATTAATTTTCAAAGTTTCAGTTTCACTAACCATATCTGAAGATTTAAAGATCCCCTTAGGCTGGTGCTTTAGATTTTCTTTGAAGTAGACTCAAGCTGCTGTTTGGGAGGCTCCACTGCTCCTCGTGTCCACCCTGGTTTCTTGCATGACCACAGAAGCTGTGGTGGTTTTGGTCTCCAGTCTCTGCTCCTCTGTGGTGCTAGCTGCCTCTCTCCAGTCCCGTTCCTCACGCCTTGGCAGATGTGGAGGTGCTGGAGGCTGTAGAACCTCTGTAGGCTGTCTGGCGGGCTTGGCTCAGCTCCTTCCCACTGCCCCAGGCCTGGTCACAGTCTAGGCTTCCCGTTGTTCCAGCCTTCGCTCTAGGCAGCCCTGAGTCCCTGCTGCCGAGCTGCCTTCAGCGAGAGGTGTGTTCTCTGTATTTTTGTGACTCTGAGAGTCCTAGACTTTCCTAGACTTTGTCTGGGCTCCTATTTTATGGGTGTTTAGGGTGGTGGTGTGGGAGCTGCGGTACCTTGATGCTTCTGCTCCATGTATTTTCTGTGAATTTTCTTTCCATCTATGAGTTTGTAAAGCCATGCATGAGCAGCTTTTCAGAAGAATGCTATGGTGAAGAGCTTTCAAGGTTCTATATTGAATGCGCCATTTATTCAATAACAAATCAAAACAAAATTCACAGAAAATAAAGGTACAGCATTCACAATGTTACAACTTACCACAAAAAATAAAAATGCAACATTTACAACAACTTATCACTAAAACGGTCACATAGTTTTCACCAGAGTGGTCGCACAGTTTTGGAAAAAGTACAATCATTTAGTCAGTCCATCGCTTAGTAACCCATTCAATCAACTCAATCATTCAATCATCCTTAAGGAGGCTTACCTCCTTAAGGATCATAAAATATAATAGTCAAAGTTCTCCACTCATGGGGCACACTAAGTTACAAATCAGTCACAATTCAGTCATTATTCACTATTAAATCATCAGAAAATACACAGGCCACCCACCCTTCAGGCACAAGTAAGTCACAATCTTCTCAGTCAGTACATCATTTCCAAGTAAATTTTTTTTCAGCTTGACTCAGGATCAGCTCTCAGATTCCCTGGATCCCCTTCCACAGTCCCCACTTCTACCTGGATTCACCAAACTGTCACTTTGGTTCAAAGGCAGACAGCTCCCAGTTCCTTGCCCAGCTCTCCATGTAGTTCCTGTCCCACACTGAAACTCACAGTGTCCAGCCCACCGTAAATCTTTCACAGTCTCTCTTCCCAGTAAGTCAAGGCTTAAAAAAGCCAAAAACAGACAAAATACTGCCACCACAGTCATGCTTCCTCAGTCTTCTGCAGCTCCAGCTGGCCCTCAGAAGAAGCTCTGCTACCACAAGTTCCCAAGAAATTTCACCTTTTTTGTCTTGGATTTTTCCTTATATGTAGTATTGCTTCTTCCTATTCACACCCTTCCTGTCACATCAGCAATAGTGGTTTCTTATTCAGCCCCTTCGTGTTAGGTCAGCAACAGGGGTTCATACCTTCTGTTTCTTTAACAGAGGCTTAATTTGAAACAAGGTGTTAAGTAACTCTTAGCTTAGCTATACAAAGGGTTCTTCAGATTTCATTACTATTGCAACTGCAGTACATATGAAGAGTTCTGTGGGAAGCAGCTGTTTAAAAACCATGCCATGTATGATGCCTGGAGAGTAAGATTTCTCTAAATATCTGAAGTGGGCATGTGCTGATTTTTGATGCTCTTCCACTTCATAGTGACTCAGAAATACTCATGAGGAGTTAATTATTGTTTTACTGTTTACACTTATTTGTGAAATGCATTCCCTGTTCACAGAGGAACTCCCATTTTTCATTACTAGTACATCTCATTGTATTCCTGGGACTAACATAAGGACATTCCTAAAAAAAGGAAAGAGTAGAAAGTTGCAGGAATGTTGAATCAGCTTTTTTCAGCTGGGGAAATGACCATCATCATACCCAGGTGCATTTTTAGATGATAAAATCATCACAGATTATATATGCTTTTAATCCAATTGTTATGTTTGTGTTCGTTTTTCATTTTTTTTACTTTTTTCTAATGAGATATTACTTCAGCATCTTAAAAATCATAGTCTTATCAACTTTAGGACCTTAGAGAGACCTTTGAGATAGTCTGATGATAACAAATGGTAGAGAAAAAGGGTATATTAAGTAATCCTAAGTCACAGTTTTCAATTGAATCTAATGACATCTTACTGTATGACAGATTTATTTTTTGAGATTTTCTAGATAAACTCTATTTGGACTGATTCCTGCACCTAAAAGCTTTACATGTGAAAAGTAATGCACATTTCTAAAAAAAGCTGTAATGACAGACTGAACTTTTGCTTAGACAGGATATCAGTCTAAATGGACCTAATTTTCTACGACTTCAACATTCTTATCTATTGAAGTAATAAGAAAAAGTAATTCTCATTCTTTTCCAAAATGATTTGGTCTTCTAAGAAAAAAAAATATATGGTGAGCTACTTAGAATTTTGGCCACTTGTACCATGGTCAGCTCCTCATTGATGTTTCAAGTATAAAGCTTTGAGTCAGGTATCAGTAGAGAAGGGTTTTACCATTGGGGAAAGAGGGAAGGAGTTTGAGAGAACTGGAGAGATGTAAAGATTAAATCAAACTTCAAACTCAGTTCAGGAGTAAGATTTGAAACAAATAGTAATGCAAGGTAATTGCGTAAATGATTGTTTTTTTTCAAACCTGCATAGAGTATTACTGTTGTGGAGACTTCATTTGCCTATGTAGATTGATAATTCATGTATAATACATAGTCTTAGAGAGTAATATGGGTCACTAATAGATTAAGTGACTTGTCACTCATACTATAGCTAACAAGAGTCAGAGGGAGATATCTACTACTTAAGCCTCTTCTTTACAATTTATTGACATTGTCAAATAAGGCAGGAAGATAGAAAAAATGTTGACTGAGAAAAGGTTCCCTAGAAATAGGTCAAAAGCAGGCAGTGATGATTTTAAAGATGATTTTCCATAGAGCAATAATGGCACACATACATGCATATATGTACAAATATATAAATATGTATGGAGAGAGAGAGAGAGCTAGAGAGAGAGTGAGAGTGAGAGCGAGAGCGAGAGAGTGAGAGAGAGAGAGACAGAGACAGAGACAGAGAGAGAGAGACAGAGAGAGACAGAGACAGAGAGAGGCATAAAACATCAAGTATTTTGTTTTCCACTTGAGACTATATCATTTTTGATAGGCAGAGCTTGTATCATTTTTATATTTTAATCACTTGTGGTGCCTGGCAAACTGTCTGACACACCACAAATGCTCTATGGTGGCGTCTTGAAGTATAGGGCAAGAGAAGAGTCCTAAAGAGAGGGATGCTAGACTGTCCATACCCCTAGGTAAAGTGGAACTGGAATATTTCTAGATATGATTTATAAATCAGCTATCACAATGAATAATAAAGAATGCATTGAAGTAGACAGTGATATTAAACACGTTTTATTGATAAAGAATCCACCATTCAAAGAAATTTGGGGAGCTAAGTGGTACAGTAGGTAAAGTGCCAGGCCTGAAGTCTGAAAGACTTAACTTTGTGAGTTCAATTCTCACCTCAGATACTAATTATGTGGTCCTAGAAAGTCACTCAACCATTTTTGTCTTAGTTCCTCATCTGTTAAATGAACTGAAGAAGGAAATGGCAAATCACTCTAGTATCTTTGCCAAGAAAATTCCAAGTGTAGTTATGAAGAGTCAGACTAGACTAAAATGACTGAACATTTCAAAGATATTAAGGGGCTAGTCTATAGCTAGCAAGCACCAGAGTTAGGATAATTCCTGTTAGAGTAGAGGGGATTCTAGAGTTAGGATACGTAATTTTAAGAAGATAATCATACTGGAGTAAATTAATAGTAGAATAGACCTTGTTTTTGAAGGGTTTTATAATGAAATTAAGAGAAACTGGATAACACCTACAAGTCACAATATAGTCATGCAAAGAATATTCATTCTTATTATTTGAAGTGGGGAAGGAAAAAAATAATGTGTGATCATAGAAAGTCTTGGAATGCTAGAAAGCAAGAAATGACCCAAATGGTAAAAATGTGCTTGGACAGGTAAGAGTTTACTTGCTTCCAAGCACCAGGTGAGACTGTAAGAGTCTACTTAGAAGTGCAGTCCTACTTTTCCTAGGGCTTTGCAAACTTCTTAGCATCCTACCTTTCAGTTTCCTCCTTTTGTCTCGCCCCTCAAGGCCCAGAGCTCCATGGAAATCCAAAATATCTTATTTCATTGACATTGAACATTGGCACTGTATTTGTCAATAAATTGTCATAGCTAGTGTCATTATAATAAATCTAGAACTTTTTTCATAATCCTATAACAGTAATTAATTTATCAGGAACTAAGCCCTTAGTAACTTTTTGTGTGTGTGCGTGTGCGTGTGCGTGTGTGTGTGTGTGTGTGTGTGTGTGTGTATTTAAGAAGAGCTCCAGAGGAAAATCAGACAGAATCAAGAACTTTTACTCTTGGTGGAGGAAGCAGAATTGTTCCAGCATCTGAGAGCTGGGCTGCTGCTCAATTGTGAACTGAGTTGGAGTTTTCTATGAGATCAGGATGTGGTGAAGGCCAAAGTGGCTGTGGCCTCCTGGAATGCTGAAATGGCTGCTGCTTGGAAGGCTGAGATTTTTTCTGGGTCTTAGGGCCAGCTAAACTGCTGGAGGACTGAAGAAACATGACCAGAGTAAGGCTTTGTTTATTTGTGGCTTGGTTGATCTTTGAGTTCCCGGCAACAGAAGTTGTAAACGTTTTGAGATGTGCTAGACCCTGTGAACTTCAGCGTGTACCGGAAACTGCCCAGAGGAGTATATGAGAATCTGGGAGCTATCTGCCTCTGAATCCAGGTGACTTTTTGGTGGATTCAGGTAGGAGCTGGGACCATGGAAGGGCATCCAGGGAATATGAGAGAACACTCAGAATCAAGAGGAAGAAAAGGCCTCCCCTTTGATGCATGATGAAATTGAAGACACCAAGGGGTGGAGGGTTTGTGACATATTCTAATGATTGCATTTAGTGGTTAATGATACTTAATAATTGTAAATCTGGATAGGAGACTGATTAAGTTGATTTATGATTGCCCCATGAGTGAAAGATTGATTATTGTATTGTGAGATGACTGAATGATTAATTAAGGAGGGTTTCCCCCTTAGGGAAATCAGATGATTATTCGTTTGTTCTTTGTTCTCTATACTGTGGTCACTTTGGTGAAAACTATGTGGCCATTCTAATGTTAAGCTATTGTGAAGACTATATTGTGATATTTCTGTGATGAGATGTAATGTTGTGAATATTATATTGTGATTTGTTGGGAAAGTTTGCCTTGGTTTGTCATGGAATAAATGGAGTGTTCACTATGCTGTGTAATTAGACTCTTAAAAGCTGTTTATAGTAGCACTCTTTTGGGAAGCTGCTTGTGCATGGCATTACAAATCCCTGCAGTGTTACAGAGACAGTACAAAGTTTACAAATCTTTTTCTGTTGGAATAGCTATCTTCCTACCTCTCTACCCATTCTTTCTGATTCTCCTTTATTCTATAATTATCTGCATTGTACTACTTTGATCCACTTCACTATACATTTCCTTTCAGAGACAGCATCATATCACATGGGTTCAGTTATCTTTATTTATACAAGTAACCCTCAGATGTATGTATTGAGAATTCATTAAGTTGTCCATATCCCTAAAAAGACTTAAGTGGGGAGATTTAACACAGGGAAGAGAAGGAGAAGAGTAAGGTTTGGTGAGGATGAGTTTATTTAGGGCTTGACCACATTGGTGAAGAAAAATGGCATATAGCAATTTCCTATTTTAATTAATTATTTTTGTTAGCTAGAGTCTTAGCTTAATTATTTCTAAAATCTTTAACAACCTCGACCAAAGACCCAATTGTCCTTTTATAGGTATTACTCTAAAATCACTTAAATTAGGCACTCATGTAAATCAAATATTTTTCACTCCTCCTAACCCAGGATAAGATTATTTCTGTGTGATCATACATATTTTAATAGTCAGAGGTTAAAATCATTCCCATAATACTCAAGAAGTAAGTTATGAAGCTGGATGGACCAGCAGGTTGTTTATTTGTTTGTTTTTGAGGGTAGAAGCTTAAGGTTAAATACTTGGCAATGAGTTGTTGGGTTTTTAATAGTTACAGTTTCTCTTTCAGGAGAGCTGCTTGAAAGGTAGTTTTTGACATCTGTCAGTTCAAGATACTGTGTGCTCTTTGGTAAAATGGGGGGCAGGAAGAAAGGACTCTGACCAAACCATTTCAGAGTTGAACATTTTAATGACTAATTTCCCTTTTAAAAAAATTCCAAAATATTTAGAGATTGTGGATCAGAAAACTCCCTTGTTCTCTGAACCATTCTATTTTCTTCTTAATTTTCTTACACGGTTTTTCTAAGTCCTTTGATATGTCAAGGCATTCTAGGAAAGAGAGAAAATTGAGAAGCAGAGGTCAGGATGCTAATGTAGATACACATACCAAGCCCTTTGCCATCTAGCCCGAATATGGTGAATTTCATCCCTAAGCATTTTATTAATTGAAAATATAGTATGGTACACAAATGTTCTCTTATAAATAAAAAATGAAGAACAATCTAATTCTCCATCACCATGTTTTTTGAAAATGTCTTAGATTACAACATGATCTTTTTGAAATATGGAAGCCCCTAAGGAGAACATACTTAGAAAAACAAGTAATCTCCTATGTATTTATGAATAAAGAATTTAATATAGCAGTATAAGATTAGAATTATAAGATTCACAATCTTACAATTAACATTTTCTGTTGAATTATAAGATTCTTCCAACTGGCTTAGTTTCCTATATCCAACTTCAACCATCTGTAGAGCTTATGTCCAAATGTTCTGGAGTGATAATTGTCTCAGGAAATTACTGTTGATCCAGAGCGCCACTCTCCAATGTAATTTGTTCTTGTTTTTGGTGGTGGTAGTGTTTCTTCCCCCCCATATACTCTCAGATTAGACTATTGTCTATGTGGAACATCATTTAAATACCACCTCTGATGATTGCTATCTGTGGGCAAGATTCATGGTTAAAAAGTTACTCAACTTATCTGTCTCAGTATTCTCTTGCATAATATGAAGTTAAAATCCATTAATATATGCCTCTCAGCATAATTGTGATGTTCAAATGAGACAGTACATATAAAATATTACATGCAGTATACATAAAGCATATACATGTTATTATAATCATCTTTATCATCAATATCATAATTATACTGGATATGTGATTGCATTGATATAGGGAATTTTTATCAGTATATGTTCTGTTATTTTATATTCCTCAAGAATATGGTAAATATATGGTCATTAAGAAGTTAAATAATTTGCCCAGAGTAACACAGTCCATGTCAGAAACATGTCTTTAAAAGATATGAAGGTCAAATGTATACAATTGAACATCAATTCCACTGAGACAATAATGAAAACCGAATGAGATAATGAATGCCTGAAGATAGAGTCTGTAGAGAGAAGAGAAAAGAGTCAATTTGGGACTTTGGGCATACCAAATAAAAATAAACTATCAGAGATGATGATCTAGAGAAGGATAATGGTCAGAGGGGAAAAAGAATTATCACATGAGCCTAGGAAGGACAGAGTATCTAAATAGACTATGAGAACTGGGAGTCAGGAAAATGAGAGGAAGTCGATGCTATAAGTGCAGAAAGATTTTTTTTGTAGGAACTGGGTATTGAAAGAAAGGATGGATATTGCATAGTACGTCCAGGGGGTGGCAAGTTTGACTCAGGTGAAGGTATCTAAGGAAGATCTGGATATATTTTTAAGGCAACAGAGAAGAAATCAGAGGATGAAATATATATTAAAGATGACAAAATAGACAGTCAGAGGGAGGGATGGGGAAAGAGAGAGAGAGAGAGAGAGAGACAGAGACAGAGACAGAGACAGAGACAGAGACAGAGAGACAGAGAGACAGACAGAGAGAAAGAGAGAGAGACAGAGAGAGTGAGACAGACAGAGAGAGAGACAGAGTGAGAGACAGAGAGAGAGAGACAGAGAGAGAGACAGAGAGACAGGGAGACAGAGAGAAACTTTAAGAGAAGAAAACAGAAGATTTGACTGTGTTCAGAAAAGACAGGTTGGTTTTGTCAGTGAAGTTAGTGAGGTCACTTCAACTTCTGATGCTTTCTAATTTCAGGGCAAAAGGAGAAGGGAAGAGACATGTCTTCTGAGAAGATATAAATTGAAGAAGTAGGAAGAAGACTCCTAAAAGATGGTCTTTCTTGATTATGGGTAGAGGATTCTGAGAAGATGGTAGAGTGGGTCAGAAAATTCCAGGGTCTTAAGATTTTCCCCTATAAAAGAGATAAAATATCACGTTGGTGTGTGTGCGTGTGTGTGTCTGCATGTCTGTGCATCTGTGTGCACATGTGTGTAAAAATAAATAAGAATGGGGGCACACCAGGGGTCTTCTTGGGATGATTGGAAAAGTTCAGAAGAAAAATCCTAGAATGAGGTTTGGTCCCTGCAAAGAGTAGACACCTCCAGGCTAGAGTCTGCATGAACCACTGACAAGCTCTGCAGTTAGTTGATTTGAGAGACTGCCTTGACCCCAGACACTGGAACTTTTGTCAGTTGGTTAACAAGGGGAGTTGGGTATCTGAACCAGGGAAAAGGGAGGGAAACTGCTGACAAGGAATGCTAGACCCAGCTGTGCTGGAGAGAGATGGGGGTGAGAAATAAATACCACATGCCTGGTGAGTGCAGAAGCAGTGTGGCAGAATTGGGAATTTACAGGAAGTTAAGAAGTTTGACTTAGGTTCCAGGATAGAGGGGAGAACTGAAGATCTGGGACAAGAGACATCATCCCCTGTACCCCACGGTTAATACAAAAATTAAGGTATCATTACCAAAAAATGCACAGGAAAAGGGGAAAGAATTCAACCATGGAAAGTTATTATGGAAATAGTGAAGGCCGTACTCTCTGGAGGAGGATACTAAAGCAAAGAAACACTCTTTTACCCCAAAGAGTAATATCCAATGGTCACCTGCCCAAACATAGAGCATAGAAGAACTTGAAAAAGACTTTAAAAAGTAAATGAGATGGAGGAAAAGCTAAAAAAAAGAATTCAAGAAAAGTAAGATTATGAAAAGAAAGTCTGCCAATTAGAAAGGTGATCCAGAATCTTAAGGAAGAAACTGACACCTTGAACATTAGAATTGGGCAAGGCTAAGACACTGAAGTTTTATGACATCAAGAAATAATTAAACAAAATCTAAAGAAAGAAAAAAAAACAGAAGAGAAAGTGAAACATAGGGAAAAAACACAGATCAAGAAGAGAAAACATAAGAATAATCAGATTACCAGAAAGCTATGATCAAAAAAAGAATATACATACAATAATATAAGAAATAATTTAAGAAAATTATCCAGAAGAATTAGAACAAGGGGCAAAGAAAAAAAAAGAAAAAATCCATTGATTACCACTTGAAAGCTATCCCATGAGGAAAACTCATACGAATGTTATAGTCAAATTCAGAAATCTACAGCTCATGGATAAAATATTAAAAAACAAAGAAAAATAATTTAAATATGATGGTGCCACAAATAGAATCACACAAGGCTTAGCAGCAGAGACTTTAAAACACTGCATGTCTTAGAATACTATATGTCAAAGAGCTAAAGAACTGAGGGTCTAACCGAAAACCCCATACCCCATAACCCGTTTTGGAGTTTAAAGGATAACAAAGTTAATGACAAATTTAGAAGTGAATCTTGTTTAAGGTCAAGGCCCTACATCAAGTCTAAAAAGGAACTGAGACTCAGGAACATTTTTTTGTGAGGAAGCTCCTTTTTATTTCATAATTAAATTTTATTTTTAATTTATGGAATAAAACAAATATTTCTCTAATGTAGTACAACGAAACAGCTGATTGCACATGAAACTGCAAATCTACTATGTACAACTTTTTGAAGTATTCTTTTGAATACAAATACTTGAATACTTGAATACAAAAGTATTCTTTTCAAAGATTATATGTACATTCCTTTTTTAATATTATATATGTATAAAATGATATATATATTATGTCTTACAATGTATTTATTTTCCTCCCTCCCCACACCCTAATGGCTACCATTAGACACAAATATAAACATTTGTGTTTATATTTTATAATATTATAAACATTAAAATACTTTAATATATTGGGTTAAATGGATTTTCCTTAAATTGATTAAAAAAAACCAACCTTTATCTAAAACCATCAGGAAGAACTATTTGTAATGGTGATAAACTAGAAGCCTTCCCAGTAAGGTCAGGTGTATGAAAGTTTCAAAGCATGGAGTAACATATTCCAGAAGTATCAACTCTATCCATCAAATTCTGTGCAGTATTTAGGACTGATACACAAATATATGGCCTTTCTTATTTGAATGCAAATTCCTCAAAGATAGGGCCTGTTCAAATTCTTTGTATGCATGGGACTTAGTACTGTGTACTCGGCACATAGTAAGGATTTAATAAAGGCTTGTTGATGTATTGGTTAAATAAGGCATGGCACTGTAGGTCCACTGTACTTTGTGACAGATCTTTTCGCTATCTGCAATCTTCAGAACTTACTTCCAGTTCTCCCATCTGTATTTTTTGCAGCATCACACCTGATGTTACGCTTGGGTTCTTGTACTCACCATAACCCTAGGGAGAGGAGAAAGACTTCGGCTCTTTTTTCTTAACTTGAAAACAATACTCAACCATTTCTTCTGGAACTTAATTGAGCATTTTACTGGTTAGCAGTGCAGGGATACAGGTGACTAAAATGGTAGTTTTACAGAATTTATAACAATGAAGGTATTGCATTGTATCCATTGTGTCCAAGACTGAAGCCTTATCAGTTCTTAGTTCCCATTATCTTTTCTGAATAAATTCTTCCTGCATGATCAGTCTACAGCTGATCCCACCATGAATTGAAAATCTCTTTTTTTTTCTATCCCTCTCCTTGGTTTCTTGTAAAATAACAACCCTGTTTTTTTTTTTTTACAGGACAAAAGTGTTCAGGTACCTTCTTTTTTTCTGCCTCTGCCACCTTTCCCAATTAGAATAACAAGAATGTTTCAGAATTGACACAGGTAATAATAGGTGATAATTGGTCCTCTTCAGACTAGAACAGAGTTAACTTTCTCAAAAGTGGGAACTCTAGCTTCACAGGCCCCATATTATACTTCTTTCAACAATTGATAAAATGGTGAGTTAATTCTTTTCTCTTCCATCCTGTTAGTAAAGGTGATTAATTGAGTCCATTACTGTGTTATTTGTCATGAGTAAAATAGTAATATCTTTAAAATTCTGAAGCATGGTTGACTTTTGCCTTTTGTACTAGGCAATGTTTACTGTTAACAAGGAAATAATTAAAGAAAAACTGATTGTGTGCATTTCTATAGTTTATTGTCCTATTTATACACAGTTACTAGCCTTAGGCTTAAGACATAAATCACAATCTCTATTGATTGACTATTTTGGCTAATGTCTGTTGGTATAAAAACTACTTTGAAAATTCCCCCAGTTATCTTAATCTTGGATTTGGACACGGCCTAAGCATATGATACTTTTTGATTTCCATACTCCATAAATATGGAAGTTACTGGGGTTGCAAAATTCTATTAATAGGCATCTAGACAGCTAAGAACATTGCAGATCCCTTACAATTTGATTCCAGAATATTTATCTAGATTTACCTCATGGTGCATTCTCTCAGATGTTCTATATTTCAACCAAACTCAATTATATAATATACTTACTGCATTTATCATGAATTTCTACCTCCGTGACATTTGCTGGTCATGTTGTTGTGTTTGTATAAAAATCCCTGCACCTGCAAATTCTGCCATTTGGTAACCTAACCACTCTTCAGTGGCTAGTTTACATTTTATTCTGTCTATCAGTGTTTCAAGATTTCTCAGTGGGAATTTTTTTCTCCATCTAATAACAAATTATGTTATGTTCTTCTTACCAAATTATAATAAAGGTAGAAATAGGGATAGAAATTAGACCTGTGATTTAATTGGTGTAGGAAACTAACGAGGATTCCTTTCATTAGTGCAGTTTGCCAAACACTCTGTAACATATAGTCTTATACTTTCCTATAACACTGGCAAGTTAAATGACTCATCTAGGGATGCATAGCCAGTGTATGGTCAGAGGTAGACATGAGCCTAAATATTCCTGCCTCTATCCTGATGCTGCTTTGTATAAAATTCTGTCATCTACCCCATGTTGTTTCTTTTCTACTTATTATACTCGAATTGAAATGAACATTTATATAAATTACCCTCTTCATCCTACTAGACTGTAAATTCCCTGAAGACAAAACAAGTGGCTTTGAATTTCCCCTAAGGTTTAACACAGTACGTTGCACATAGCATACTTCTGTGGGTAAAGGTTGACTAGGTGACTGCTTGAATCCAAGAATAAATAAATCAGATAGCCCATTTTAGAGAACAAGGTATAAATCAACTTGAATATTCCTTCACTGAAAGTCAATATCTACCTAAGAGTACTCTGGCCTTAGGGCTGCTAACTTAGATAGATATGTTTTAGGGTCACCACAAAATATCTATGCCCCTGATTCCTCTATCTCTTTTTCATCCTTTTATATTACTCCTGCATATATTTGATGCCACACTGAGCATATTACATCCACATGAATACTCAAAAATACCTCTTTTAGTCAATTGATTTTTTTTTGACTGAATGCAATGTTATAGTTTTTTCCCATTTAAAGTTCTGCTTTTATCACTTGAGAAATGTCACCCTAAGAATACATCCTGACAGATGATTGAGAGCTCTAGTCTGAAGAAACACAGAAAGCAAATGTACTCTCCAGGGAATAGTAAATTAGAAAGATTGGATTCATTAGAAGGCACATAAGCTTTTGTGATCCATCTGTTAGGAATATCTCTCCTTACTAGAGAGGCTTGATTTATCATAAAATCGCATCAATGAATTCAGGAACAGGAAATATTAAAAGTGTCCATAGCAGCAAAAACTCTGCTGCTGAGAAAATGAAGTTAAGAATATGATTGTGATGTGTAAGAAAGAATGAAGGAGTATAAAACACCATAGGTATTAATGCCAGGATTCCTTCAGTTTGACAGCAAGGAAGTAAAAAGCACCTACTTTAAAATGAATAGACATGGTGCATCATATATTTCTTATTTTACCCAAGTTCAAAACAAACTGACATATCCATCTCAGAAGTCTTAGAGAGTTTCTGGGTCTGCTCTGCCATAAATGTAGGAAAATAGAGGTGAATAAGTTAATTTTACTATGAAGGGAGTTAAATTTTTAGATCTTCCACAGCAGCGATTACATTCTTTAATATTCCTTTGCTAATGGAATAGGCCCTGACATTTGTCCCCCAGTTAAGGGGATCTCAACCTAGAAACTTGTCACAGAAGTAAAATTGAAAATGGAGAATCAGATAATTTAATTTTTTAGGGAAAACCATGTTATTATCTTTTCAGCAAGGTATACAGAAAAGAGCAATGTATGTAGAGCAGTGTTTCTCAACCTTCCTAATATCATGACTGTTTAATACAGCTCCTCATGTTGTGGTGACCCCCAACCATAATATTATTTTCATTACTATTTCATAACTATCATTTTACTACTGTTATGAATTGTAATGTGAAGTCTGATATGCATGATGTATTTTTATTGTTACAAACTGAACATAACACACAGGTTGAGAGCTACTGACCTAGAGTATAAGTATATGAATGTAATCCCAGTTTGTGATGCCACAAACTTACCTGATATTTTAAAATCCCTTTACATTCATGACCTCAGATTCATCATCAGTATAATGAAAGACCATGAACATATGCTCTTTGGGGATTAGTTATGAAAGCTTACTTTTAAGTAATTACAAGGTAATCTTGTGGGAAAATGCTAATACTTCTTGTTTGCCCTCAAAAGACACAACTTTGAGGAATGTAGAATTCTATGTCCTTCACTTCCCCTTTCAATCCCTGCTCAATTGAAGACACCTAGAATCCATCTATCCAGTTTTATTGCTACCCTGCCTCGGATAATTTGGGAGTCACTGATTCTATTCTTTCTGGTGAGTTGGAATATCACAGGAGGCTTTATTCTCTGCCTGCTTCTAATCCTAAAATTCTCCAGACTTTACCATCTACCTTGCTTCTACATTCTGTAGAGACCAGGCTTACTGACATAGCCTAAGGATTCCTTGACCTTGACGTTAGTCTTGCTTATGCACTAACAGAAGATCTGTGCCTTTTCTTCAATCTGTGTTGTTGTTGTTTTGAGTTGTCTCCCCCAATTAGAGTGTGAGAGAATCCCAGCCTGAGAGTTGGGATTCTTTAAATTGATCTATTTCTATCCCAAGTGTTTATCACGGTGCCTAACCTATTGCCAAAACTTAACAAATGCTTTCGACATATTCGATCATTAATTCTTCCATTTATTCCTTGCTTTCCAAGAGTCAAATAAACATTTGGTAAGGAAAAACTTTCCAACAATTGGCAGCTTCTGAAAAAACAAAAACAAAAAATACTAGGGAGTAAGCAGATTCTCCACCAGTTGTCTTCATTCAAACACTTCAGTTACATTAACAATGAGAAATGTTGTTTTTGTTGTTGTTCTTGTTCTTATGTTGTAATTGTATTGGATTTAATCACCACTGAGGTCACTTTCCTCTCTTAAATTTTGTTATTCTATGATTCTGTAAGACTGTTTTGTTCTCTAATATTTTGGAATTCTATTCCTAGCACAAAGCTATGGGGAAACTACTTTGTAAACTTTTAAAACTCTCAATGCACAGACATAACACTTATTACTACTACTATTTATCTTGTTAGTATACTTTAGCAAGTTATAGACAATTTAACTAGGTCCTTAGTGAAGTTTGTGTGGCAATATCAAAACTGAAAGTAGTAGAGAAGATTGGTTTTTTAAACCTATAACTGCACTAACTTCCTCACAATCTGTTTGCGCACGAAGTACTTTGTAAAGGTAAGTTAACTACTAGAATAATAATAATGACATTAGAAAATATTATAGTCCACAAACTGTCCCATCCTTTTCTGCCATTTTACAACAGCTGTTGGGGAGGTAGAAGTTTTTGTTGTTCAGTTGTTTCCATCATATCTGACTCTTTGTAACCCCCTTTCAGAGTTTTGTGGCAAGAATACTGGAATGGTTTGCCATTTCCTTCTCCAAATAATTTTATTTATGAGGAACTGAGGCCAACAGGGTTCAACTAAGGTCCACAGAGTTGGCTGGGGTCACACAACTTCTAAGTGTGTGAGATCAGAGATGATCTCAAATCTTCCTGACTCCAGGTCCAGTGTTCTATCCAGTGTGGTACCTAGTTGCCTGGGCGTAGAAGGGCCCCCCCTTAGAACCAAGGATTTTTTTTTTCTTATTATCTGTTTTATTAATTTATTTGTCAAAATACTTTAACCTATTACAACCCTCTTTACATTAACAAGCCTTTTGTTCCTTGGTTAAACTTTCTTAAATAACAGGTGCAATTTATCCCCAGAATCAAATTGGAAGTTTTTTTGTTTGTTTGTTTTTGTTTTTTTTCAGAGAACAAGGGCGAGGGAGACCCGTTTATTAAATCAATGAAAGAAGCTCCGCTGCTGCTGCTGCTCTTGGGGAGGTGGGCCTCGAACAACGTATCCTCGGGCCCCTTCGAAGATGGGCCGGACTCCCCGGCGCCTCCCGGGCCCCTGGTCATGGTGCTCCTTGCTGTAGTTGAGCACGTGCCGCCGCTTGATCTTGGACGAGTTCACCCAGGTGATGAAGTCGTCCATGGCGTGCATAACCAGGCAGGAGGGGTCGGGCCTTGCTCCACGAAGCTTGACAAGCACGATGGGCAGGCGGCGGCGGCAGAACCTCGGGGCCGTGACTGCGTTGTAGAGCTCCAGCCACGACTGTGTGAGAACGAGCCCCATGGCGTAGAGCTTGCCCAGCGTTGCGGCCGTGGCGCGCACGCGGAACGGGTCGCGCTCGGGCAGGTCGAGCAGGCGGCGCGCCAGGTGGCACACGGCGCGGCTCAGCCGGTTGTAGCGCGTGTAATCCTCGCGGCGCTGCACGCGGTGGCGCCGCAGCACGCGCAGCTCCTGCAGGTTGTGGTCCGTGGCCTCCCAGTTCTGGAAGTCCACCTTCTTCAGGAGCATCTGCTCGTGGAACTTGAGCTTGGGGACTATGATGGCGGATGGTGCTGCCGCTGCGGCGGCGGCGGCGGCGGCGGCGGTGGCAGAGGAGTGAGAGCAGGGGCGAGCAACGAAGACCTGCACTAATGCAGAGCTGCCGGAAGTACTTCTTGATTTGCTAGCATTTATCAGACCTTGTGCTCCAGCAGCATGGGATTCAAGAGCTTATGGTCACACACGTAGCATTATAAATGCTTAAAGTAAGGTCAGACACCATCTTTGTTTTTTGTTGTTGTTTTTTTCAGATAAGGACATCAAGGCAAAGGAAGTTCAATTACTTGCCCACGACTATGCTAGTAGTGGGAAATGTAGAATTACATTGCATGTCTTCTGATTACAGAGCCAATACTCCTGCTATGCCATGCTACTTTGCTTGATGGAAGGCATTGAAAGACATCTTTTGTGAAAAAATAAATTCGGTGGGAATAAATGTTCTATATATTATTTGATAACATGAGCAAAGCAAACATTAGATTGATTGAATGTTTCAATTTCAAATCCACTTAATTGGTATTATACAGATAACTTCAGAGTACTATAGAAACTTTAAAAAATTGAGCCACCTTGATTAATATTAATGGGCTCTAAAAAGCATAACTATTATGTGAATTTCTACAAGAGACTTTTTATTTCTACAGGAACAATGTTTGAAATAGTAAGGAGGCTTCTGCTCATGAGAGTTAATGATATAAGCTATCAAATCCTAACTTCAAGGCTATCTACCATCCAAATTATGTATCCATGCATTCAAAAATGTTGGGAATTGGGGGTGGCTATGCAGCACAGTGAATAGATCACCAACCCTGGAGTCAGGAGGACCTGAGTTCAAATGTGGGCTCAGACACTTAACACTTGTTAGCCTTGTGACCTTGGGCAAGTCACTTAACTCCAATTGCTTTTCCAAAAAAAAAAAAGCAAAAAAAAAAGGTTGGGAATGGGGAGGTTTTTAGGGCAATTTTCTATAACAGGCCACATCTTCATTGTCATGCATCTGGAGAAATAGTATTAATTTGCATGCATATGATCTTTCTGCATTATTTATTTACTGATTTAATTAAAGCATATGACCAGGAAAGAACAATGTGCAGTCTCAATGTACCTATTATTTCTCCTTCAAATACCCTAATCTCTCAGATGCTCAGTCTACTCACGTACCAAGAGCTAGCCCTCCACCCTACCTCAGCCACACACAAAGATGGTCATATTTTTTTCTTGACATAACCCACAAATGCACCACCTCCATGTTCAAGAATTCTGAAATCTGATTTTGAAATGATAATATATTGGTTTTTCACTTCTGCCCTCTGCCTTCTCTTACATAACTTTACTCTTTTTAAAAAGATAAATTTATTATTTTTTAGAATTCTTTTCTTTCCATTTTTTGAAGGCAATCAGGGTTGAATGACTTGCCCAGAGTCACAAAGCTAGAAAGTGTCTAAGAACAGATTTAAACTCAAGTTGTCTTGACTCCAGGGGTGGTGTGCTATCCACGATGGCCATCTAGCTACCCAAGAATTTATTTAACAAAAATTTGAGTTCTGAATTATGTCCCTCATTTTTGCCTTTTCCTTACCCATTAAGAAAGCAAAAAATGTGATGTTAGTTATACATATAGGATCATGCAAAATGGTATTTCTGTATTAGCCATGTGGCAAAAAACACAGCAACAAAAAGAAAATTTAAAAAAAATCATTTCAGTCTGCACTTAGACTCCATCCGTTCTCTTTCTGGAGGTGGAGAGCAATTTTATAAGCTTTCAGGAATTGTCTTGGATCATTTTGTTGATCAGAATAGCTATCATTTCACAGTTGATCATTCTTATAATGCTGCTGTTACTATGTATGATATTTTCCTGTTTCTGGTCATTTCACTTTGCCTGTATCCATATAAGTTCTTCCAGGTTTTTCTGAAACCTTTCTGTTCATCATTTATTGTAGCACAATAGTATTCCATCAAAATCACATGCCACAATTTGTTCAGTTATTCCCAATTTTGGGGTATCCCCTCATTTTCTAATTCTTTGTGACCATAAAAAGAGCTTCTAAAAAATCATAGACAAAAATGTATATCTAAACAGATAGATACAGATATATCTTTTTCCTTTTTCTTTTATCTCTTTGAGTATAGACCTAGCAGTGGAGTTTCTGAGTCAAAGGGTATGGAATGTTTTAAAGCCCTTTGGGCAGAGTTCCAAATTGTTTTCCAGAATGGTTGGACCAGTTCCCAACTCCACCAATTCATGTGTGTCCTAACTTTTCTGCACCCCTTCCAGTATTTATCATTTTTCTTTTCTGTCATGTTATCAAATCTGAGAGGAGTGAATTAATACCTCAGAGTCATTTTAATTATTATTCCTCTAATCAACTGTGATTTAGAGCAGTTTCATAGGACTATAGATAGCTGATTTTCTGAGACCGCTTTTTCATATCCTTTGACCATTTATCACTAAGAAAAAGACTTGTATTTTTATAAATTTAAATCAGTTCCCTATGTATTTGGGAAATGATACTTTTGTCAGAGAAAACTTGCAATATTTTTCCCCTCAGTTTCCTGCTTTTCTTCTAAACTTAAATGTTTTGGTGCTCTTTGTGCAGCCCCTTTTTAATTTTATGTGATCAAAATTGTCCATTTTACTTCCTGTGAAGTAAAAAAAAGCTATCTTTTGTTTTTTTTTTCATAATCTCTTTCCTTATTTTAGATTTGACAGGTAAAATTTTCCATGCTCCTTTATTTTGTTTAGGATATCACCCTTTATGTGTAAACTACGTACCCATTTTAACCTTATCTTGGTAACAATATCAAATGTTGTTCTATACCTAGTTTCTGTTTAATTATTTTCCAGCTTTCCCAGAAATTTCTGTCGCATAATGAGTTCATAATCTAACTCTTCAATAATACTATGACCTATCTCTTGAACTCTTAATTTCCTCCTTGTAATTTGCTCTATACTAGCCACTCTCTTCTTTTTCCCTAATCTTGACCCCCTTGGTCAAATATTTCAACTTTATATTTTCCTTCTCTCTTGAATTCCTAACCCCCTTATCATATTATGAATCATGCTGTTCCATGTTACAGTCTTGTATCACTGACAGTTTGTTGCCTTTGCTCCTACACACATGCTGAATGGAGGCAGGAAAAAAATGTAACTCTACTAGCTGGATCCACTTAAAATTTACCTTACATAACCTCAACTGGGCCCTTGTTCCTGCTAGGCATTTCTATAACACCTCTCAAATGAACGCATTATTTTACTTTCCCCAAAAGCTTTCCCCAACCTTTTCATCTTTTTTTTTCAAATGTGCATGTTACACTTTCCTTCTCTCAACTGAAAATCGTGTCTCATTTTTTTCGTAGAAAAATAAAATTGAGGCTATTCACTATATTGCCCCCTCTTCCTTATTTCCTTTCACTCAGGTGCCTTCAACCACTTTTTCTTCTTTCAGTCCAGTCCCACATGATACAATAGAGTCTTCCCCCCCCAATTTATTATTTATTTATTTTTAAATCTTGAGTTACAGATTAAGGCTTTTTCATGTTGCTGTTTTCAGAGCTACCTCAAGGAACTGGTAAATTTTTAGTGCTTCCAAGATGGTGCTATCAGCTTCGATGGATTTTACCACCATTTCTGTGTTGATTATTCTCAAGTCTAACTTTTCTGCTCTGATTTCTCTCCTGATATCCAATCTCACCTTACCAACTGCCTTTCAGTTATCTTGAACTGGATGTCTAGTACACAGCTTAATCTCTATATCCAAAACAGAACTAATTATCTTTCCCTTTAAGAACTTTCCACCCTCCCCCCCATCTCCCAAGTCTTCAACTTAGTATTAAACCTAAATTCTGTGCTATTTTTAATCTCTTATATTCAAGTCATTGCCAAGTTTTATAGATTTTACCTTTGCCACATCTCTCAACTATACCCCATTTTCTCTTCTGACACCACCATGACTCTAGTGTAAGCTTTCATTGCCTCACATCTGCAATACTGAGATAGCCTGATGATGTCTGCCTGCTTCAAGTCTCTCTTCAGTCCAATCCATAATCCATTCATCCATTGGAATGATTTTCCTAAAATGCAGGTAGAATCATGTCACCCCAATACTTAAAGAACTCCAGTGGTTTCTTATAGTTTTAAGGATCAGCTATTTAAAAAAGTTCTGTTTTGCGTTCAGATCTTTATAACCTAGCCCTATACTACTTGTCTTCTTAGACCTTACTCCCAAACACATACCATTTGATCCAGTGATCCTGATGTTCCACAAATAAGACATTCCATCTCTCAGTTCTGTTCATAGTTTCTGTTCCCCATGCTCAAAATATTCTCTTCCCTCATCTCTGAAGACTGACCTCTATGACTTCCTTTAAGTCCCAAATACATTCCCAACTTCTACAGTAAGACTTCTCCAACACCTCTTACTACCAGTGCATTATCCATTAAATTATTTTCTCTTTATCATCTATATAGCTTGCCTTGCATATATTTCTTTGCATGTTATCATCCCATCACATCATATGCTCCTTAAGGGCACAGACTATATTTTGCCACTTTTTGTATCACTACCACTTAGCATAGTCTCCAGTGCATTTATTTTTGTTATGAATTTATTTTTATTATGCATTTATTGATTGAGTCTGCAGTTATGGGGCATGAGGAGTGGGAGTTCCTCTAATGAGAGCTTTTCCACTCATAGCATTAACATTATGTAAATATCTATGACTGATATGACTGAGGAACTAACACTGTGCAATGTAATGTGAAACAACAGTATCAAGTAATGTTTAAAGTAGAAAAAAAATGGATGTTCACTTAGAGTTGATCAGTCATAGAGGATGCCCTTGAAGAATCCAAACACACTCATTAAAGTCCAAGAAGAATATTCTATAACTATAATATGACATAATATTCCAAATACTTCTATTTGAAGATGATGTCATGCTCACTGACCTGGGCCCAAAGAATAGTACAGGTCCTTGTAAATTAAATTGACTGTCATTTATAGATGGTTGAATATAACAACTCACATCTGAGAATACTTCTTTTATCATGCAGTTGAATAGGGTAATCTATGAGTTGCTACACCAATATGTAGTGCTTTGGAGAGGGAAAGCAGATGGAAAATTTCTTGGTTCCATAATTCCATAGTACAATGAGTAGATAAGACCGGATTATATTTAATAAATTTCATATTTCACTGATGATCAATAATAATAATAACTAGCAATTATGCAGTCATTTAATTTATTGTGGAACACCTTATTTATATTTTTTCATTTGATCTTTATAACAATCCTATGAGATAGCTGATATTTTACTCATTTTACAGACTAGGAATCTGATGCTGAGATAGGTTGTTAGTTTCTGAGGAAAATTTTCAATTCATGTTTTCCTGGTTACAGTAGAAGCCCAACAATCTATATTCTGAACCCCTCAGCTTTCTAATCCCAGTTTTCACAAGTTGCTCATTATTGTGAATAATCTGCCTCTTCAACATTAATATGTGCTAATATAGAGGTGGTATAGCACTCTTCATAGTCTGGGCTTGGAATAAAAAAGACGTGGGTTAAAATTATGTCTGCCTACAAGTCGTCCTAGATATTTGACCCTGGGCAATTTATATAACCTCTGTCTTCCTCAGGCACTTTCCTAAATTCTACCTACTAGTCAGGCTGTGATTTTTTTTTACTGGTATTGAGAATCAAAATTTCCTTGAAAAAATCCTTTTTATTTTTCAGTCATTTCAGTGGTACCCAACACTTTGTGAGCCTTTTTGGGGTTTTCTTGGCAAAGATACTAGAGTGGTTTGCCATTTCCTTCTCCAACTCATTTTATAGATGAGAAAACTGAGGAAATCAGGGTTAAATGACTTGTGAAATGTTATATATTTGTTAAGTATCTGGGGTCAAATTTGAATTCAGGTCTTCCTGACTCCTGACCCAGTGCTTTATCCACTGGATCACCTAACTGATCTTAGGAATTCCTTACTTAATTAAGTAATAGATCCTTCTGGTAACTTTGTGTGTCCTTGGTCATTCACTATGGTGGCAAATCATTGAGCACCATATTCTCAGAATAATAAAATTTGTGAGTAACTGAAATAGGAATGGGAAAAAGAGGGAAAATGACCCCACTGAGCATAAATTGGTTATTATATATTATCAGCAATAGAATATGCATAAGAAATACGGCAAAAGATTCTATACTTCATTGCACACTGCCATGGGCTCAGTGGGGGCAGTGGGGAGTGAAGGGAGAAAATTGAAACTCAAGAGATTGTGGAACTGAATCTTGTAAACTAAAAACAAATAAGTCAACGAAGAAAAAAATAAAAATAAAAAAGAAATACTGCAAAAAAAAGTATCAGTCAGGATATGGTTAACTAGAAAGGGGTAGGTGTGTCAGCAATTTATTGATAATAAGGAAAAATAAAGGGGTTATACTTCTTGTCACATTGGATACATCTTCAGTGGAGGATTTCTGGCATAATTGCATTTTATAGAGTGAAAATGGAAAAAAAATTGCATTTTATATGAGTGAAGGGAATACATATCAATGACAAAACCTTTTTAGCCCTTCCCTTTTCTCTTAAATGTGCTGCATTCAGAGATCATGGGAATCTGGCAGTAAGAGGTAGAAGAATCATGGTAATCAACCCATCAACTGTGGATGCATCATGGTGGTGGTGGTTTGGCAGTTATGAGTGATGGTTCAGTGAAAGAATGTAGATCAGACTAGCAATCATGAAGGGCTTGCCTGTATAGTAACTAACATATATACAGAAGTCTACATGATGATTTTTCTTTGAAATTCACATGGTTTCCCATGTTAAATCTGTAGCATGTATTTTACATTATCCAGTTTTGAATTTTGTGGATATTACAAATATATCCATGATCTTTGGCAAGACAGCAACACTACCACCACCACCAAAAAAAATTAAACATGTTCTGACATTTTTCTTTTGTGAAATTGAAATTGAATTCCACATCTTAGAACTTTCAATATCAGTTACTATTGAAGGACCAGGAGGTAAAGACTTGTGAAATATGCCTCCACCTCACTTGATAATAAGAGTGTGGTTGAGGGATTAAACAATTTCTGTCTTTAAAATCTATTTTTAAAGAAGTAGCAGACAGACCATTTTAATTATCTATTAATTTAAAAACAGATGATTCCTGAAAGATGTTTGCAGTAAAATTTTGATCTGTCAGCAAATGGGAAAAGCGATTTTTTTTTCCATTTTCTATAGCACTTTTATAGAATCACTGCAATTTCCTATTTTGCATGATGAAAGCATCATACTGGCAGGAGTGAGATATTTAGATAAGATAGTTTGAACTGTTTATGATTCTAAAATTGAATAGATGTTATAAAAACAAAGGAACAAGGACACAACTCTATTATCTTTCAGCCAGGATTATGATGATGAGGATTTAATGGGTCTTCCTCCCTTCTGGAGAATGAGGCTTCAGGAGCTCTTAGCTTTTTCCAGTCTGGATCTCTATGTTTGTTGTGATGCCCAGGAAGAGGGTGCCAGGGGCTGGAGCCTTAAGCTCCCAAAGCATTGGATCTGTTCTCTGAACTTCTCTATGCACTTAGTCCCTAGGTACTCATAGCTAAAGTCCTTTACATACAGAGGAGCTGAGTGTGTAGGCTGGTTTGAAAAAAAATAAGAATAGCCTCAACTTTCCTGGTGACAGAATCCTGCCACCCTCTCACTGCCCCAAGTGGTCTTATAATATTTATTTGAATATCTCCAATGAAGAAGAATCCAGCACCTCCAAAGGCAGTCCATTCTATTCTTCCTGAGTTCAAGTAGGCAATCTAGAATTTGACCTTTTATACTCTACTTCCTTACCCATGGTTGAATCTTTTGAGGCTGAAAAAAAGAAAAGAAAATCTCTTTTCCATATGATATTACTTATGGAAATCTCACCCCTCTGGCTCTTCAAGGTTTATTGGTATTTTAGGGACTTTTCCTCTTCCTGAATATAATGATGTAACTTCTTTGTGAAGCAGCTGGTGGCACGTTAGATAAAGAACTAGCCCTGCAGTCAGAAAGTCCAGAGTTCAAATTTGGCCTTAGATACATACTAGCTGTGTGATTCTTGGAAGTCACTTAATGATTGTTTGACTTGCTTTCATCAATTGGCAAATTGAAATCATAAAAGCACCTACTTCACAGGGTTGTTGTGCATATCAATTGAGATAACATGTGAAAAAATGCTTAACACATTGCTTGTCACATCATAGGTATTATATAAATGCTTATTTCCTTTGATTCTCTTCCTCACCCAAATAACAGCAAGTTCAAATGTGCTAATATTCTCAGCCCTAAGGATCAAAGATAAAGCCCTATTTCCCACTCTATTTCATCTTCAGCTGCTTACTCTTATCTGACTTTGATGCTTCTTAGGCTTTAGTCCCCAGGTGTAATAGACTGAGCTATGCGAAATTATAAAACAATTCCCAGGATGTTTGAGAAGACTCTGTATCTTCAGAAGATCATTAGGAAAGCTTTCCTCCTGTTGCATTCTTCTAATTCTTTCCCCCATGCTCATTTAAGAAGTGCTTAGTATGACTATAGTATGAATTACTGTCCTTCATATAAACTTCTGACTTCTAAGCTTGCAAAAATGTGGATATTCTTAAGTCTGTCCGATTAACCTTCTTTTAAGTTGCTAGGCACACAGTAAATAGAGCATGAGGTCTAAAGACAAGAAGTCTCATCTTCTTGAGTTCAAACCCAGTCTCAGATACTTGCTAGCTATGTGATCCTGTCCTTAACCCTTACTTAACCCTGTTTGCCTCAATTTTTTCTTTGTAAAATAAGCTGGAAAAGTAATTGACAAGACACTCCAGTATCCTTGCTAAGAAAACCCCAAATGGGGTCATGAACAGTTGGATATGACTGAAAAATGAGTGAACAACAAACTATATTTGTTCCCCAAACTGAACTCTGCTTAAGTCTCATCAATTCTCATCACCTCAAACTGCCATTCACCACTTAAAAGTCTTACTTGTCCAGCATAGATGCTTGCTAGACAGGCTGAAGGAGCAGTGATATCAGCAGTACTCTGAGTACATTGCTATGGGGTTGACTGTCTTATCAACAGAAAAACTAGTTGCCACAATACTCTCATTTTATTTTGACCTTACATTTCTGAGGAACAATTGTGCTTTGAATTCTAGTCCAATGTCCCCATTGAAGAAGGGATCATAAGAAGGATAAGTAAAAAAGTTACCCAATCAGGAATCAATAACAATAATAATAACTAAAATTTATAGATAGCACTTATTATGTGCTAAGTGCTTTATAATTTTATCTCATTTGAGACTCACAACACCAGGGGAGTTAAATACTATTATTAGCTCCATTTAACAGATAAGGAAACAGAGACAAACTAAACTCAAGTGACTTGGACAAGGTCATACAGCTACTAAGTATCTGAAACTTAATGTGAACTCAAGTCTTCCAGTCTCCAGGCCCTGTGCTCTACCTGTTGAACCATCTACCTGCCCATAGAACAAGTAGCTTTATTTCTAAGCAAGAAAGGGAATGCTATACAATAGTCATAGAATGATTGTACTTGGTCAGGAGCCACATGTTAATACCTATTTGCAAAATGGACTTATTTGCGAAAAGTATATATCATCTCTTCTCTATTGTCTATATTGATTATAGCTTGATCAATTCCAGGTGGTCTCTTTCTTTATTTAGTCTGTGTTTTCATGGTTAGTGCTTTCCCTCTTGGTATATCTAGCCTATTTCCTACATCTTCTGTTGCTGCAATTGCTGCTGCAAGTATCTGGGTAACTGATACACCATTTTGAGCAGTGGTGCCCCAGGTGCCCCAGGAAGGGAAGATGCCAGCTGCTTTTTGAAGTATAACAAAATCCTGTATCAAGGAAAAAAAGACACAGACAGAAGGTGGCACCACCCCAGAGACAGACTTGACTAGGAGGCCATGATTTCAAAGCTTGTGGCACAGTGAATGGAAGTGTGTACCCTCATCAGTCCTGCAGATCATAGTGTCATCTTTATACTCAAAGGCTGACAAGAAGATAAAAACGAGAGGGGTGAAGATTGTCTATTTTTTCACAGAAGCATGCTTCAATATCCATTTGAATGAATCTTAATAGCCAAAGGGAAGCAGGGAAGGATATTGTTGCATGTTTGGGAGGGTGAAGTGGGGGGAGAGAAAGAAACCTTTATTATGCATCCCCATTGAGATGCTGCATTGAACTTTCTACTAAACCACATCATATTGGACTAGGGTATGAGGTAAATGAGAGTTCTAATCATACAACTGTGGAATACAATAGGTTATGCATTTATACCAAATAAATCTTTGTAATTTAGAGATCTGAATTTGATGAATAATGTTCTTTTAGGAATACCTTCTCTCCAATGGTATAAAATTATTCTTCCAGGATATTTTTAAATGCCAATAATTGTAGCAGGAATGTATTTTAATGAAAAATTATATGCCAAGGATTCTTTATCATTTAATTATCTTTTTATATTGGTTCTAAACACCTTTATAATCATTCATGATTGACTAAATCCAAATTTACTTGACTTCATTGCATGTAAAACAAAAGCCTATTTATCTGAATGCTGATATCATTTTGATCAATGCCCTTAGGATACATATATATAGAACATTTTTAGAAAGGGTTTTAAATATTTTAAGGCTGTAGCTTTTTGGTAGATCAATAAATTCCCTGTAGTTATATAATATTTGTTTAGAGTCTGTTTCATCAACCTTAACTATTTTTTCCACAGCTGCGTCTTCCATGAATATTTTATTTGGAAACTATATCTTTTGTAGGGCAGTGTAAGATGATCTTGCATTCTGCAAAATTAGTCCCATTTTCTTTTTTTCATGAACATCTGTTTAATGTGTAAAATCAAAAGCTTGGTGTTTTGTTAGCAATGTGTTTTGTACATATATATATACACACACACATCCACTACACCTATCTATGTGTGCATGTGTGTGTGCATATATATCACATATTACACACATATATATGTAAAATGTACATGTAAATGTCTATTCTCAAAGTAGTTTTCAAACTGTCAGTGATTTTTTGTATGCATATAACATTTCTCATATATAATGTTATAAAGATGAACAGTTTGATAAAGTTAAAAGAATACATATTGTCTAAAATATATTTTTTACGCTTAAGTAAATTTAAATACTGAAAAAAGAGCTGAATTGCTATGAAACCCTTTCTCCATCACAGGTTCTAAAATACCACATTATAGGAATGGAAACCTCTAGGTAAAAAATAATTTTAAAGTGCCAAGTAAACTGGTAACCTTGAATGATCATCCTTTCTGTCCCTAACTGCCCTGTCACTCACTCTACCATCCTTAAAAATAAAGAAAACAATGATATATTCAAGTCCTTGTGATTTTATTTCCATTAATTCATTTTGATTTAATTCAATTTAATTCCTGTTGCATGTGAGTCACTGTGCTAGTTGTTAAGAAATCAAAATATATATAGCATAAAATTTGGAGGAGTGGATAGAAATTGATGAGAGATAATTTTATATTTCATAGATGAAAAAATTCTTAAAAATTAGATATATCAAGAGGTGGAATGGACTGTTTTAGACATAGTGTGATTCTTTCTGTAGTTTTTTCAGGTAGACTTCAGATGTTGACTTATCAGAGACACTTTAGTCCTTTTCATGTCTTAGTTAAACTAGATCAGGACTCTTAACCTTTGTGCATTTGTGTGTGTGTTTGTATGTGCATGTGTGCATGTGTGTACGTGTATGTGTGTGTGTGTGAGATATACTCTTTTAGTAGTTTAGGGCAATGGTGTCAGATCCAAATATAAATGGTTTCCTGTGGATCATACAATGATTTAGAAAACCGCAAATAAACATGATCTTTGTTGTGTAATTTTTACAATTTTGTTAAACACTTCCGATTTATGTTTTAATATGATTCAGACCCATTCAGTTTTGTCACACTGCCTTCATACCATTTCAAGTTTAATGTTGTTGATTAAGTGAAACCTATAAACCACTTCTCAGATTTATGTTTTTGCTTATATTCACAATTGAAGAAAAAATAAATTTTTGTAAAAATGTGTGAAATGAGGATTATACATATATTCATATGTATTTTTTCCCATTCTGTTTTATAGAACTTTTCATCTATGGATTCAGGGTTGACTAAATCATTGCTATGATTGCTTCCAATTAAAATTCTGTGAAAAGCTAAATTTGTCTGTATAGACAATAAATGTTCTAGGACTCCAGAGAAGAGAGATCAAAATGAGCAGGAGCAGCTAGGGAAGGAACTATGGAGAAGAGCAGTGAAGTGCATCTTGAAGGATGAATAGAATTTGGATTAATGGACGGGGCTGTGAAAAAGGGAGCTTTAAGTTGGATGATGAGTGGTGAAACAGTTTATCCTGTTTTTAGAGGATGAAGTTCTTTTGATCAATTGCAATCTAATAAGAATGAGAAAGCTGTTAAGTTTTTGAATAATTGAATTCAACAAGCCTCACCTGATATATTCTTCATAACTGACACATTTTAATTTCCTGTGGTCTAAGTATTTGCCATTTCTTCATTGATTTCTTTGGAATGAGAACAAACTTGTCCTTGTAAACCTACGCTTTAAGTAGCCAACATATTCCTTTCATTAACTCCTTAGCCAATCGTTAACTGTGGCTGCTGCTTGCTTCTTTTAAAAATAATGCACTAAGCTTTACTATTTATTTTTTCAATCAATTAATCAAGATTTATTAAGTACATACCACGGGCCCGGGCACTGTACTAAACTCTGGGGATTCAAAAAGATACAAAAGAGAGAAATGACTTCCAAGGACTAACAGTCTATAGGGGAAGATAACATGCAAACAAATGATTAAAAAGCAAGCTACATACAGGATAAATAGGAAAAAATTAAAAGAAGGAAGACATTGGAATTAAGAGGGGTGAGGGAAAGCTTCCTGTAGAAGGTGGGATTTGCTTTCCTTCTTTTTTTATTTAATTTAATATTTTATTTCCCCCAATTACATGTAAAAACAGTTTTAACATTTTTTTAAGATGAGTTTCAAATTCTCCCTTCCTCCCATTGAGAAGGCAAGAAATTTGACATAGGTTCTACATGTGTATTCATGCAAAACATGTTTCCATGTAAATCATACTGTGAAAGAGAACACAGACTGGGGTGGCTAGGTGGCACAGTGAATAGAGCATTGGCCCTGGAGTCAGGAGGACTTGAGTTCAAATCTGGCCTCAGACACTTGACACGCTAGCCATGTGACCTTGGGCAAGTGGCTTAACCCAAATTGCCTTAAAAAAAAGAAAAAGAAAATGCAGACTAAAAAAAAAAGAAAAGAAAAATGAAGAAAAAGCATCTTTAATTTGCATTCAAGCTCTACTAGTTCTTTCTGTGGATTTCATGAACAATGACTTTATTACAAGTCCTTCAGAGTTTTCTTGCATCATTGTATTGCTGAGAATAGTTAAGTTATTCAGAGTAGAGTAGAATATCATACAACATTGGTATTACTGTGTATAATGTTTTCCTGATTCTGCTCATTTTACTTGGAATCAATTCAAGTAAGTATTTCCAGGTTTTTCTCAGAGCATCCTGCTTGTCATTTCTTAAAGCACATTAGTATTCTGTCACAATCATATATAACAAATTGGACATTCTCTAATTGATTTCCACTTCCCACCATTTTCTACATCTTTGCCACCACTGCTTAAAAGTTGGTCTTAGTATTTTTGTAGACAGATATTTGGTTTTTTTTTGTCTTCTTGGGTTACAGACTTACAGTGGTATTGCTTGGTCAAACAGTATGCATAGACGTATAGCCCTTTGGGAAGAGTTTTAAATTGCTCTTCAGAATGGTTGCATCAGTATACAACTTCACGACAGTATCTTCGTGTTTTAATTTTCCTCCAACATTTGCCATTTTATTTTCAGTCCTATTAGCCAATCTGATAGGAGTGTGGCGGTAGCTCAGGATTGTTTTGCATTTGTCTGATCAGTAGTGATTTAGAGCATTGTTTTTTTTTTTCCATATGGCTGTGGATAGCTTCTATTTCTTTGTCTGAAATTGCCTGTCCATATCCTTTGCTAACTGAGGAATGATTCTTTAGTTCTATAAATTTGACTCAATGTCCTATGTATTTGAGTAAAGAAGTCTTTATCAAAGAAACTTGCTGTAATTTTTTCACAATAATGATTACTAATTATGTATTTTTCTTTATCATATTTCCCATTGTTTATCCTACTCTTTCTCTCTCCTTTTACTCTATTCACAAAAGTGTATAATTTCTGACTTTTACTTCCTCTAAACTGCCATGCCCTTCTCTTATTGCCTTCCCCTACTACTTATGTTTATTTTAAAATAGATTTCTATACCAAGCAGAACGGCTATATTATTCCCCCTTTGAACTGATTCCAATGAGAGTAAAGTTTACCTGCTCTCCTCCCCCCTACCCTCATTCCCCTCTCCACTGTAAAATCTCCTTAGGACCTTTTAAATATTAGATAATTTTTCCCTTCCTGCCTCTCCATTTCCCCTTCTCCTAGTGGAATCTTCTTTTTTTATCCCTTAATTTTTTTAGAGCATCATACTATCACATTCACTTCTCAACTATGCTTTCTTTCTATGAATACTCCTTCAAAGGGTCCTAAAATGAGAAAGGTTTTAGAAGTTAAGAGTATATTTTCCATGTAGGAATGCAAACTGTTTGCCTTTTTATGATTCTTTTGAGTCTTGTATTTGAAAGTCAAATTTGTTGTTCCCCTCTGGTCTTTTCATCAGGAATGCTTGAAAGTCCTCTATTTCATTGATGGAAAATTGTCCCCTAAAGTATTACACTCAGTTTTGCTACATAGCTGATTCTTGGCTATAATACCAGCTCTTTTGCATTCCAGAATATCATACTCCAAGCCCTCTGATTCTTTAATGTAGAAGTTGCTAAATCTTGTGTTATCTTGAGTGTGTTTCCACAGTATTTGAATTATTTCATTTGGCTGCTTTCAATATTTTCTCCTTGGCCTGGGAATTTTACTATAATATTCTTAGAAGTTTTAATTTTGGGATCTTTTACAGGAGATGATTAGTAGATTCTTTCAATTTCTATTTTGTTCTCTGGTTCTACAGTATCAGGCCAATTTTCCTTAATAATTTCTTGAAAAATCATGTCTAGGCTTTTTTTCAAATTGTGGTTTTCAGGTCATCCAATAATGCTTAAATTATCTCTCCTAGATGTATTTTCCAGGTCATTTGTTTTCCAGTGAGATATTTCACAGTTTCTTCATTTTTTTTTATTCTTTTGGTTTTGTTTGTTTGTTGATGTCTTGTAAAATAGTTAACCTCTACTTGCCTGGTACTAATTTTTAGGGAATTCTTTTCTTCAGTGAATTTCTGTACTTTCTTTTCCATTTGGACAATTCCATTTCCTCCAGAAATGGATGTAGAAACCAGTGAAAGATCATGGGCTACCCCAATATTGTTTGTGATTACACCTTTCATATTCTTTTGCACATCATCTTTTTGTCATTCCTTCTTCAAGCATAATGCAGACTAGATAAAGGAGGTTTAAGAAGCTTGGTTGCTGGATTACACCTCTCTCTTCTAAAGATTATTTAGTACTTCCACTAACTCTGATTTAAATGACCTACCCTATGTTTCTCCCTAGTCCAATTGTCCTCCAGTTTGTCTTTTTTCATTCTCCAAAGGGCTTTCTTTCTCCAAAAGTATTGCTTGACCACCTCGTAAGATAGTCTTTAGTCATTTTTTTTAATTTTACTCAGATATACTTAAATTCAGTGTGTGTGTGTGTGTGTGTGTGTGTGTGTGTGTGTGTGTGTGTGTGAAGGAGAGATACTCAGAAGACAGTATATCTTAAGTACAGAACGCCATGTCAAGAAACTGGCTGTTCTTCCTAAGAGTCTGCCCTATGCTCCTGTAATGCAGTTAACAGCTCTGAATCTTCCAAACTATGTGAGGGAACAGAAATAATTCATCACTTAGTAAAGGTAGACCCTAGAAAAGGGCCAACACAGTGACATTCCTCTTTCTGGACAGAGTCACCCAATAACACACAGGTAAATATGGGGGTCCATTATATACACGGATGGTTCACAGGAATAATAGTACAGTAAGGAAACATATCCCTTCCCAGGATGTTAATGCTTTTAGGTAAAACTCAAGTAAAACCACCTTAATGATAACCATGAAAGAAACCCTAGACCTGCATAAAAGTAAATGAATCTGTGCGGATAACACACAAAATTCTTTTTAACACACCATATAGAAGAAATGTCATAAATGGAGAATTTTTTAAAATAGAGAACAATATTGCTGCAAAACTAGTCATGAAACAAAACAGAAACAGAAGCAATCATATCAAATGTTTGTTCATCTGTGATATTTATGTGAGGAAAAAAAAGTTGAACCAGGGAGGAGGAAATAGATTGTGAATTTTAGAACATTTTAAAAGAAACTGAGAAGAGAAGTAAAAGGAAGGGAAGGGAAGGGAAGGAAAGGGATGAGAAGGGAATGAAAGGAAAGGGAAGGGAAGGGAAGAGGGAAGGGAAAGGAAGGGAAGGGAAGAGAAGGGAAGGAAAGGGAAGGGAAGGGAATGGAAGGGAAGGTAAAAGAAGGGAAGGGAAGAGTGGAGGAGGGAAGAGGAGAGTAGATGCATTTAAACTAATGAATAACAGAATCTCATGTTATGAAGTGTTCTGTATCCATATTCCTAAATCCCTTGTATGAAGAAGGGAACAAAACTCATTCCCATATCTCTCCTTCAGAGCTATTATAATTATACAAGATTCATTTTCATACTTTTAAATGTATGCTAGTATACTCCTTATATATTGTTTTCCTTGTTCTGTTTACTTTAAAAGAAACTTCCTGGGATATTTATTGGTTTAGAGATTATCAACACTAATTTTTTATTCCATTAATTTCACTTAAAACTTTATGGCTTTCCATTATTTTGAAGGGTACTGAAATTCCATGCCAAATGAGTACCACTTGAAGAAATTAGGGAATTGTAACCTAGAAAAGAGATAACTTAGCCATGGGTTATGGCATGTGTTTGTAGGACTTCATGTGAAAAAAAGATTAGACTTGTTCCACTTAGACCTGGGGACATAGGTTTTATGAGCAGTTGATAGAAATACCTGGGAGGTAGATTTAGAATTATGAATTTTATCAATATTTAAATGCATACATAAACAAATTATAGAAAATTTAGAGGGTAATGGGTTCCTCTTCATTAGGAGCTATCATTCATAGGACTTATTGGTTGTTATGTTATAGAATCTTGTACAAGTATGGGATGGATTGGAAGGCTTCTTCAATCCTTTCCAACTCAGAGTTCTTGTTTTTCTTTGCATACATCCATAGGTAGAATTCATTTAATGAAGCAGGTAATATGTATTTGTCAAGATATTTTCACCTCTGTTCAAGATCCTTAAGGAGGCTTTGAATGGAGAAGAAAAAAGATCATATACATGCAGTTACATATATACACAATATGAAATAGAAACAAGATTTTAAGTGAGGATAAATGAAAGGGCATGTCAGCCCTGAAAGAATGTTGTCAAGAATATTAAACTTCAGAATAAACTAAGGTGATGATAATTGCTAAAGACATTTTTAGCTATGTCAGAGACAAAAAAGAGGATCATTGCTATTTGGGGGAATATGTTAAGAGGGTAGATATTTATTTTAATGAATCATAATGATTATTCATAAAACTACAACAACAAAACCAAAAATTAAAATTTTGATGCAGTTTGTTTTCAGAACTCTTTAAATATGTGTTAAAATTGACATGAAGATGATCTAAATTCAAATTCTCCTTCAAACATTTAATAATTAGCTCTTTGACCCTGGACAAGTTACTTATACTCTCAAAACCTCTGTTTCCTTTTTTGTAAATATGTAACACCTGTAGTCACAGATTTGTTATGAGATCAAATATGATAATAAACATAAAGTAATCTGTAAATCTTAAAGTTTAATGGTATTCACCATCACCACCACCACCACCACCACCACCATCATCATCATCAAGAAAGAGAATGAAGAAATATTAATAACTATTATATTTCTCTTCACCCTCCCAAGAAAAATAAGTGTTGGGTTAGAAATATAGAAGTTTTTTTGTGAAATTTAAAACCAGGTTGTGTGAATAGATGGAAAAAAGCAGATTTTAAATCCAAGTGACCAGGACAATATGAACTATATGTCAGGTTACTGAACAAGGTGAACACAGACTAAAATGTGATTTCTAAACAGTAATCTTTAAAAGAACATTGAAAATGAGAGAATTGTCCCAGAACTGGAAAATAGGCATGAAGGCATCAAAAATAGAAGAACATACTTCAAACAGGAATCTAGTGAGCTTAATTCTTGTTTTGGCACAATTCCTTGAATAGATTATTAAAGAGATAGTCTGTTAGCACATAGAAAGATAAAGACAATTAGGTCAGTATGATCATAAAGAATAACTTATATAAGCCAAATCTCAATTCTATGTTTGATAGAGAAACTAGGCTGATAGAAAAGTGTAATGCTGCAAGTATTATACCTGTCTTGGAGTAAGGCATTTCAAAAAGTCTTTCACAGCAATCTTGTGAAAGAGATGGAAATATAAGACATATCTACCAATATCTATATGTAGATATTTGTAGATCTCTCTCTCTCTCACTCACTTTCTCTGCCTCTCTACCTGTATCTAATTATCTATCTATGTATGTAGCTATCTGTGTGTGTATGTATGTATGTATGTATGTATGTATCTTTCTGTCTCTGTCTCTGTCTCTCTGTTTCTGTCTCTCTCTGTCTCTGTCTGTCTGTCTCTGTGTCTGTCTGTCTCTCTGTCTCTGTCTCTCTGTCTCTCTCTGTGTCTGTGTCTGTGTCTCTGTCTCTGTCTCTGTCTCTGTCTCTCTCTCTCTCTCCCCCTCTAAAACTGTATTCAGACCCCTTGAAAACTGGAATCATTGAGTGGAAATTTATGGATTGATGGCTACCTGGAGGAGTCAATAATGTAATAGTGCAATGCTTTAAGACTCCTTCACTGCCCTTGTTCCATTCAGGTGATGGTCGTTGTTTTCAATGTTGCTATTTTTTATTGCATTTTTGTTCAGTTACAACGACATTAAAATGATGCAATTATCAAGTTTATGTGATGTAAGGATGGGACCAAAAATGGGCTCAAAAGATGTGAAGGGGTAAGAACTGTTGACTAAATAAGACAAGATATAATTTATGGAGATAAATAAAAAATGCCTTATCTGAGACTCCTTTTGAATGAACTTTTTTTTGAGAACAGTTAATGTTCCATTTTTCTCTTTGTCTCCCTAGTACTCATAATAGTACCTGGCATTCATCAAGCATTTAAAGTACAGAATAAATATAATATAAAAGGGAAATGTCTAGACAACACTACAAATGGAGAAGGCCTAAAGATGCTGGTACGACACAAAATCTTGTAAGGTGATATTCTGGGACCACAGGAATCAAAACTAGTGTGCTCTTAAGTTGCTCTAAAATATATTATCCACAAGTCTAGCTCTAATTCCTTATTTTAATTTTGAGATGATCTTGGGTTCTTAAAGTGTATACCTAGGAAGCAGTAGTGTAAGATGGACCTCCATACCCCAGTGGCTGTATATATTATTTCCCACTTGAATGTAATAGTAACAATAATAATAATTAAAAAAAAACATTTGATTTTAAGACTTTGAGCTATTAGTTAGATTCCCTCTCTGCAGCCCCCCACAAGCTCTGGATCACAGGTCACACATCCCAGGACCTCCCAAGAACGTGATCCAAATCCAAGCACGTTAAGGAAAGAGTGATTACGCTCTGAATGGTTGCTTGGTCCCCCTACAATCAGGTCTGAAGTAGACATGTAGATGCTGCTTCTCACTCCAAGGCCACAGGCAGAACCTCACTCTGTCACCCCACCCCAAGTTCCAACAGATTTTCACTGACTTTTTACTTTGTCTTTGGTATTTTGGGTTGGTAATTCTCAAAATCCCCACAGTTGCTGGTGATCTACTCTCCTTAACTCAAATCCAGCCCCTGCTGGTCAGGCCACCCTGGGGCTGAAACCATGGGCACACATGGGGCTGGGCTCGGCTGTCAGTGCCCTGTGATGGATCCTTCCTGTCTGCCTGGCAGGCTTCCTTGAGAGGGAGATGTGTTTCTCTCTGTTAATTTTTCTGTTCTGTAGTTCTAAAAGTATTTTAGAGTCATATTTTGTAAGTATTTGAAGGTTAATTTGTAGGTTATGTATTGAGACCCTCTGGGCACAAACACTCTCACCCTCTTGCACTCTGTTCCCATTAGATAAAGATGTTGAGAGCTTCTGGGCACAAACATTCTCACTCTCTGTTCCAGCTACAAAACAAAACATGCAGGGGTCCCAAGGTTGCTACCTGAGGGTCTCAGCTAGTTATGTGTTTATATGAGGATGTTCTCACAGAACCACTTGCTCTGTGATGCATAGCTACCATGGCTGGTTTGGTCCTCCCGCTCATGGTCCACATTGGACAGAGTCATCAGTGCATGAGGTGATCATGTGCAATATTTTGATAGGGATTGGTACAGTCACCAAATCATGCACTCTGCATGCTTTACTTTAACTTTTTAAGCTTTGTTCTCAGGGTGATTAAACTGAGCCATTATTCATCTCTCTGACTCCTGCCTCATTATTCAACCCTCCCCAAGATAAATTATGAGAGACTATTTGGCCTAATCTCTCCCAACCGAGCTGACCATGACAGTTATGGGGGGAGGTCATGGAGTTTTCTTGCTTCTATGCTGCCATCTTGGCTGCACCCCAAAAATTTCAAATTCTTTTCTAGTTATGTTCTATGTATGCTCTTGGAGAGCCAGACCATATCAGATTGGAGAGGATCATTATGAATAAGTATGTAATTAGAGAATTAATTCTTTAACCAAGTGACAATAGACAACAAATAGACACAATAAATATAGCATCTACATCTACATCTACACATACACATGCATATACATGCACATACACATACACACATATGACTTTATGTTTGGCAAGTTCTTTTCATCATCAACAGAGGTAGTACAAGCACATTTGAATGTTTACCTGTATTAATAGCATATAATGAAGTAAAAAGATCCCTAATCTGGACATAGCGGAACCTCAAAAACCTTTCATTTAATTCATCCCCCTCATGATATACTTGGAGAACCCTAGAGAATCAAGTAAAAAACTTCTTGAGACAATAAATAAATTTAGCAGAGTTGCAGGATATAAAATAAACCCACATAAATCCTCAGCATTCCTATATATTTCCAATGAAGCCC
>CM053595.1:156672975-156688903 GCA_028646575.1 Pseudocheirus occidentalis
TGAGAAATGCAAATCAAAACAACTTTGAGGTACCACATCTCACCAGTCAGATTGGCTAAGTTTACAAAACAGGTACATGACAAGTGCTGGAGAAGATGTGGAAAAATTAGAACTCCGATGCATTGTTGGTAGAGCTGTGAACTGATACAACCATTCTGGAGAGGAATTTGGAAGTATGCACAATATGCTGTGAGTAATTGCATACCCTTTGAACCAGTAGTACCACTTTTGGTGTTGCATCCCAAAGAGATCATAGAAGTGGGAAAAGGACCCATATGTACAAAAATACTTATTGCAGCTCTCTTTGTGGTGGCAAAAAGCTGCAAATTTAGGCTATGCCCATCAGTTGGGGAATGGCTGAACAAGTTGTATATGAATGTAATGGAATACTATTTTGCTAGAAGAAATGGGAAGGTGATAGCCTTCATAATTACATGCTAAGTGAGAAGATCAGAACCAAGAAAAATTTGTACGGAGTCACAGACACATCATATGTGTGATGACCAACCTTGATAAACTGGACTCTTCTTAGCAATGCACAGCTATAACACAACTCTACAAGTCTCAGGATGGAAAGTGATATCTATACTCAGAGAAAGATCTAGAGAGACCAGAGTTTAAAAGGAGACTGAAGCAATACATGCTCTCATTCTTTTCCATGTTTTTTTTCCTATTGTTCACTCTATTGGTTACAATCCTTCTGTACAACCAGACTATTATACAATGTGAAAGTATTTGCAGATCTTATACATGATTGTACAACACCATGGGGTTTGAGGAGAGAAGGGAGGGACAAAAATTTGAAACTCAAGTGATTGTGGAACTGAATTTTGTAAACTAAAAGTAAATAAGCAAGTCCATTAAAAATAAAAAATAAAACTGTATGAAACAGTGAAGCAGAGTGGCATAATGGAGAAAGAGTTGGACTGTAAGCCAGGCAGACCTGGATTTGACTATCTCCTCTTTTGCATGCTGGTTCCATGGCTCTGGACAAAAGTCATTTGATCTCTCAGTGTCTAGGGAAATCTCAAAGATTGTAAATTGCAGAAAAGGTAATGACCTGCATTGTTAGAGGAAATTTCCTCAACCCGTTTCCCATATGAAAAAAAATTACATGCCCAGTCATTACCCCCTAGTTATTATTAATCTATTCATAAAACTGCTCAACAATCAGAATGAAAGTTTAGATAAGAGAGGCTACTAAGCCCTCATGTAGTTTGTAATTTAATATCCTCAGATACTATAATTATTTGTGTATTCTGGAAACCTGGCAAAATTCTACAATGAAATCCTTAAAGAGATGGCCAACAAATAAATGAATGTATATTATATATATCTATAGATATATGGGTGTATAATTTTTATATGTATATTAACATGTGTGCAAGATATATGTATATATACACATGTGTAAGTATCTGGAGCAGCAAATAGAGTCATAGGTCTGAAGTCAGAAAGCATCATCCCTCATTTTTCCACTTTCAAATCTGACCTCAGCCACTAGGTATGTGATCCTGGGCAAGTCACTTAGTCATGTGAGTGTCAGGTACCTCACCTGTAAAATGAACTAGTGAATGAAATGGCAAGCCACTCCAGCATCTTTGCCAAGAAAATGCCAAATGGGGTCATGAAGAGTTAGACATGACTGAAAAGAAAGAACATGAAACTACAACAGAAAATATTGTGTGTGTTATTGTGTATATGTTCATGTATACAGGTGATGATTATAAAGAGCACAGAGCTGGAAATGATACTTAAAAATTATTTTTTTTAACATTTTTACAGTTACTGGATTAATTTATCACAGATTTATTTTAGATATAGATTACCTATGTTATACCACGGTATCTGATAATTTTCATACTATTTTTGTTATTGAGGTCCATGAAGAAATATTGAAGCAATTTGATAAGCCTTGAGAGAAAAAAATAAGCATCACCTAAAAAATGAGGGTAATAATAAATACTTATAAAATTATTTTGTCATTAAAATGAGATCATTTTAAAGCATTTTACAATTCTTAGTGCTACATAGATGCTAGATATTATTATTAGTTCTGCTGATGCTGATAACTACATTCATATATACTTATTATGTTCTAGCCACTGTGCTAAGTATTTTACAATTATTTGATTTGGTTCCTAGAATAATCCTGTGAGACAGGTATTATTATTATTATTATTATAATTCCCACTTTATAGATGAAGAAACTGAGCAAGGCAGAGATTAAATGACTTTTCCAGGGCCACACAGCTAATACTTGCCTAAAGATTAATTTGAATTTAAATGTTCATGACTCATGCCCAGCAGTCTATCCACTGTACAGTTTTAGCTGTCATTACTCCTCCCTTCTCCCTCCTCCTGCTACTATGATTATGCCTACATCTATTAGTATAGCTATGGCTATGACTATGACTATTGCCTTTGTTGTGGTTATTACTATTATTACTACCCTCCCAATGGGCTCCAAAATCAGAAGTTGAAGTAGTACAGGGAACTTAATCAATACCAATTCTCTATAGTTATTTGAATTTATTTTTAAATGTAATGATATAGGGAAGTCTGACTAGATTTATTCCCCTCTATAAACCTGGGCCCATTCCATGATATGATAATAGAAAGTTAACAACTATTGATTTCTATTGCCTTTATTATTCTTATTTATAGAAGTAGCAGGGTGACATAGAAAGATATAAGACTGTGCAGAGCCAAACCTAACATCTCAAAGAACTTGATCATGTATCATGCACTTTTGAGCCTCTTGGAAATCCATTCAAGTTCAACAAAATAAGAATCATTGGCTTCTTCTGCACGTGTATATAGGAAGCCATGCAAATGATTGAGCCCTCATATGTAGTCATTCTGAAAATTATACCTGAAGAATTAGGTTATGTGCCAGCCTATCTCCAAGGAAATTATCATGTATAGCCAAAGATCTTTAAAGGCAATTTAGAGCTCATATGCTACTAAATTCTTGTTACTTAAGAAGCAAAACATTGCCAAAATGTTTTAATTGCTAGGGGAGTAGAAACAGTCAAAGGAACTTATCATATACTTTGAGATCTTGGCAAGTTTTACCCTATTAAGTTTTTTTTTTTTGCTTTTTGGGAGGGCAGTTGGGGTTAAGTTACTTGCCCAAGGTCACACGGCTAGTTTTTGTGTTAAGTGTCTGAGGCCGGAATTGAACTCAGATACTCCTGACTTCAGGGCCGGTGCTCTATTCACTGCACCACCTAGCCGCCCCACCCTATTAAGTTTTACTGTCAAATTTCTGATCAAGCAGAAATGATAGAATTCTGATAGTCTTCAGCCACACTGTCCAACATGTACCTGGCTATGGTGATAACAAGACAAGGGCTTTTACAAATTGAAAAAAAGGAAACAATAAAATACATAGGTATTACAATTAAGGGTTACTGGGATGATCCAGTAAATAGTTGTAGGTCTTAACATATGCAAATATTGACACCTGGGACAGTTTATATTTATTTATGCAGATTCTGTCAATTATTTCAAAATTCTCCAAATATGAGTCCTATTGATTTCATTTTTTTATTTAGGATTTATTTAGGATTTTGTTTAGGATTCAGCCTTTCAAAGGATTCCGTTTTGGTAATTGAATCCTAGTTCACAGTTTCAATCATTAATTTTCTAGCCCTGTTCTTCCCTTTTTTATGGCATTATGAAATGACCCAATGTTGAGCTGCTCTATGCTTTAAGAACTCTTGAGAGTCAGGTGAAAATCTCACCCTTATTGAAACCATTGGTGACAGGAATGAAAGAAATTGGTGATCATTTATGATTTGGTATATTGACTGAAATGAAAGTTTATTGACATCTGAGTCACATGCTACACTCTTATTTAAACTAAAACAATCTGAGATGCCTCTTTTACTATCAGTGGAAGTATTCTAGAAGGAAAATTCTGACTGTGAAAGATTTTTTTTAACATAACTGACTCTGAGTTGTACTGAATAAACAACATTGAGGTAGCTGGTTTTTATCTTTATATCGAATGTATTGTCACTTGAGAAGCAGCACGGGGGGAAGTAGATAGAGGATATAGGCCTTAAAATCAAAGGAACCTGAATTGAAGTTCAGTCTCTGCTCAATTATTTTTATTTTTTAAAAAACATTTTCCAATAATGTGAAAAAATTTACTATTATTTTAAACTTTTAGTTTTAATTTTTCTTCCTTTCTCCCTTTCCTCCTTATTGAGAAGAATAAATAATTTTATATGGATTATATGATGACAGTCTCTGACATATTCTTGCTGTGTGACCCTGGACAAGTTATTTAACCTTTCAAAATGAAGGCAACTCTAAACCTGTTAGTGTCAAAGAAGGTACTTCTCACAATCCACAAAGAAACAAGCCCTACAGTGAGTCCTAACCCATCACTATCTCTACTTACATGTTGTGTTCATCAAAAGAATATAAACTCCATAAAGTAAAGAGGCTTTCATTTTGTCTCTGAATTACTAGTGCCAAATATATTCCCTGGAACAAAATAAGTATTTTTAAAATTTTTGTTTATTGACTGATGTTATAAATTCCTGTATTCAAGTAATGATTCATTATCTATATTCTAATCATATCTAGAAAAATATTTCTGATACCAAAAATGATGAAAAAATCCAAAACTAAGCAATGACCACAATGGAAAACAATGAATTATTTTTGTATATCTATTATAAGATTCTTCTCAAATATAATTATTCTCTTATAGCCTTCCACAATGCTGAGGTATTGCCACTTAAAAGCATCATATTAGTTCACTACTCTAATGGATGAAAGTTTTCAGAATCAGTGAAATATGTTACCATAAAGCACATTTTGAAAATGTAAATAGACTTGAATTTACCAGTGACCAAAAATAGTCAGAAATTGTTGAAATAATCGGTTTTGGGGGTGGCTAGGTGGCGCAGTGAATAGAGCACCGGCCCTGGAGTCAGGAGTACCTGAGTTCAAATCTGGCCTCAGACACTTAACACACACAAAAAAACTAGCCGTGTGACCTTGGGCAAGTTACTTAACCCCAACTGCCCTCCAAAAAGCAAAAAAAAAAAAAAAAAAGAAACGATCGGTTTTGTAGTACAAAATACAATTTAGAAAAAAAAAACTGTGAACTATTGGTTGTTTCCATGTTGTCTTAACAGGTTTAAATTGCACAGAATTAATATATAGAGAATAAACATGTGATTGCATTAATAAGGACAACTCATGGAAGAGGAATTATCCCTATCAATGAAAGTTGGCCCCTCTTCTGCAGTTTATAGTTTTAGAAATATGTCTGGAGCAGGGAAGAATTTTCTATGTATCAGAAGTGAAACTCAAATGTCTTTCTAGCCTTGAGACCATTTCTACAGTCACTAGACTTCTCATGAGCATGGAGCTTAAATTTATATCATACCTCTTATTTTTCCAATAATTACCATGGATTTTTTCAATTTATTTCCATAGCAATATAACTGAAAGATCATATTTTGCTATCACACCTATATAGGGAGGAAAATGAGGAAAAAAAGAGATTAAATAATTTATCAAACATCAAACACACTAACAGAGAATGACAACCACTGGGGAAGGGAGCAATAGATTTCTTGGTTACAAACATAACACCTTTACCATATTCTTAAATACTTGAAAAATTAAACTGCTAGTCTGGTGGCAGTGATGTTTGATGGGTGAAATAAAAATTAACAATATTCATTCCATAGGAGATTCTGTTATTTTGTGTATATTTATTAGAATACAGTATATGTTTGAATTAAATGCTTAAATCACTAACACTGGGGTTTACTTTTACTACATTGCTGTCTGAAAATGGAGGAGTGTAAATAAAAAGGATGTGTTTGGATCAATATAAAGTTGTTCATTCCTTTAATAATATAAAAGAGGGGAAATATGATTGATATTAGGTCTCTGCACATCCAATAATAAAGTACCAGGTTGTTTCAAGGGTGCAGTTTTTTTCTTTTTGGAAAATAATTTCTCCTGCACTTGATGATAGCTAGGAATTTCTACAGGATGTGAAAATAGAAATTCTATTACAGCATCATCCCATTAATATAAATAGAAAACTCTTATAGAAAAAATGTAATGCAAAATTAGCACCCTCATCACCCTAATCCTTTGCACCACATTGCACCACATTGTTTTCATGTCATAAGAAAAAGTAGTTCTGACTATTCACATTTCTAAATTATGGAGTATGAAGATGTTTTTCTCAAGAAACTATTCAGAAATATTTAATATTACATAAATTATTCTTAAACTCCAACACATTTTAGTAGACAACACTTAACTGTGAACTAAACACATCATTAGTTTAAGTTGTACCTAATCTTCCAGCACAAATTGCACCAAAAGAACAAATAAAGCATTATGTAAAATAGTATTTCTACATTTTACTATACCACACAAATGCAACAAAGGATGTTATAGAGAACAAAAAGGATTTGGAGTTAAATGACCTGAATTTGAATCTGAGTTTTGCTTATTACTACTTTTTTGACTATAGGAAAGTAACTTAACTGCCCTAGATCTCAGTTTCCCCATCTGTAAAATGAAAAGGCTGAACTGGATGAAGTGCTTATCAGTGTTATGGAAGCTACCATGCCATTTCCAAATGGAGAGTCCTCATACAATGCAGTTTCCCAGATTTCTTGTATTTGAAGATGGCATTGTAAAAGCTACATGCACTTTGTTACAAAAGAAAACCTTATTAATGCTATTTTATTTAATAATTTCAGATGCATTTTTTGCAGTTATTAAATAAGAACTCTTTATTTTCTCATTTAATCCCCCATCTTTTTCCCCTGCAAAACCAAGGTTGCTCTTTCTCATACAAATAATAATAATACATATATTCTATTTATTCTGATTTAAAAGAAAAGATTTTAATTGGAAAACTTCATTGATCTTTTCAGAATGAATTTTTAAATATAATGTGAAATGTGGATAAAATTCCATATTTCCCATATTGCTATGTGAAAATAACAATACAGTATTTTCCCCAAATTTTTTGTTATACAGTGATGTATGCCCCAATACTCCATAATCTTGAAGGCATCAAATAATAGCTTTATGTGAGACTCTGGTTCTAATTCCATATTATCTAGTGTTTTTAACTGATCCATTTTAACTATTTTTGCTTTTTAAAAATGTGTTTATTTCCTTTTAGTTTACAACATTTAGTTCCACAATCTCTCTTGAGTTCCAAATTTCCACAATCTCTTGAATTCCAAATTTTCTCTTCCTCCCTCTCCTTCCCCCTCAATCCCCATGGTAGCATGCAGTCCAATGTAGGTTCTACAAATACCTTCACATTAAACATTAGTCAAATTGTAAAGAATTATGACCAATGAAGTGAACAAGAAAGAAGAAATGAAACAAAATACAAAAGATAGAGAGCACGTAGTTTGCTTCAATCTGCATTCAGACTCTAGGTTTTTTTTCCCCAGATGTGGATATACCTTTCAATCACGAGTCATTGGGGTCATCTTATAACCTTGTATTGCTGAGAGGAGCCCAGTTTTTCCAGGTTAGTCATCACAGACATGATGCATCTGTTACTGTGTACACAGTCCTCTTGGTTCTGCTCTCCTCACTCAGCATCAGTTCATATAAGTTGCTCCAGGTTATTATGAAGTCCATCTGCTCCTCATCTTTTATAGTACATTAGTATTCCATTACATTCATATGCCGCAGCTTGTTTGTCCATTCTCCAAATGATGTATATCCCCTTGATTTTCAATTCTTTGCCACCATAAAAAGAGCTTCAATAAATACATTTGTACATATGGGTCCCCCTCCCAATTACATTATCTCTTTGGGATACAGTCCTAGAAGTGGTATTGTTGGGTCAAAGGGTATATACTTTTTTATATTCCTTTGGGCACAGTTCCAGATTGTTCTCCAGAATGGTTCACTTTAAATTATTTTTATATCATCAACATAGTTTTGATAAGTAGTATTTACACAGTATGAACTGGAAGTACAATTTCATATTCCTACCTATGTAAAAAGAAATTTCCTTTAATTTATTGTCCTTTTGTTCTTCTAAGTATTTTTTTGCCACTTTATCTAATTCTATTAAATAAGTTACTGACATTGTGATTGATGATGTCTTAATGTTGTAATTATTTTTGAATGGTTGCTTTTTGTGCTATATTGGATTGAACAAAAAACTTCTGTCTGATTATCTAATTCTTTATTTCTATCTTGTAATGCAACACTGAAGAATTTGAGGATCTAATGTGTGACATAGGAGACAATGACAAAGGAACGCTCAGCATGGCATGCCATCATCAAAAAAAGGCCCTGTGCTCTGTATAAATGGAGCCAAATTGCCGTAACTCAAAAGAAATGTGACATGTACACATTTAGAGACATCCATCTCCACTCCAAATGTTCATATGGATTATCTGGGCCTGAGCTGTGGTGGAGCCTTCTTAGCTCTTATTGTTCTTATCACCCACAGTTAGACACACTGAATTTGACTCCCTTCTAGTCTTGTCATTTTGGTTCCCTTTGAGAACAAAGGAAAACAGCCAACCACCCAAGTCTTATATGTTTCTTGATGAAATAGGAATTTAACATATTTTTTCATTATTCTAATAATTTTTTTTCATTTTTAAGTTTTTCCTAGCTTCTATTAGTAACATAAATAAATATTATTGAATTTTTATTTGCTTGTTTTATTTAATTAATTTTAAATCAATTTTTTATAATTATAACTTGTTGGCTCTCAAATTTTCAAATACAACTGATAACTGCTAGAAATAAATGTATTTTGCCTCTTCTTCAATATTTATTCCATTATTTTCTCTTTTTTTTGTTCTGTTGCTATAATCAGAACTTCTAAAATTAAAATGTAAATGAAATAGTGAAAATGGGCAGCCTGGCTATTAGTGGTAATGCTTCTCTCTTGTTTCAATTGCAAAAAATGCAAGTTCTTGGTTCCAAATAAAATCTTATCATGTTATGTAAAAATTCTACTAGGTAGATAGAATATTAGACAGGAAATTAATTAAAGAATATTTTGAAAAGGAAAGAACATTAAATTCAGAAGAAGACAACTTTGTTGGGCCTTGAAAGAAAGATAAGGACTTCTAGAACCAAAGTTGATTAAGGAATGAATTCTAGAAATTGTAGACTATGTTAACATACAGAGATGGGATATGGATTGTTGAATTTAGAAAACACCTAGTAGCATGGTGTTGCTGGAAATACATTTCATAAGGAAGAGTAATGTTTAATAAAGCTAGAATGGGAGATTCAAGACAGATTATGGAGGATTTTAAATGCATCATGAATATTTTATGTTGTATCCTAGTGATAGTCTCTTACGGTTTTTGCTAGATTTTTCTAAATTATCTCCCATATTGTTCTTGTCCAGTCATTTTGATTATGTCTGATTCTCTATGATCCCATTAAGAGTTTTCTTGGCAAATCTACTAAAGTTATTTGCCATTTCCTAATTCAACTCATTTTACAAAATAGGAAACTGAGGCAAATATGGTTAAGTGAGTTGCTCAGGGTCACACAGCTAGTCAGGATCTGAGACTAGATTTGAACTCAGGTCTTCCTAATTCCAGGTTCAGCATTCTATCCAATTCACCACATTGTGGCACACCATTTAACATAGTAATCCCTTAATAAAAACTTGTTCATTTGACTGGAGATAACACCTACTTATATAAGTTTATACAGAATAAATGCAAAAATAAATTGTCAGGTGGCACTAATAGTTGAGAAATGCAGAAATGTTTTGTGTAGAAGGTAGTGTTTGGGCTGCATTTTGAAGTAAATGGGTGAGAAGCCATTCCATATGAGGCAAAGGAGAGAGTTGACCAAAGAAAAAAGATGAGATAAGGAGTATCATGTTAGTGAGGAATAGAGATTAGGAAAGTTTGTTTATAAAATACAGTTCAGGAAGGGGAATGATATTTAATAAGGTTGGGCAAATAGGTCGGATATACACTGTGAAAGGCTTAAAAGTCAGAGAAATTGAGATGTTATCCTAGACAAAATAGGGTACCAAAACAATTTATTTAATCAAGTAGTGACATCATTTCAGCAACTATGAAGAAGTATCTTGATTGAAATGAAAAGAGAGTAGAGAGAGGGAAACTGTTGAAATAGTTTCACTAATAGGTAATGAAATTCAGAAATATAGTTATATCCATAGAGAGAAAGGTGTGGCCAAAAGAAATATTGTACAGAAAGAAACAGCAAGATTTGACAATTTATTAAATACGGGGGTTGAGGAAGTGTGGAAATTTAAAGATGATGCTAAGGTTACATACAAGAGACACTGAAAGAATACTAAATATTTCAAGAAATAAGAAAGTTTGGTAGATTAATTGGTTCCTGTGAAAAGATAAGTTCTGTTTTGTATAGGTGAACTTGAGGTATCTCTATGACATCCAGTTTGAAATTTCCAACAAGCAGTAATACAGAAATGGAGCTCAAGAGAGAGTCTTAGACTAATTATGTGCATTTGTTAGTCATTTGAATAGAGATGATAACTAAATCTAAAGGTGGAGTATATGAGGTTAAAACTGATAACTTAGAAAAGACTATCAGATTTAGTAATTAGGAAATAATTAGTAATTGGAAGGCAGCAACCTCACTTATGTGATGATGGTGGAAACTAAATTTAAAGGGTTGAAGAGCAAATGAGGGGAGAAGTAGAGTTACTGAGTAAAGAAAACTTTTTCTAGGAGTCTGAGGGAAAAATTGAGAAGTGATACATATAGTCTGACAGAGTCTAGTGAAGGTTTTATTTTATTTTATGGATTGTAGAGATTTGAGAATATTTGAAGTCATTTAGAAAGCAGCCAGTGTATCAGGAAAAAGTGAAGATTAAATGGGGATAATGAGTAAGATTCAAGTTGATATGAGGACTGGATGTGATTTAAAATGCATGTGTACAGGATAGAGAAGGATCATCTCATAATCAGAATCTGGAGGAAGGTAGTAGAGAAGAGGAATGATGCTAAGGGGGTTAGAATTTTAAAAAGGGGGGGAGGGCAAAGAAACTCACAATGAATATCCTCAAAGGCCTTAGTAAATTAAAGTGAAAAGCCCTCATATTGGGGTTGGTTGGTTGTTCAATTTTGTTCTTGAAGAGGGCCAAAATGACATCACTGTGGTAAAGTCAAGTTTCAATGTATGTGACAGTGGCTCATAAGAACAATACAAGCTTGGAATGCTTTACCACAAGTTGGGCATAGACCATGTGAAAATTTGGAATACATATTCTGAATTTGTGCATTTCCTGCACTTCCTTTTAGATATTTCAATCTTGCTTTGCTCATGGAGCCCAGCACCTTCTATCCTTCTCTAATGTGGGCATGCTATGCTGATGTGATGCTGTGCCAGTGTCTCCCATGTCATACAATCACTTCCAAAGTTCTTAAGAAAGACCTTGACAGTGTCCTTGTATCACTTCTTTTGACCACCATGTGAGAACTTGCTCTGTGGGAGTTCTCCATAAAATAGTCTTTTTGACAGTAGTACATTTTGCATTTGAACAACATGACCAGCCCATTGGTATTATACTCTCTGAAGCAAAGTTTAAATTCTTGGCAGTTTAGTTCAAGTAATGACCTCAGTGTCTGGTACCTTATCCTGCCAGATGATCTTCATAATCTTCCCAAGACAATTTAAATGTAAGTGATTAAGTTTCCTGTCATGACACTGGCATAATATTCAGGTTTCACAGGCATGTAACCATGAAGTCATCAAAGACCCTGTAGTCTTCCAGTTTAGTAGTCCATTTATTATCTCTACTCTTCTATATTTTCCTTTGGAGCTTCCCAAACACTGAGTTAGCTCTGGCAATGTGTGTCTCAACCTTATTATCAGTATGTACATCTACTGTATTAGGGTAGGGTAGGGGAAAAGGTATGAGAAAATTTATATGAGAAGATAAGCTTTGGAATAACTTGTCTAAGAATTGGGATTGGGAATCAGTAAGACAATATTAAATGCATTACCTTTCTACAGTGAAGACCCACTTGAGATTAGATAAAGTCAAGTCATATACTACTGAAAGTATTTGTATTATTCCTCTTCTTGTCCTGAGATTCCTTAATTGCATCATTTTCCTTCACCACTTATTCTGATTTTTTCTAACTATGCTTCTTTTATTTTCTTTATTGTGTTTATGATTTTTCATGTACCAAGAAAGTTCTGGCTTTGCTTCTATTATTAGTGCTTATTTTGAGTATAATGTTTTCTGGTATTTTAAAATATCTTTTAATATGTGCTTTTCACCCATTGAGGAGGATTCTTTGTGTGTCATGTATTTTTCTTAACAGTTTTTAACCACAGATATGGGATATATTCATTTTGAGGGGAATTTCTAGGTGTTTATTTTAAGGAGAATTTCTTATTTTTGCTATTTACAATGCAATGTGGTTTTAGGGTAGGATATTGATGTGGCAGCTTTCTTTGTGACTTTTCACTCAGTGATGTATTAGGAAGTAGTTTATCTTTTTCTAGGGGACAAAAAATAATTCTATGCAATAAAGGCAAAGCTATCCTAACTTCTCTCTATTTCATCCATAATATGCATGAATAGGACACAGAAACTAAAGTCATTGTAACTCAATTGGATTTGATCCAGAAGTAGAATTGAAATTTAGAACCTGGTTGTTATTGTAAAGCCACACATGAGCAGCTTTCCAAAAGAATGCTACTCTGAACAGCTTTCAAGGTTCTGATTACATAGTATAGTGAACATTCTTATGTATTCAATACCAAATCAGGACAAAACATTCACAGAAAATCAAAATATAGCATTCACAACAACTTTTCACTAAAATGGCCACATAGTTTTCACCACAGGTCATAGTTTTGAACAAAGTATGAGCATTTAGTCAATCAATCACTTTGTAATTGAGTCATTCAACCATGCTTAAGGAGGCTTGCCTTCCTACTCAGTCATTCAGTCATCATTAAGGAGACTTGCCTCCTTAGGGGATACAAAATACAAAAGTCAAAGTACTCAACCCCTGAGTGGTTCATTCATTTAGTCAATCACAGAGTTCTTAATTTAATAACAAAGTACAATCACAAATAAATTTCAATTTCATCAGAATTCTCTCCATCAACAGAAAATAACATGGTTCATCAGACACGGCTTCCAGCTGTCTCATCATTGCATCCATACCTAGTTAGTTACCAGAGGGGAAGCACTAACATCTGGGTTTTCAAAACTGGCAAGGCTCAACAGCTGTCCAGAGTCTTATCTGGCCAAATCACAAACTCTTCTCAAAGTGAGTCCCAAAGCAAAACCTCATATCAGGGTCAGTCACTTCTCAATATTCCAAGAGAGGTCTTTCCATCTTGATCCAAGGTAGGCTCTCAGATTCCCTGGATGCCCTTCCATGCTTTCAGTTGCTACCTGGATTCACCAAACTGTCACCTAGGTTCAGTGGAATATGGCTCCCAGTTCCTTGTCTAGCTCTCCATGCAGTTCCTGTACCATGCTGATGCTCACAGTGTCCAGTCCACATTAAATCCTTCTCAGTCTATGTTCCTGGAAAGTCAAGGCTTAACAAAGCCACAAATAGGTGCATACAAAGTACCACCATCACAGTCATTCCCCCTCAGTCTTTGGCAGCTCTAGCTGGTCCTTGGAAGTTTTAGTCAGCTCCCAGGAGAAGATAGTAGCTCCACAGAAGAGGCTCTAGCTGGTTCCCAGAATGAAAATCACCTCATTCAGGTTCCCAAAATCAAAATCATTCTCTCTGTCCTGGGCCTTTCGTCTTCAGCTTCCGTGGAAGCAGCTGCTTCTACCTCCATAAAGCTTATCCCAAGAAGGTCTAACTTTCCTAGCTAGTGTTTTCCTTATATACAGTATTGCTCCTCCCTATTCAGCCCCTTCCTGTTACATAAGCAACAGGGATTAATACCTTCTGTTTCTTTAACAGGGGCTTAATTTGAAACTAGGTGCTGAGAACCTCTTAGCTTAGCAATACAAAGGGATCTTCAAATTTCAATACCATTACAGTTATATAGAATTAAAATTAAATGGCAGTGATAATGATATCCTCTTTAGTGTCCAATGGTAACCCTGCCTTAAACAACCTGCCATAATTTAAGAGAAAGTGTATTGTACTTGAAAACAAGAGTTTTGAATGTTAAACACAGCTCCTCCAATGATTAATACTGTCACTAAGGCAACCATTTTGTTTTTGTAAGTCTTTTTTGAATGAAGGGATTGGATTAGATATTCTCTGAGGTCCATTTTAGCTATTGCATCTTATATACTCATGACACTGTTCATATCATTCAGGGAAATTATTCAGATAAGCTTTCCTCTGCTTAGCATTTATGCTGTACTGAGATAGTTCAGAATTTTATTTCTGTGCATTTCATTCATAATTAGGGATTAGCTAAGACATTGCAAAGTAATGGACAGGAGGAGAAAAATTTGGGATGAATCCAACTTGTATAATTTGAAAACATATTGCTCATCATCCTTGATGAAGCCAGATCTAGAATAGGGACTAGATTGAAAATCCAGATATTAGAATCACATACTCTCAAAATTAGAAGGGACCTAAGAAGCCACATGGTACAATTCATTCTTGAATAAATATTACTTCTGAAAGATATCTGCAAAAGTTATTATTATGTCATTCTTTGGAGACCTCTAGTAAGAAGGAACCTACTAACTCTTGAGACAATATATTTTACTTTGGAATAGATTTAATTATTGGGAAATGCCCCTCCCTCTTCCCAAATATTTGAAGCCTAAATTTTTATCTTTTATATCTTCTCAGTATTCCTTATTGTATCCCATTATGTAAAATGTGATCCTTATGAAAATATTTCATGTAATTGAAGAAAAATATTCTACTTACTCACTCCCCCAAAAGAAAAAAAATCCTGTGTCAAAATTCAATACCTCTTGTCTATTCAAATAATTCTTGAAAGACATGTTTTATAGGTTCTCACTATTATGAGCATTCTTTTCTAAATTTGCTCCTTAACATAAACATTTATTATTCTAGCTTTACTCCTTTATAACTTTCCTAAAATGTCATGCCCAGAACTAGAACTAGGCAATCATCTGTTATAGGAAAAATAAAGGAATGTGAATTTCAATCTGACTGAGAAATGATGTCGTGTAAATGCTGGCTCTCTGATCAGGACATCAGTTAGCCCCACTCGGTCAGCTTTCCAAAAGTAGAAGATTTATAATCGTTTTGATAGTTCTAGAATATTCTACAAAGATATAGGCAGTTATAGCACCTATATTCTCCAAATGCTCCTGTCTTACCAAAGTAACATTGATTGGTAGCTCCCTTTAGAATGATAAAGGATATAGGGGGCCAGAAAAGCAGCCTCTGTAGCTGTCTACTGCCAACTAACTTGGTGACTTTGGGAAATGAATTACATTTTCTTCATCTGAATAGGATTGGATTAAATGATTTCTAAAGTTCCCCCCCCCCATCTCTTAGAATTCAATGATTTTCCAAGTCTACATCTGGCATATCAATGAAGAATGAGTGATTCTGGGGGGCGGAGCCAAGATGGCGGCGTAGAAGCAGCAAAGCACCGCAGCTCCCACATAAACACGCTAAAAAACTCATAAAATGGGACACTAAACAGATTTTCAAGCTCCAAAACTCTCCACAAGACAGAAAGCACTACAGGCAGCGCAGCAGGCGGGCTCTTCGCAGCAGTCTGGGACCCACGGCTGAAACCCGGGGCTCAGGCCCTGGGGCATCGGGCGGGAACCGCGGCTGCAGGAGAGCAGATCAGCTGCACTGGAGGCACAGTTACCACATTTATCAGGCCAGAAGAAAAAAAGGCTAAGAGAAAGGTCAGTGGATTTTGCTAACTGGGGAGGAGAAGAGCAGGTCCGGCCAAACTGCTCCCAAGGCAAGGAGGCAGCGGGAGG
>CM053595.1:156689403-156705151 GCA_028646575.1 Pseudocheirus occidentalis
AATTCCAAGTTAGTGGTCTGAATTTCACAGGGGATGTAAAAAGCTACTATGCTTTCTCTTTTGAACAAAAATCTCGGTTGATTACAATTAATTCTTAAAAGAAAGGAAATTTGCAATAAAAACTGGTCACCATTATTCCTGGGTATTTGTTATTGTTCAGTCATTTTTTTCAGTCATGTTCAACTCTTTGTACCCTCGTTTTGGGTTTTCTTAGTAAAGATACTAGAGTGATTTGCCATTTCCTTCTCTAGTTCATTTTACAGATGAGGAAACTGAGGCAAATAGGGTTAAGTGCCTTGCCCAGGGTCACACAACTACTGAGTGTCTGAGACCAGATCTGAATTCAGGTTTTCCTGACTCTAATTCTGGCATTCTATTCACTGTGCCATCTAGCTGCCCTTTTCCTGGGTATATTTCTATGTAAAAATAAATAATTTTGAATTTTCCTATACCTCATTACTGGGTTACCTAAAATATATTTGTGAAGGTCTTCTGAGTGGTTTATGTCTCTTAAAATAAGACATTTATATTACCAGCTTGCCCTTTAATTTTTAAATATCTGTGGTACTTCAAGATTTAAAATAGGAGGAGGAAGACAAATCTGCTCTGTAAACATACAGGCAGCCCCCAACTTAGAAATATAAGACTTAATAATTTCTACATAGAAATAATTTCTACATAGAAATAATAATTATTATTAATAATTTCTACATAGAAACATCCCTTACCATTCCTACCTTATAGGAGCTACTGCCCTATGAGCCACTGTGAAAAAAGCTTTGAGTTTTTAGAGAATCTGTTGTTTCAGATGTAGAAGAGAAGTTGCTTTAAAAAAATAAGAAAAAGAAAAAAGTAAAAGCTGTCTTGGGGGTAGGCTCCAAGGTAAGCCGGTCTACATCTCCCTACCCAAAAATATCTTGTTACCAATTAGAAGTTCATTTCTGGGCTGCTAGATAGCACAGGGGATAGAATACTGGACCTGTAGTCAGGAAGACTCATCTTTCTGAGCTCAAATTTTGCCTCAGACACTAGCTGTGTGACCCTGGGCAAGTGACTTAACGCTGTTTGCTTCAGTTTCTTCCTCTGTGAGATGATTTGGAGAAGGAAATGGCAAACCGCTCCAGTGTCTTTGCCAAGAAAACCTTAAATGGGGTTGCAAAGAGTTGGAAATGACTGAACAACAACAGAAAAATTCATTTAGACTAACAAATTATTTTTAAGAAAATAATTCACATAGATATAGCATACTTAAAGGGTAACCCAGACATAAAATCATACATTTAAGGCTAGAAATTATCTTAAAGGTAATCTAGTGCAATCCCCTTATTTTATAGATGAGAAAACAGGGGTGCAATAATTTGCCCACAGTCTCAGGGATAAGGCCAGAATTTCAACCTAGATCCATTAACTTCAGAGCAGCCAATAAGTATAAAGCACCTACTACAGGCCAAGCTCTGCTTATACAAAGGTAAAAACAGTCCCTGCTCTCAAGGAGCTCATAATCTACTAGGGGAGAGACAACATGAAAACAATCACATACAAATAAAATATCTACAGGATAGATTGGGGGCAATCAACCAAGAGAAGGCATCAGAATGAAGGGGATCTGGAGAGGCTTCCTGTAGCAGATGAGATTTTAGCTGAGACCTGAGGGAAGCAAGGGGAAGGCAGGAGGTGGAAACGAGAAGGGAGAACATTCCATTAATGAGGGACAGGCAGGGAAAATTCCTGGAGTCAAGAGGAGTCTTGTTCAAGGGACAGTAAGGGCTGGATGAAAGAGTGTGCAGAAGTGAGTGAGAAGACTGGAATGCTGGTGCTGGGGGAGGGCTGAACAGCTCATGAAGGGCTTTGATAGCCAAATGGAGGGTGTCCTATTTAATCTTGGAGGTAATAGGGAGCCACTGCATTTTATTGAGTGGAGGAGTATCATCACCAGACTTGAGCTTTTGCACTATTAGCAGGCTGCCTCTCAGATTCGCAAACCCACCTCAGCAGTCATCTAGCCCTGCTAGTGCCTTCATTTCACAGATGAGGAAATGGAAGAGCTGAGAGGTTAATAAGAGTAGCTAGGATCCATATAGTTTCTTAACTATAAACATTGTAAAATGTTTCATTGTATGTCATTTCATCTGATCCTTGAAACAGTCCTGGGAGGTAGATAATATTACTATTCCCATTTTACAGTTGAGGAAACTGAAGCAGAAGGTAAGTGACTTGACCAGGGTCACATAGCTAGAACATATCTGAGACAGGATTTGCACTCAGGTCTTCCTGACTCTAGGACCCACTAACCACGTGGCCTAGCTGCCATGTCCGGTATCCTACAGATGATAAGTGGAGGAGTGTCATTCAAACTCATATCTTCTTAAGTCAAACCCTGTACTCTTTTCCCAGTGCCAAAATTCACTTTCATGCACAAATACTGTCACAACAAGGACATTTCTGTACCTATGATCATGTCTGTACAACTTGAGTATTTTCTGACCATACTCGATTAAATTCCAAGATACTCTGAAACATCCAAATCCATAATGCAAATAAATCAAGTGGTTAAGTGGATGACAGAGGCATAAATAATAATAAAAGTAAATACTAATAGCACTTACTGTGTGCTAGGCGCTTTATGATGATTATTTCGTCTGATGCTCACAACCCTGAGAGGCGGGTGCTATTATAATGCTTATTTTACAGATGAGTAAACTGAGGCAGACAGAGGTTAAGTGACTTGTTCAAGGTTACACAGCTAGTAAGTACCTGAAACTGGATTTTAACTCAGGTCTTAAAAGGACGTAGGGTTCAGTTTTTGAGTTGTGTGGAGTCACAATCTTTCTCATTTGTCTAATGTTGCTGTGCATTAAAATTATGTCTTGCTCTGAACCCTCTGACCACCACCTTCTACCACCTGCCCCCCCATTCTAGTAAGTATAGTTTTTTTCTTAAAAAAAAATTGTGAACAGCCAATATAAAGAGACAATGGTAGGAGCTAAGATTGAAAAGGGAAACCTGGGAGTCACAAACTGTCCTAAAAATCAGAGTAGCATAATTTATAATGTATCATAGAGTAACCAAAATTCATATCCCAATAGTATGTGCTGAGTCAGCAGAAGCCGTGGAGGCACTGAGGTCATGGTCTTGGTCCTATGATATGTAGATCTCAGACAAGCTCTAGACCTCTGCAGAACACCAAACAGCGTTGAGATGATATGGGCGTGTTAACTTTATAGTTTTACTGACAGCTTTGAGATGATCTGATCTGTTAATGAACTAACCTCAAGGTGGCACAGATAAGAGTTATCTCGTTCCCCTAAAACCCTATAAAATGAGACCTCAGACTCCTGTCTCTGAGCTGCCTTCTGTCTTCTAAGGGGCAGTACTGCTTAAATGCTCCCAACTTCAATCCAAAGTCACGAGCTTCATCCCCTCCTATGCTCTTCTTTATACTACCTGCCTTCACCATCCCATTCTCCATCCCTACGTTGTCCTTCTCTATCTTTGTATTTTCTGTGCTTTTTCTTGCCCCACACTCTTTGAGGGTACTGAAATGTGATTGCTGCCCCATTTCTCACTGCCAGTCATGGTCTTTCCAGAACTGGGTGTGCCTGCCCTAATTTCATAATTTCATAAATTAATGAGCAACGCTTTCTCATGCTGCCTGGAGGGTTGAAGAAGAAATTGAGGTTTGATTCTGTCCTACCCCTGAACACTGCCAGGGAAGACATAAAACACTAAAGGGTAATATTGATTCCTGTCATTAGAAGGAAACAACAATCCCTATCATTAAATGGAAACACCCTCACTGAGAAACTCCCCCAATGTGTAGTCGTATTTGTGGGTTGGACTCCCAGAAGACAGTTGCTAGCTGGAGGTCTAGGAGTAACCCTGTGGGCAATACTCCCAATACCATAGCTTGTGAGCCCCCATTGCTGTGCTTCCCTTTCAGAATCAGGCAGTAGATATAATTAGCTTGAAGCAAAGGCATTTTGCTTTGAGAATGACAAGTAGTATCTGTATATGTATGCATGTATATACACACACACCCATAGTTTTTGTGTATATATAATATTTGTGTGCATGTATGTTGTATATGTAATTTATATATATAGTAACAAAATATTCCCTCTGCAAAACTAAAGCACATTATCCCACAATTACATGTAGTATTCATAGAAAGATGAGGCAAAAACTTAGAATATGCTTAGCAGTGTTACACAGATGTAGAGAAAACATGGGACCAAGGCAACTCACACCTGTGAAACTCTAAGACTCCAAACTCTGTCCACTTTTTGTGATGGCTTGGTATCTGTTCTTGCTCCACTTTTATACCAGGCTTCCTCCTCATAAGGCACAGTGCTTCTTCTCGAAAGACATCTCAGCTCGATTCTTTTGAACTTGTTTCTCCATAGAGACCTGTAGTTTTTTTCCCACCTCCAGCTTAAGCCACTTGCAATTCTTACCTGGGGATATGGCTTTGTTCTTTCAGAAAAATCAAGGATCCTTACCCTGGGACTGTCAGAAGCTTTCCCCTGTTCAGCACCTTTGGGATCTCAACTGTGAGGCTACCTTCCAGGTAGGAGATGAGAAATTAATCTTTCTTTTTGATAACTCTCCCTAGTACAGGGCCTTCCTCACTGGGAAAATTCACACTAAATCATGGTGACTAGTTCATTTTCCAGATATTCATTTCTGCAGGTTAGGCCATAATCAGGCAATGGACATTTGGTCAATAATTGCCAAACATCTCTGGGGTTCAATTCCCAAATTTTAAAAAGTTCTGATTCTCACAAAACTGAGTAAGTAGGAAAAGTGTACAAAGGCAGTCTGTGGCAATTTATTGTCTCTGTCTGATCCTCAGCTTCTGTCCTGGCCTTTTCATATGCAAATCAGTTACTTGAAGCCTCATATCCTTTTACCAGGTACAAATGAGTCTACTCAGAGTTTTATATCTTTTACAAAGTGCAAAATGATCCACTCAAATCTGAAAGGAACTTACCCTTACATCTCAATGTCTCTCTTATTTGCCTTCGTGTCCAGCAGTTTGCCAAAGTCTGAAAGGGGCAGACATTTATACTAGCAAATTCTATGCAGAATATATGGAGATGGGCTAAGTGTGCTTGCTACTGGTGAAGTCCTTATCTGAGCTGCTTCTGGGTGATGACACCAACTGGTACACAGAAAGAAATAGCCCAGCATTCTACCACGAAAGGAATGACTATGATTTTTGTCTTTTTGAATGCAGTTTTTTACTTTCATTCCTCTCCTGAACCTTGCTTTGTGGCAGCTCATTGCACCCAGAATCAGTCACTTAGCATACACACCAATGTTACCGTAGTTCTAGGAGATCTCGACTTATAAATTATATTTGTTCAGGTCATCCATAAATAGCAGCATGGCCCAGGGGACAGAGGGATAGCACTGTAGTCAGGGAAGCAGCTAGGTGGCACAGTGGATAGAATGCTGGGCCTGGAGTCAGGAAGATTTATTTATCTGTCACACACTAATTTGTAACCCTTGACAAGTCATTTAACCCTGTTTGCCTCAGTCTTCTCATCTGTAAACTAGAGGAGGAAATGGCAATCTACTTCAGTATCTTTGCCAAGAAAACCCAAAACTGGGTCATGAAGACTCAGGTACAACTGAAGAACAACAACAAAATTATAGTCAGAGAGTCCTGGGTTCAAATCTTGCCTCTATCAGAATGCACTGAATGTACGAGCATGGGCAAGTCACTGGACTCAATGAAACAGGAACTCTTTAAGATTCTAAGTTATAGGCTGATCTTTCATATAAGAACTTTTTTCTCCTGACAATTAAAAAAATGGTTGGTTGTTATTGAAAGGATTTAACTTAACCACTACGTGTCATGGAGTTTGAAGCATGGGATTTCTTTTGTGGCAGTGATATGTAGTCTGTTGATAGATGTTTTGTTTTCTTTCTGAAGTTTTCTTGTACTATTTTCTTGCATTATGATATTAAGGCTTTTCCCCCTTTTCTTTCTTTTTTTTAAAGGAGATCTAGGAACCTTAAATTACTTCTGTGGGATCTGCCTGCAAAGATAATCACTTTGGCTCATATAAGTTGAGCCATCAGCTGCTTCAGGGAGGCAGACAGGGTGGAAAGGGAAGGGTAGGCATGTCTGAGCAGTCTCAGAAGCCCAGGAATCACTGAGAATCACTATGGACTATTAACCTCAGAACTGGGCCCAGCTCAGCTTTTAGTCTATTTTTCCTCATATATCATAATAACTAGCCTGTATAAGCCTGCGTTGGATTCTTCCTCTGTTCTCTTTCTTGTCTTCATGGGGCAGAGTAGAGTCTAAGTTTGTTACTTCTTACAGAGTTAGGGGGAAAAGAGGATTTGGGCAGAGTCACTAAGAACTGAGACCCTGAGGGTTCCTACCCATGGGCTCCCACTCCCAACATGCAGCATAACTCTTGCTTATTCCTGGAGACACACAGAGTAAGTACTTTAAGGTTTTCTACCATTATTCTCAGGGCTGTTTTATCTTTTTATCTTGAGGATTAGTTCAGTTACTCTACTACTACATTAGGCTCTTAATTCCTGTGTGTACAGGCTGGAGGTTGAGATGGTTTGTAGAGAACAGCTAATCTTCCATCTTGCTGGTCAGGAAATCTGGTCTTTAACTCTTCCCCAGAATCTTATCTCTCATCTTCTGTGTGATGAGGTTTCAAGGAGAGTCTAAAGGACAATTCAGGGTTATTATTTCTCACAAAGACGCTGTTCTGTTGAGGTAATGACATAGTTATCCTATCTAACTCTCTCATTTTATAGATGAGGGAACTGAAACCTAGACAGGTTAAGTGTCTCACTCATGGTCACAGACAGTCAAACCATGTCAATAAGAATTTATGAAGGGGGCGGCTAGGTGGCGCACCGTCCCTGGAATCAGGAGGACCTGAGTTCAAATCCGACCTCAGACGCTTAACACAAAAAACTAGCTGAGTGACCTTGGGCAAGTCACTTAACCCCAACTGCCCTCCAAAAAGCAAAAAAAAAAAAAAAAGAATTTATGAAGGTTCTGCTATGGGCCAGGCACTGTGCTAAGCACTAGAGAAACTAAGAAAGGCAAAAATAAATAAATCAACACAAACAGCCCCTGCTCAAAAGAGACTCACAGAATAACAGATGACATTCAGACAATTCTGTACAAATAAGATATATGGGTGTATGTGTATATATGTATATATACACACACTTACTAGTTGTGACCTTAAGGCTAGTGACTTCCCTCTAGGAATGCCATGTATCAATATAGGCATATATACATAGACATACATGTATAGGTGCACACATACAAGTGTATACATACACATACATATATACACACATACTGTATATACCTATATATATGGATAAATGTTTGTATTTGATAAATTGGAAGTAATCTTAGAAGGAAGTCATGTATATGTATACATATACACATACATATATGTATATGTATAGGTTTCCTATGTGTATAGTACATTTTATAGTATGTGGGAACCTTCAGCCTTGAGATCATATGTGGCCTTGAGACCACAGGTTCCCCACCCATGGATATACTATGTAGGTGTATATATAGGTATTTAGGAGTGTGTGTGTGTGTGTGTGTGTGTGTGTGTGTGTGTAGCCCAAGCACCCTAGCATAACCAGGATGGCTGTTGGCACAGGTTCTTTGATCTGCTTTTCTAAAGGAAAGCAACTGAAAAGGGGTTAACAATCTCACTTTAATCAAACATATATCATTTACCTAGTTCAGGGGGAAAAGTCAGCACCTGAACGTCAGAGAAATTACAAACAGAAGTTACAAGCAGACAAAAAATACAGACAGAGAAAATAACACAATTTAACAGACCACCAGACAGGGCTTCTATCTGTCTGACCATCACATACCTACATAGTTACCAGAGAGAGTAGCACCAACCTCTGGGTTTTCAAAGGCAGGAGGCTCAACAGCTGCCCAGAGTCTCATCTGGCCAAATCACACAACTCTTCCCATAAGTGAGCCCCAAAGCAAAACCTCACATCAAGGTATATATATTGCCTTCTCCAGGGTCAGAAGACATCACAACTTTCGTGACCCACTGTGTAATCGCAAAGTAACAAAAGGTGTGTGTGCCTTCCTGAAAAACAAGCCCTCCTCCCCCCCCCCACCCCTATGCAAGCTTCTCTTGTTGGACTCCAAGTGAGGCCCATTGAAGGGCAGGGAAGATCTTTGAATTCCCTTACCATTACAGTGTGTATGTGCATTATACACACATACACACATATGATAAATTGGAGATAATCTTAGAGAAAGGTCATATGTATGTGTATATGTATTTATGTGCTTCTTATGCAAGTGTACATAAACATATATGTGTATGTATGATATATATGACCAGAGACAAACTTAGAGAGAAGTCTCTAGCATTAAGGTTATAGCTAGTGAGTGGCAGAGGTGGAATTTGAACTCAGGTCCTCCTAGGTCTAATTCCAACATTCCAGCCACTATACTATGATGCCTCTCTGTCTAGTGCATGCTTTGATTTCAAAGGAGAATGCTATGGGAAATCATAGGTCTGTTGTTATGAGGACATTTTTCTTAGACAAAAAGTGGTTCTTCTTAATTCATTGATTCATCACTCTATTGCCAGAGACCAGGCTTTCTCTTTTAGGAGTGGAAATGGAGTCTGCGGACAAGAAGCAAGTACCACCAAAGGTGAGCCCCTGTGATTGGTCCATATCCTTGTTTGAAGTTCTGAATGTTCTCTTTTAAACCCCTTTCAAGGGCTGACTCAGAGTGACCTCTCCATTCTCTTTACATTCACAGCCGTACAGGAAAAAATAGCCATTCCTACTATTCCTAGAATGGCTGGCAAAGTAGCTGTCTTGCAGGTCTAGAATCTAGAGCAGACCTACCTCTCCCTTACTGAAAATGGAAATGTTGACAACAAGACTGTAGTGAAAGTCTTGGGCAGAATGCCAGGTTTGGCAGATTCGTGCAGTTTCCTACAGTTAATTACCTTGCTCCAAATTGAGATAATCAACCTTTTTGGTTGCAGGTGGCACCTGCAGACTTACCCTGCTGACAGAAGAAAAGGGGGGATATGGAACCTGGCCCTCCAGCACTCACACTTTCAGCGACAGTGAGCTGAGGCCCTGCGTGCTGTAGCCATGCTCTTTACTCCATGTTCTATTTGGCTATCCTAGGGAAGGCCACTTCTTGTTTTTATTTCCTGGCTGGGAAGCTCATTTTTTTTATTGCTAAAATGTGTTTCCTATCAATTCTTAAATTAGTCTGGCACTAAAATCCTTTGAATAGCTGCCCTAGTTACGTGGGAGGAAACTGTGATTAGCTGGCTTAAAATTTCCACGAGCGGGTGCCAGCCATGGGGTGTCTGGGCACTTGCTGTGGATGCATCCTGCCAAAGGGAGAGTTTTCACTTCTGGTTTGGATGCACATCAAACACTGAATTTGGAGACAGCTTTAGATTGGGGATTAGGGAAGGGAAATGCTGACTTTTCTACCTGACAAATTTTACCCCTACATGTTTGTCCCCAGTCACAAAAAAACAGATAAATTGTTATGTAAGAAAGGGAAACAAATGAAAATAAAATGCAGTGTCTTTGTAGGGCCACAGAAAAATGTTTAGGTATTTCCTAGTGCCACCGCAGCAATGAAAGTAAAAAAAACCACTGCTTCCAGCTGTGGACAAGGTTAGGACCTACAATTATATTACCTACAATGCTCCTTGCAAACAACATATGCTGGAGTCTTGGACGAGAAGTAAGCCCTAGCCTGCCACAGTGTTCACCAAGTCCCATCGGCTCCATGTTGAAAATGAGAAAGGTTAGTGTTTTACCACAGCGCCATCAATCTAGAGAAACATAATCCAGCTCAACTTTTTTTGTTTTTTTTGGTGGTGAAGAGATTGTAATTTTTGAAGACTGTTGTCTCTTGGGTGACTTGTACTTCAGAAGTTTGCTGAAATGCCAAGGATGATTACCAGCTTCTCAGGAAAAACAATACAATATAGCTAAAATTGGAACACCTCCACTCCCCAAAAAACCCAAAACATAAGACTTCAGCCTCTAAGCTGGAAGAATCAACAAGGGCAATAAGTATCCACTGTAGTTTGTAGGCACATACATTTTTTAATTGTCATAGGTGTTATTTTAATCTTATTTTTAAAGAAAACTACCAAACTCCCTGTGACTTCTTGCCAGATTTTGATGTTCATTTCAATTCCCTGAAAGGTATTCTTTTGAATTACATTTTTTTTCCTAGCAGCCTTTAGTGAAATGAGCTTGATTTTCTAACAGAGGAGTTAGAAATATGACTGTCACTGAGGCATAGATTTCCTCTGGCATAGACAGTGAGGTTGGTGGTGGAATAACTAACTGCTCCTCAAATAACTCTGGAACAGGGTTATTTACACATGTGGAACATCAATCAACCAATAAGTATTTACTAAATGTATACTTTATGCAAGCACTGTGCTAGGTAGCTGGGAATATAAGTACAAACAATGGGACAATCCTTACTTGCAATAAGATTACACTCTGTTGGGGGGGATGAGAACATATTTTAAATACACACACATATAGATACACAAACATACACATATATACGTATGTATACAATACACAAATATTTAACATATATACATATATACGTAGTGTGTATGTGTGTGTATATATATATGTATAAAATGCACACACACATATTTTTTAACTTTAAAAGTAAAAAATACAAACATTTACAGGTAGGTCAATATAAGGTCATTCAGGAAGGAGGGCCGCAGCAGTTGAAGGATCAGCAAAGAAGACAGTTCCTGAGCTGCAAGCCTCAATAGAAGGACCCAGTGAGACAAATGTAAAGAGGGGGAGCCTTCTAGGCCAGAGAAGACTGAATAGACAAGGTATATGAAGAACAAAGAGAAGTACAGTTTGGCTGGATCGAAGGGCACAGAAAGGGGAGTAAGGTCCAGTGAATCTACAGGACTCTCAATTTAGTAAAGGTACCTGCCCTGTATACTACCATTCAGGGCTGGCACTATGTGTAAGTGTAATAATAGGTGTCTGCCTATATAGTGTGACTTCAAAGGTCTGGGAAAGGCTGACAGCCAAAATACCTTCCGTACTTCTTTGTTTATGCCTGAAATTATATCATTAGAGTTTTTATTCCTTTAGTATCAAATTTTGATTCCTGTTATAATGAAAATACCCCCCTGAAGCCTACCTTAAAGATATCAGTTATTTCTGACCTAGTGTGAATAAGTTTTTAGAGAACAAATTTGAGCAAGAAGAAGGGAGAAAAAGAGGCATATGAGGGAACTGGATATCTGAGCTGGGTTAGAGGAAGGAGCTCTACTATAAGGCACCAAAAATGGAGAATGTAGAAGCTGACAGAGCTAAACAGAGAGTTTGAGTATATGACAGTTTTGTATAGGACTAAATCTGCTGACACTAGCCTATATACCCAGTGCTTTCTTCAGTCCATAGGACCATCAAAATTGTTGAAAGTTATATACCTGCTAGTCTATTGTATTTTTCAACCTCAAGACTAAAACTAAACATGAATTAAGCAGAAAATTTTATCTCAATAAGCTGTGGCACACATCCTCCTTCTCTTGACCTTGTACAAAATGTCTCTCATGCAGCTTCCCTCTCCACCAGAAAAAAAAATCCTTTCCATATTAAAACAAGCACAAAGTTCTAATTCTACAGTATGAAGGTGTAACGTACCTTATTTTATTGTAATTTATTTTAATTTAATATTTTATCAATATTGTGTAGTTCACATCCCCAAGCCGTAAATTTTTTCCCCATTTTCCCTGTGCTTCTTTGGTAATTTAAAATAAATAATTTCAAGCATTTCAAAACTGGGTTGTTGTTTTTTTCTCTTTAGTGTCCCTTCATGGTGTTTCCACATCTAGTGCAATGAATCACTCAGAGCCAGAGGGTTCAGGTAAATTATCCCATTAATAAAACCTCCCCACAATCTTCAGGTAAAAGGTAATCTAGAAGTTAGTTTAAAAAGATTGTTTTCAGGAAAGTACAAAGCAGACAAAAGTCAGTGACAAGGAAGTTAGAAGCAGGAAGGAAGAGGTCACCAGTCTCAGGAGCTCTTCCTCCAAAGTCCTAAAACTGTTGTTTTATATTACTTGACCAAAGAAAGGGCTCACAGCCAGCTCCCACATCACTCTGCCTCTGCGGGCAAAGTTAACTCAAAATATCCCACTTCTCTACAGTGTCTTGACTCACAGCAGCCTTGGTTAGTGTGATGGAAAGTGTGGAAGTGAGCTCAAACCTCCCCAGCTCCCTTAGTTGTCCTGGCCTATACCATTTTTAAAATGTCTTCAAGAATGGTTGGGGAGCCCTGGACTTGAAGTCACTGGCCCTGAACTGGAATCCTAATTATGTCATTTATTAGCTCTGTGATTTTAGGCATCACTTTAGGCAAGCAGCTTCTTACTGCCTCAGTTTCCTTACCAGTTTAAAGAGAGGATTAGACTAGATCACTTCTAAGATTTCTTTCAATTCTCACATTTGGTGATTTGGGGGACCAAAAATAATACCCAAGATGCCAGCTATGGGAAAAGTGACAGTATCCTCAATTCAACAGTAAATTCAAATTTAAGAATAGAGAGGGTTAGGGAAATAATATTTCAAAAAATTAACATCTCTCTATTCACTCATTCATTTATTTTAATTGTCATCAACAAAGAGAATGTAGTACCTCCTCCAGGAGCTACTCTCCCAATTCTGCTCTCACATATTGCAAATTGAGTCCCCTGAAGGGTAGCTAATACTACCTAAAGTTCCAAAATTAGTCTGAACTCCTAAAACTGTAGCTATAAGCACCTCCCTCCAAGTTTAATAATCAGCCAGTAAACACAAGTAGCTCAAAGCAAAGGCTTTTAAATAAGATGGTAGCAGCGCAATTTCTTCCCACAAATACACAGAGGAACTTGGGAGATTGGACACAAATTTATGGGACAATGTCAATATGGTCTACACATAAGACAGATAAGGCACACATGTCCAAGGCCACTCATACTTCCAATACTTCAGGATCTTTTGTTCAATGGACAATGCAAATCTAATGTAGGAATAAAAAAAAAGAAAATGCTTATTAAAGTAATGAGAAAACTTAAAGAAAAGAAAATTGTGAAGAAAGAATTATGAAAGCTAGGGGAAAAGTATTTCCGTTACAGGTGATACCACATAGGCAAAAACCAGGAAGTCAGGTGTGGGGGACAATATGAATGTTGCTTGGACAAAGTGGCAGGTCCATCCAGGAAAAGAAAGTTTTCAGGAGATTGAAAGGTATAATTGGTGCAAGCTCTTGAAGGCAACATTTGGTCACTAATGTTAGCTGATGTATAGCAGGGCAGCATAGTAGATAGAGAATTGACTTTGGCATCACAGGGATCTGGGTTTTCAACTTATACTTTCGATGAACACTGGATTTGCGACCAAGCACAAGTCACTTAACCTCTTACTGACTCAAAGTAACTCTCTAAGACTAAAAGTTACAGAGCTGTATCAGTAGATGACGTTTCCACACTAGGAGGCCCCATAACCAAGAAATTCCAGGTCTAGACCAAAGAAATGTTAGTTCATTTGCCTTACTCCAATAGATAGGCAATGAACTGGGTCCAGAAGTGAATAGGAAGAAGGGAGTGGCCTAAATTTCATTTGGAAAATTATGCAACACTTCCAATAACTCCAGACTTTTCATTGAAACAACTATATTTTACAGCACCACTCGTCTTCTACTCATGCCACATGACAAACAATCATGGCATGCTACAATCTCCAAAGAAGAAAAATGGTAAGTGACATGGAATGCAATGCAGAGATGTATGGTGAGTATGAGTAGCTACAGCATCTAACCAATGATGACACACAAAAGAAATGCTATGAAGGATATCATCCAAGAGCCCTCACATTCCAAAACTATTTAGGCCATTTACTTAGTGAGAGCAAGAGAGGACAGATGGACAGTCTGAGGACTGCACTGGTACCAAGAGGATGTTAAAAGACTCAAAGAAAGCCTTCAGCGTGTTGTATAAACCCCCCAGTGGAGGACATATGGAAAGCAGGGCCTGGACAAGAGACAGATACATTGTGATCTTCCATCGAAAGGAGCATCCACATCAGCATAGTTCCAGCTGCTTTGAAGTAATGAAGCAGCTCATTGGGAGTGAGCGCATTCATAGGATAATAGGATAATGGATGTAGATCTAGAAGAGACCTCAGACTATTTTGTACAATCCCTTCAATTTTAAATATGAGGAAAGTGAAGCTTAGGGAGGTGACTTGCCCAGATCACACATGTGTTCTTTCAATAAGCATTTATTAAGTGCCTACAAAGCACCAGGCGCTGTCTTAGGTGCTGGAGATGAGACAAAAATGGAACTCCCTTCAAGGAGATAGATCACATTCTACTGGGGGAAGGGAGACAGAGAGAAACACAAGCAACATGTGCATGGAAAAGTAAATATAAAATCTACAGTAAGTAAGTTCCAAGTCATGGCAGAGGCATTAGCGTGACAATGCATGAGGAAAATAGTGGCTCTGTACAAAATGTAGGATGGAAAAGAAAGGAAGCAAGACTTCCAAGAAAGATTCAGTTGGAATAATCCAGAGAAGAGGTAACAGAAGGTGTCTGGATGAGAGTGAATTTTACCTATGTAAATAGAGATGAAAAGATGGATATAAGAGACATGCCAGAAAGAAGAGTGGAAGGATACGATGATTGATTAAATAAATTTGGACCATATCTAGGTGGGTAATTGAAAGCAAAACAACTCTTGGAATAGTGATTTTCCTCTCCAACAATAAATTGGCTGTTTAACTTTTGAGGTGGCCACATGTGTATAGAAATGGTTTCTCTTCAGGGGAAGAGGTGAATGGACTCTTTAAGAATATTCATTGGCTTTTGAATAAAATGCAGGGCCCTCCTGAAGTACTTTTCCAATTTGCTGACAAACAAGAAAGGCAGCCTTGTGGACATGTGTTGTCGATTTGGTTATTATTCAGTGACAGCCCTTTGACATAAGCTTTACTTTATGATGAAGGAATATAGGAGCAAGAAGTTGCCTCTTTGCCTTACTATACATGAAAGAAGCAGTGTCTCTGTGGGGATATTAATGTGATGTAGTTACATTGACAGTGAGCAAGGCCCCAAACTGGCCCACAGAGAAAACATCTGTGTGGTAATTGTTAGAACCTCAGCCCTAAGTTTGAAAAGCTACTCATCCATAAGGTACAAATAGGAGATTGGAGTTATTCCTACATGGATTCAATACAGCTTAATTGTACCAGCTTAATGGGGACTAGATTGTTTTGGATTCCAGACTACCTTCAGCTATCAATGATCTTCCAGTGTTTGTCAGAAGGAGCAGTTACCAACTTGAAGAGAGAGAGGTTACTACCCTCTCCTTCCTATCCAATCTTCTCCTGCACCCCTTCCTAGAACATTCCAATAGCCAGGCCCAGAAAGTGCAGGATTCTGTAGTTCAGAGAAACATCTAAAGCAGCACCTTCTCTGGGAGATTTCCTTGGTTTTTTCCTGGCTATGACCTGTGATTTCATCTGTGCCTTGAAACTTACTCCATTGATAGAGCTTAGCAACTCCCCAGAAGTTACTTCATCTCAGCATCACATTATCTAAGAATTGGAAGGGACAGGGGCGGCTAGGTGGCACAGTGAATAGAGCACCGGCCCTGGAGTCAGGAGTACCTGAGTTCAAATCTGG
>CM053595.1:156705651-156725062 GCA_028646575.1 Pseudocheirus occidentalis
GAGGGGAGGGCAGGGTGGGGGAAATGGTTGCTGGAAGCACACACTTCTGTAAAGGGACAGGGACAGGGTAGAGAATAAAAGAAGGGGGTAGGATAGGAAGGAGAGACATGCAATCAGTCTCTCACAATATGCCCATTGTGGAGATGTTCTGAGTAACAACACATGTGCAGCCTGTATTGAATTGCTTGTCTTTCCAGTGGGGGTGGGTGATGAGGGAAGAAGGGAAAGAATCTAGAATTTAAAGTTCTATGTTAATTATGTTAAAAATTTAACTATGTTAAAAATGTTAAAAATATATATATGTATATGTGTGTGTGCATTATTATTATTATTATTAACTACATGCAACTGGGAATTAAGATATACAGGGACTGGGGTGGGAAGATCCATCTTTCCCTACTGGAAAGTCAGAGGGGCAATGGTAGAGGACATAGGAGAGAGCAGATTGGGGGAGGGGTTACACAATGGGATGGCTGTTTGGGGGTACAGGGTGAGGGGAAGATGGGGAGAAAATGTATAACTCAAAATCTTGTGGAAATGAATGATGTAAACAAGAAAATAGATAAATGAATTTTTTTAAATGAGATAGTTGGACTAAATAATGTAAAGATCTCTTCCAGCTCTAATACATTTGCAACTTATTTGTGTATATATGATTATTCCTTTCTAGGCTGTAACTTCCATGAAGTGACAGTCATCTAAGTTTTTTATTCCACTACTGACCAAAACCTAACATATTATTTTGCACAAAATACATGCTTAATAAATATTTGCCAAATTGAAAGCTTAGTCATCACTTAACAGATATGATCCCACTCTCTCTCCTGACCACCTTCTAACTTCATCATGCTCTGGGGCTGGCCAGATATCTCCAGTCATGAGGCATCCAAACCAGTAGCCTTTTCTCCTTTTGTTCTTGGCCAATCCCAATTTGTTCATGGCCAAAAAAAAAGAAAAAAGGCTTTTAGGTCTTGGCAAGGAAATCTCTCCATTTTCTATCTTCTTTTCCAGTTTGGAAGGTGGTCTAGTTCACTTCCCCTCTGGTGTCTTTTTTGCATTCAAGCACACAATTCAGTAATGCCATTTTTGCAGCTGTACGGACACATCCCATGAATCGACTCAATAAAAGGAAATGTTTCCTTTGTACTTGGCTGTGCTTTGCTCATAGCATTTGGGATTTTTCCCTTTCTGAATTAATAAAACATAGAAAATTCAAATGGCAGCATATGGTGCCTTCCATGGAAACATTCCAGATAAATTATTGAGGATATCTGCAATCCAACTCTGCTTTAGTAAATAACCAAAAAGTATATTTTCCACTATCAATCTATAGCTATCAGGATATTTTTTTATTCTTGTGTTTTACTGAATTTTCAGTACCTAGAGTGATTAAAATTAGCCGTGAATATAATCAAGGAAGACAAAACATGTTATTTACCATTCATTATGTATCTACTTTAACATTTCTAAAATATCAAGGCATCAAATATAAAATCATCAAATACAAAATTTTCTGGCCCCTCCTACCTTTACAGTCTTCTTACACCTTATTTACCTAACATTCCCCACAGACTCTGCAATTCAGTGATGCTGGCCTCTGTACTGTTCTGTGCACAGGACACTCCATCACCCAACTCCATGCATTTTCACTAACTGTCTCTCCCCTGGAACTCTCCCTCCTCATCTCCATCTTTGGATTCCCTTGACTTTGTTCAAGTCTTAGTTAAAATTCCACGTTCTTCAAGGAACCCTCTCTGGTTCCTTAAAGCAAGTATCTTTCCTCTGAGATCATCTCTAGTTTATCCTGTATATATTATATGTGTCCTTAGTTAATTGCATGTTTTCTCCACCATCAGACTGTGCACTCGTTGAGAACCAGGACTCTCTTTAGCCTTTCTTTCTATCTCCAGAACTTAACATAGTATCTACCATATAGAAATGTGCTTAATAAATGGTTATTGATTAACTGAAATGACTATATCCACGTCTTATTATAGCTACAAATAAGAACCAACACTTCATAAAACTTTGTATTGATACATAGCCAGACTTCATAGTAGACTACCTAGTCATTGATGCCTAATCCTCTGGTTTCAAGATAAATTCTACCCAACATTTGACCCATAATTCAATTCTTCTAGATGTCTTTTCTCCCACTGAGGGTTATAACTTCTGCCTTCATAAGAAAACTATAGCCAAGCAGCTCTGATACCTGTGAACACATGGCATAAAGCTGTGCAGCCCTGTGTACTTGAGGTATCACCTTCTTCTACTACAGCATTCAGATCCATCTACTTTGATCAGTTTAACAAAGTGAATCACAGAGGGATTAGGTCACTTACCAAAGTTACACAGGAATCTTATCAAAAAGAGATGAGATTTCAACTCCCGTGCTCTGGCTTCTGGGCATACTTACCCAGAAGTGACAGAATTTTAGAACATAGTGATTAAAAGCTTACTTGGACTCTGACAGAAATAACACATTTTTGATATTTTTAGGTATCTATAATCTCACTGATAATGGTATCTTTTACCAGCGCATATTGCAAGTAATCAATCCCTTCTCAGCCTGCCTGATTCTCCCTCATAACCCTCCTACAAAAGCCTCCAATGTGCTGGAGGCCTTCTTCTGGTTCTTTTAATATTTCATGAATGCTTGTGAAGAACTTATGCCGGCCATCTGTTACAGCTCATTTTCCCTGCACGACTGGCCTAATCTCCTTCTCTGGTCATAAATATAATGTCTTTTATACCACTTTTCGAACACAAGTCATTCTTAGTATGAGACACAATATGAACAGAATGGTAGTTTTGGATCCAGAAGTTATGGGTTCAAATCCTAGCCCTGCCATTTACTATCTGTGTGACCTTCAGCAAGTTACTTAACTATTCTGAGCCTCGGTTTCCTCTGTGAGGAAATGTAACAAGATGTTGGATTAGAGGATTTCTAATGTCCTTTGCAACCTTAAAACCATGATCCTGAGGTAACAAGTATGTTCTGGCTAATGTTCCCAGGACCAGAGTTGTTATATTATCCCCACAGACCCCGATGAGTCGGTGGGTCTCTTCTCTAAAGATATGAGCATGAACCACCACAGCTATGTTCTGCCCTCAGTAAGGTACCAGACATGAGGACCCTGGTTCCCTTTAAGCACTTAACATCAGTTAGCTTTTACAAAGGTACATTTCCTTCAGTGATATAATTAGAACACATATACAAGCATTTTCCCACCACCCCTCAGAGCCACACTCTTTAGCTCCATGTATATATACCATCGGTCCCACAAAGTTCACTTCCCGATGCAACCTGACTATTGAATGAACCAATATCATCTCAGCTCCTACTGGCCTCAGTTCCAAAAGTTACTCTTAAAGGTCACTCCTTGCTCCTCACACCTTAATTCTGGGTTAACTGCAAAGTCTGGTATATACTCTGACTCTCAAATTCCTATGGCTCACTCTCCTGACTTTTTAGAGCAAAAGTAAACAATTGCAGAGCCCCAGACCAAGATTTGCTTCTCAAAAGGAAGTAGGCCTCAACTTATGAGGCAAGAGCATGACAAAAAACAACTAAGGCCTTTGAATGCCACTGCAGCCTATTTGAGACCCTCCCATTTACCACAGGGTGAACGAAAACTAATTTTAAAATGTCTAAGCATTCTCCATGGCCCTCCAAGAAATTTCCCTTCCACAACATCACAACTCTCCCAGAAGTAGGTTCCCTAGTCTTACCATGTAAAGAGATACCACCTGAGGTGCTTTGCACATGCACAGACCCCTGATACACGAATACACTTGTAATCATGGTAGAATATGATTTACTGCTATATAGACAGCAACACAGCTGCAGTTTCAGATACATGACAAGTCACATTTCAGTCTGTCATCAACATAAGATTACAGCAAGAAAAAGCAAACTTCCTGGACCAAATCAACAAAAATTCTTTAAAAGTTACTGCATACAATGATAAAAAAAAAACCAACAACAAAAAACAGTCCCTCTGCACTCAAGGAACTTACATGTTCATCACTATGAGTAGAAGATAAGGACATGGCTCCTGTCCTCAAGGTGGCAAAACAAATCTACCTATTTCACAATTTTACCTAAGTTTGTCCACACTTTTATATGTCTATTTGATTGTCTAATAAGAAAGCTAGAAAGGAGAAAGTTGGGTTTTTTGTTTGTTTTTTCATGACCTGAATCATTGTTGCATAGGGTATGTCCATAGAATCTGTGGATAAACTCAGAAATGCCACCACCCTTTGAAATTGAAGCTAATAAGGATCAATACAAAGATAAGGGACGTAAACTACCTACAGGATTAACTTGCTGTAAGAGATAGTATGTGAATAGATTCTTAATAAGATTAAAGATCTTTCAAAACTTCTTTAAAATTAAAACAAAACTTGTCAAAAATTTAAAGCAATGATACACTCAGTTTTACTGAAAATATATGCAAAATAATGTCATTTTAAGAGAAGGATAGAGAAACAATATAACAACAGATAAAGGCAGCCTTGAAATCAATAAACTCTGGATTTGAGCCCTCTCTCTGTCAAACAGTGTGTGTATAACCTTGGACAAGTCATTTAACTTTTAGGTGACCTACACAATGTACTAAGACAAGACATTACAAAGGACTTGGATTGTCTTCATTGGATCAAGGAGCTTCCACCCAACATGTTATCCACCCTGATGAAATTGCAGGTCTTAACTAAAACACACAAAATCAAAGCACAAAAGGAGCAGTCTGCCTAGATCTTCAAAAAAACTAGAGGCAAGAATAAGGATGTTTCTCCATCATTCTTCCAGGGAGCAGGTGCCCCAAACAGCCAACACAAATATTTAGTCCACCTGGCAATTATAGTTTCATGGCAGAAAAGGTGCCCCAGGAAGATACTGAGGCTTTTGTAGCTTGGGGATAAAGGCCCTAAAGCTTCTCTATCTCCCTTTGCTCTGGCTCACCAAGCAACCTTCTGTTATTAATTTGGCTTTCCAAGGGAATGTGCTGACCAGCCAACAGAAATATCTGGTCCACTCAGCAGTTACAGTTCCCACTGTAGATTACATAAACTGGCATTCTAGTTTATTAGTCAGCCTTGTGATTTTTATTTGTAGGAATTGTTTCCCAGAGATTGGATACCTTTGCACGGTACTGGGGACCAGGACCCTTGACCCTGAGCTGACCTTGCCAGGGGTACTGCTGGCTTAAGGGGTCCAGCAGGAATAGCCCTGCTAGATGTTCACCCAGCATCTTTTTAATTACAAAAATCCTTGGTTGTTATCTCCTAGGTCTGTCAGTTGCTAGCTATGTGACCCTTGGACAGGTAATTTCAGCTCTCTAGACCTGCTTTCTCCAAGAAATTTAATAAGCACTTGTTAAGTACTATAACATACCAGGCAGTATGCAAAGAACTAAATACACAGTTTAAAAAGACATTCCCCACCCTCAATGGGTTTATACTCTAAAGGGGTATATTAAAAAGGAGGTGAGAAAGCAGAGGGGGTTGGGATGCAAAGGGTATACAGAATGGGGGCATCTGGTTCCATGAATTTGAAACCAGTTTAACAAATGCAAAGTGGAACGATATGAGAATCTAGTTTCTACCCTCTACAAGAAGGTTTTGGGAAGAGTTTGATGTTCTACCCACAAAACAGAGAGGAAAAGAGCTGAAGGAAGTTACATCAATCAAGGCTTGAGATAGCATAATATTGACTTTCAAAGTGATAAGCTTGTCCTGAAAGGGGCATCTTGTTCTGTGGAACTGAAACCAGGCAGGGCAGCAAATGTATCATCTGTAAAATGATGTAATTATACTAAATGATTACTAAAAGGGCCAGAAACAGACAAATTTCCAATGCAAAGGGGGAAGAAGAAGACACCAGGCTTGAAGGGTTAAAAAGAAATAATGGAATAGAAGGAAGAACTCCTAGAAAAATGAGTAGAGAATTATTTCCTAAGAGAAACAATGTCAATATTTTAATACATGGAGATGTAAAATGTGAAGGGAAGTTAAAAACACACACAAGAGTACTACTCTATCAAATTCAGTGTTTTTTGAGATGCTGGGGTAGATGAGCTTCACTGATGTTTATTTACAAACCTAGCTGTCAGAGACTTGTCAGTCCCTAAAATCAGCCCTTCGGTAATAGCAGTTCATCACCACACAAACTGACAGATCAAACCACATTTTTAATATTAAATCTTTCAGAGCTTCACACCCAGGCACTGCAAAGAGGTCAAAAACATGACCTCTTTGTAAATAGGCTTAGCTGCACTGCTTCTTCGTGCCCCAGAAGTAGGATTCCCAAGATTCTCACTTCCTCGTTGTGGGTATGAAGGGGAAAAGGAAGAAAAGGAGCTGCAGGTGCTTGGGAGAGGGTAGAGTTACTTGTAATTATGGTGGTCATGGTTGAAGATTAGAGAGTCGGTACTTTGATTTCCTAACCTCTTCCAATCAGATACAAACTTTGGTCAAACCAAAAATGAAATCATGATACTGGGGCCTCTAAAACATAATTTTACAGCACCAGGTTTTTCTTCCCTTTTCTTTCTTTCCTTCATTCTTTCTTCTATCCCCTCTTTGTATGGGGTAATAAAAGTGGGGACTGGAGGAAACTGCATCAGTACATCATTCTAGGTGTGTTAGTCCCACTTGAAGGGACAGGTCATCATTATAAAGCAACCATGTGACATGAGTCTGATCTAATGTATGGGAATGCTTAGTAATTTAGTCAGTTACAATGTAAATAGAATGGATAAAAGGAAGACAGATCATCTTTGTGCATGTTTGCCAAAATGAAAATGACAGTACTGATGGCAAAGGGGCACCTGAACTGGACCCTGAAGTAGAAGCATATTGCCTTTCCTATTGAATAATTGAATAAGAGGTTAAGTTTATAAAATTAAGGCAGCAATGTATAAGGGACAAAATTGGAAAATTCAGGTTTATAAATGCTTGTGAATGAAAATTTCAGCAAACTTTGAAGTTGGGATTTCAGTGCCTGTCAGAATGAGAGCATAGCTTGAAGGCTTTGGGGTGTAAAAAAATTGATTCACATTGTATTGTGTTGATCTCACTGGTAGGTGAAGGGCATGTGGATGAGAGATCCTGCAAACTCAGATTTCAAACAGTACATGTTTGTTCCAGACTGATTGCAGGGAGGCAACACAGTGGAAAGAATGCTGGGTTAGGAAAACATTGGAATGGGAAGTTGAAGATCTGGTTTCTAGTCCTGGGTCTGTCAATAGCTAGCTATGTGACCTTGGGCAGGTTATTCAACTCTCTGGATCTCAGTTTTCTCATCTGTAAAATGATGGAAGTGTACTTGTTGCTTGTTAAATAACTTACTTTTATCAAGCACTACAACATTTATAAAACACTTTCCTTTGAGAAGCAGGTGCTACCAGTATGTCATCTCATTTTTTTTATGGATGAGGAAACCTTGACTCTTAGAGGTGACATTACTTATCCGGGATTACACAGGCCTCTTGGCTTCAGTTCTAGCATTCTTTCTTCTATAGCACTTTGTCTCTGAGTGAAATGAGGTCCTTTAGAAGTGTATATCCTCTAGTCTCTGAGTCTGGCTTCATTTAGTTGGAAAAAAATTTGGAAAACTCACTTTCTCAGGGCTTACACCTAACAGTCAAGAGCATATTTTCATAATATGTAAAATTAAGAACATGCTTGGGATATACACCTCTATCGCCCAGGGAGTGGTAAAGGTAGTTTATCTTGATATATCTTCTTGAGAGTCCTGAGCAATGTATCTGTACCCACCTGGTGATTTATCTGAGAAAATTTAGGGGTGGGCATTGACTTAGAATGGAGCACCCTAACAGATCCTAACAATTAGGTTTTAGTTTCAAAGGGAAAAATCTTTAATTACATTCTAGGAAGGAAGGAACTATACTAAAGTTAAGATGAAGTGTGTTATTGTACTTTATCATCTTGGATTTGTATGCCCTGTCTTAAGCTTGCCAATAAATCTTGAGATTAAAAAAAATAAATCTATTAGGAAGTATCTATTAGACATCTACTGTTTTCTAGGCACCATAACAGGCAATAGAAATAATAAGCCAAGCAATGGACAAAAGCAAAGAAAAGGGGACAACATGCAGACATCCACCAAGGCACAAAAAAACCCTTAAAGTATGATTTTTTGAGAAGAAAGGCACTTGTAGCAAGTGAGGGGGGAGGGCAAAATCAAGAAAGGCCTCATGTAGAAGTTAATATTTGAACTTATCCCTGAAGAAATCTAGGGATTCTGAGAAAGGGAGGGAAGACAGGAATACATTTCAGACAAGGGGAGGGAGAACAGCCAGTCCAAAAGGCATTAGTAGCCCAAAGTATTAAAGTCTCATACTGAGGGCATTATAATTAATTTTATTTGAATGGAATAGAATGGGATTAAATTGAATTGGGATATTTGTATAATGGAAGAGAAGTGGCCCAAATTGCTAATACCCAACTCAGAAAGATATCCCAATCATTTCGGGGAGGGGGGGAATATCAAGCTAAGCAATCAATAGCTTCGAAACTTTATGGAACTAGGAAGCAAAATGGAGACTTCTTTTTTCCTATTGGGAAAGACAGCTATGTGGCATAGTGGACAAAGGGCTAGACTTGGAATCAGAGATATATATGTTCAAATTTTGCCTCTGATATATACTATTTGTGTAACCCTGAGCAAATCACATAACTTTTCTCAGTCTGGAAAGTGGGGTTATTAACGTTGTTATCAAATGAGGTAATGTATTTAAAGCTCTTTGCAAACAGAGAAATAAAAGGAAATGGGGGAGGAGGAAGGAGGAAGAGGAGAAGGAGAAGAAGGAGAAGAAGAAGAAGAAGAAGAAGAAGAAGAAGAAGAAGAAGAAAAGGAGGAGGAAGAGGAGGAGAAGAAATAAAAAAAAACTGTCATTCCTCTACCTACCAGAAAAGTAGGCAACTCTCCCACAGAGAAGCAATGATTGCCCTACAGTCCCTCACCCCCTGCCCCACTCCAGCTTCCAGAAGCAAAGAAATCTATTGTAGAGAAGCCTATTATAAAGTTAGGGTAGGCCTAAGGTGCTGTTCTTCTCTTATTTTACTAGAAGGGAAAAGAGAACAATATCAAGGGGATAGACTCTAAAAGTCCTGAATCTATAAACTTCACATACTAATACAAGTCTAATGAGGTCACATGCTTCATACAATATGAACATATAATATGAATATTATATGAACAGCTCATATAATATCTTACTAGAATGTAAATCAGAACCTCAGCTTCCTCTCCTTTACCCCCACAGAATAGTAAATATGTTGTCTCCTGGATTCCTACTTCTTCCAGCAAGAGAATTGATTTTGAATTAAAGGAGTACAACACTGTAATAGCAATACTCCTTAAAGCCAGTCTGTATGACTCATTGGTCATCACGTTTTGCAGAAATGGTGATTTTACTAAGTTTGTGAACACAAAGTTTTCTCTTCAATACATAACATATTGAGTATCATGCCAGTATTGATGTAGGTCAGCTGAAGGAAAGAACTCTTCTCCTTCCCTGTTTGAATGACTAGATGATGTCAATTGTTAACCATAAGAGAAAGAACTAGACCTAGGAGCCATCTTAGGAACCGGGGATGGGGAGAGTAAGAAAAAAGAGAGTAAAAAAGAGGGTAGAAGAGACCTTGGAGACCACAATCTAGTCCAAAATCCTCATTTTATTGATGAAGAAATTGAGCCCCAGGGAAGTTATGTGATTTGCCTAGCACCTCACATATCGAAGATAGCAGAGGAGGAGTTTGACCTATGGACCCTTGACACCAAGTCTTATACACTTTATATTAGGTCTGAGAACCTGGGTCAAATTCCATTGTTGAACTTGCCTTATTAGTCATTATGGTACAGAACTAATACAATTTTCATAAAAAAATAATAATAATAATGGTAGCTAGATGGTACAGTGTGTAGATCCCCAGACCTGGAGTCAAGTAGACCGGAGTTCAAATCTAGCCTCAGTCGCTTACAAGCTGTGTGATCATAGTCAAATAACTTAATCCATAGCTGCCTCCATTTCTTTATTTGTAAAATGTGAATAATAATAGTAGCACCTACCTCTCAGAGCTGTTGTGAGAGTAAAATAAGTTGATATTTATAAAGTGCTTAGCAAAATTTAAAGTCTTGTATAAATGTTAGCTAGTAGTAGTAATGATAGCTACCTTTTACTGCCATATGAGCATTAACTATATGTGTCATATAAGTGTTATTTATTAATAATAATAGTATCAAGAATTTGTAAAACCACTTTAAAGTATGCAACATACTTTGCATAAGTTATTTCATCTATAACTCCTCACAAGAACTTTGTAAGATAGGTACTATTACTGGTTCCATTTCATACATAATAAAAATGAGACCAACAGTAATAAAGTGACTTGCCCAGGATAACACAACTAATAAGTATTTGAGGAATGGTTTGAACTTTGGTCTTCTTCAATCCAAGTCCACAACTCTCTCCACCATGCCATAGGACTAGCAACCATTGTCATCTTTTCTTCAAACACACACACAAACACACACACACACACTATCTTGAATTTATAATGAAATTCATCACAATTAATATTCCATAATTTGCTTTGTAAAGAACTTTACCAGAATGTATATATTCAATTAGAAAATTTATTATGCTTCCAAAATATTTGTAATACTGTTAGCTTAAGTGATTATTAGTAAAGCATACAGTATAATATACTATTTAGTACGTTACAATACATTGAGTAGGCCTGAATGAGTTGCAATCCATACCACTAGAAGGAGGGAATAATCACATTGATTGTTTAGTGTAATGTGGAAGAAGATATAAGCTTGGATTTCCACAGAAATGCTAACACTCTGGAAAGGAATAATGTAAGTGAAAAGCTTGATCATGGACAAAATAATTTCCCTTTTGAGGAATGACATGTGAAATCATGTTAAAGATTTCCCAGAAATGTATTCATCACCTCAATTTCTATTATCTTCCATTTTTGAACTCTTAAGCAACATTCTTGCAAGGAATTAAAATTGCTTGAAGAATCATATCTTCATAATTTGTTGGGTCACAAGTACAAGTTAAAAACAAGTCCCACCACAAAGGAGAAATAGGTTCAGGTGTATTCAAGAGAATATACCTACTCAAATAAATTGCCCATGACTACTTTCAAGAAAGAGTTCTCTGGTGGAAGAAAATGGAGAGATAATACTGAGAAATGAAGTTGATGCAAAAACAAAAAATATATAATTTTAAAAATTATAAATCGACTGTCCAGCTGCATTAGTAAAGGAAGGCTTTCACAATTAGGATACCTCTGCACTGATGAAATCATTGGTCTTGAGTAAATGAAGAGAAAGATATGACCAGAAGAATAAGACAGCATAAAGAAGTGTGGAAAGAGAAGGTGGAGAAAACAAGGGAGGCATAGGAAGAGATGAGATGAGAAAGACAAAGAAGAAGAGTAGGTAAATTATCTTTAAAAATGTAAGAGGTAAAACAGAGAAGGTTTTTAATTCTACCTAAAATGAGAAGTATAATACCTCAATCACAGCTTCCATAGAATAATGATGCATGTTGGCAAGGAAAAGATGGTTTTAATGTGTTCTGAGCTCTTCAGAAGAGCACTACTGTCAAAACAAGAGACAATATTTTTTCTGGGCTAAGGGGGAAACAATAAGTTCCCAATTCAGTAGGTGTTTGAATTGTTAGTTTCTCATTCTGAACTGATCTCTGTCTCTGTCTCTGTCTCTGTCTCTGTCTCTTTCTCTCTCTCTCTTTCTCTCTCTCTGTCTCTCGCTCTGTCTCTGTCTCTCTCTCTCTCTGTCTATCTGTCTGTCTGTCTTTCTCTGCCTCTGTCTCTGTCTCTGTCCCTCTATGTCTCTGTCTCTGTCTGTCTCTGTCTCTGTCTGTCTCTGTCTCTGTCTCTGTCTCTGTCCTCTGAACACATTGTAGCGGAAGACTTCAAGGGTGTTGACTGAAGAAAAACATCAAATGATGGTTCTTCAGGTGCTAAAGGACAAGATAAAAATATGCTCTTGGTGCTTTCAAAATTCTCTCCTCCTTCATTGTCACAAACCCACATTGCCACCCTTTTAGGTGCTATGATCTCGTTTTCATGTGAGCTGACAGAAGGTTCAAAATAAAAATCCTGTGAGATGTAAGATTTTTCTTTACACCTCAGGGTTGTATGGAAATTCTCAGCTGTGAAAGTGCCCTTTTTGAGGACCATTTAAGTTTCTCAGAATATAATCAGAATTGTTTAGATACAGCCTCTTCAATTATAGTCATATTGATAGAAATTAATATCCATGCAACACTGGACATAGTTTTTATGTTTTAATGTTTTGGCCTCATTTTTTCTATGTTTCATTCAGCTAGTTACTATATCATACCCTATAGTAGATTCTGTTTAAGAGAAGGAGAAAGGGTATCTTGAAGTAGAATCTTGAGGAATAAGCTCTCTGAATTCAGGCACTATTTCATTTTGTATCCCCAGGACCTTGGACAGTACCTGGCAAGAAAAGATGCTTAATAAATGTTTGGTGGATGAAAAAACAAATGGATACATGTGGTTTATCTGTTCGACTGGATTTGCATTAGTATAATATTACCAACATTTCTAGCCCATAGTTTTCTATCACTATGATAAGTAACCTAATTTCAAATGTTAGCACTTTTTAGTGATATTAGTTGTATTACATAGTTGTATATATAGTGATATAACTTTTGCCTCTGATATCTGTAGTGCTTACCTCCCAAAACTGTTGTAGAGCTCAAATTAGAGAGTGTTAATGAAATACTTTGAGAACTTTAAAGTATTATAGAAATAGAAGTTATTATCCTTTATTATTATTATTCACCTTGTTCTAATATTTTTGATAGACATAGTACAAGAACAAATCACTATCTTACTATTATTCTTTTATACTTTGAGAATCACTGTGCTGAGTGACTATATTTTGAAATCTTTTTCATTTTATGCAGCCTGGATACTGTACTTGGTGTGACAACATCTATTAAATATATTTTTCTTAAGTTCTGTTGTTTTGTCTTATTTTATGAATCAATGTTATGTCTAGACAATTGTGGACAACAGTTCTCTGCATAGCTTATTAGTTGAGCTCTCCAGGCTATTTTGAATCTATATTGGTACTGTGGGGAATCTTCCATTTTTCAAAGTATGAAAAATAGTAATATTGGTATGTAATGCTACCACAAGGTTATGTCTTACTAAATATTCAGTCGGTGCTAAGTTTTTGCATACTGCTGTGACCTGATACAATTTCTACCATATATTTGCATAATCTACATTGATACATTATCCATATTATTATTACATTATTTTCATGGAGTTCAAATAAAAATAGATGATCTCCTATCCTGCGATTTTTATTTAGTGTTCTGTAGACTGTGCACAGAAGCCTAATATTACTGGTGTGTAAAACTGAAAAAGAGTACCAGGGTGTAAGCTTATTTCCTATAGACATTTTCAAGACAATTACAGCAACAGACAGGATAACGGGGTTGACCTACACATTGTCCTATTCCTACATAAGAATAAATTTTTCCCTAGGTCTCTATATTCTGAAATTTTTTCATTTTGCAGTTTAGAAATCATGGGTCTTCTATATTATAACATCTGTTAAGTTGCTTGGATCAATATTATGTCTACGTGATTGTGAGCAACAGTTCTGTCTATAATGACACTTTGGTTCTAATACAGTTTTTTGTTGACTTCTTAAGGATATTTGGAGATTTGTATTTGTAGCATGGGTATTATTCACACATTGTTTCTAAAGGATAGCAAAGTTCTGATGCTTAATTCTAATCACATAATCATGTCTTTGTAGGTAAGTGATAGATGATAAAAATTTGCAATCTTCAGTTAAATGCTATAAATTTACCACTGCTTCTTATATAATTAGAGGCAGCTGGCACAGAATAGATGATCAATGGATAGAGTGTTGGGCTGGAGTCAAGAAGACCTGAATTCCAATCAGGCCACAGACCCTTACTAGCTATGTGACTCTGGGCAACTCACTTAACTTGTCACTTAAGTCCCAGTACTATTGTGAATGATGATGATGGGTTTAAGTGTAATCAGAACAATAACAAACCTAGAATGTGTTAAGTTTTATACCAGTTGTTCTTCACATTACTGTATTGGTGTTATGCTTTATAAGTAGGAAACAGTTTTCTATGTATTTCATAGATATGTGTATAATATGATAGATATGCTATCATTCTGATTTGCTCAGATAAATATTGTATATTTGCAGAATATGACTAAGTATGCAATTGAATAACAGGTTTTTTTCAAATAATGAATAAAGGTGGTGTAAATATTATGGTACCTTTAGGTGACTTGTTCAATTGTCATTAATTGTAATGATTTGCTCTTTAAACGTTTATGACTTTTTGGTATTTAAATCTTCAGTTCATTGCATATATACTTATAGTTTACCCACTTTAGTGGTCACTGCCATTTGTGCCAAAGTAATTCCAGTAAGCAGGGAATAAGTATTTTTAATTATTCTGATTATCTTGTTTCTTGGGCAACTTGTTACATTATCCTTCATGTTAAGCTAATCATTATGACAGTTTTATGTAATGTAAGTCTGCAACGCTATGTAACTCCATTACTTAGTTTTCTTGAATTGTTAATATTATCACACTGCATAAAGGGTGGGGCCTAAGTGAACCTATCAGATCCTACCCACTCTCAGGACTTCACTAGGCCATAACTTCGATTGCTTCTGCCTTCTATAAGTCAGGACTCTTTGGGACACAACATCACTACCTACCATGGGGCTGGAAGTCAGGAGAGGACCTATTACACTCTAATCACATATCTCCTTCAATGGACCTCTTTCCAGACACTAATAACTATAACCAGATTTATTCTTCAGTAGTTATCATGCTGAGAGTTTCTCATACTTTTTTCCATTCCAGAGCTCTTGCAACTCCAGATGCTATTGTACAAACCTAATTCCTAGCCCCCTATAGCTCATATGCTTACCACCATCCCCTTTTAATACCTCTACCACTAAATCCCCAAATTTCTGTTTTAGATCTGCCTCCCCTCTCTGATGTGCCTGTTCCATAATTAATAAACTTAAATCTTTCCCCATCTTCTGACTCTTCCCTATTGATGTTGTATCTCTGGCTACCCTTCCCAGTACTGGTTGATATTTCACTTATATCCACTGACTTACTAGTCATAGAGGGAAAGAGTCCAAACACTCCCAGTTCCCCATTGCCAATTCCAGACTCTCCCTCTACTGAGATTACTCAACTCTCCTTAGAGGTTCATACAATCCAAATTTGTCTCCTAATCAAGATTCTAGTAGCTATTATCTACAGAAACCCCCTTCCCAGGACATTCTCATTACTTCCTCAATGAGTTCAGTTTCTAACTCATACGCTTTCTCTCTACCCCAACTCTTACCCTCATACTGGGGAATTCAACAAAATTACCAACATTATCTCAAGTACCCTAACTTCCAAGTTCCTCAAGCTACTATATCAAGAAACACCCTAGCATACCCAGGATGGCTGCTAGCACAGGTTCTTTGATCTGCTTTTCTAAAGGAAAGCAATTCAAAAAGGGCTAAAAATCTTAACTTTAATCAAACATATATCATTAACCTAGTTCGGGGGCGGGGGGGAAGTTCAGCACCCTGAACTTCAGAGAATACAAACAGAAGTTACAAGCAGACAAAAAAATACAGACAGAGAAAATAACACAATTTGGAAGACAGGTCTCCTAGCTGTCTGACTATTACATCCACATAGAAACCAGAGAGAGAAGTACCAACATTTGGGTTTTCAAAGCTGGGGGGGACTCAACGGTGCCCCAGAGTCTCCTCTGGCCAAATCACACAACTCTTCCCATGAGTGAACCCCAAAGCAAAACTTCACCTCAGAAGTATGTATAGCATTCTCCAGGGTCAGAGAACATCACAACCCTCATGACCCCGCACCTAATTACAAAGTAACAAGGTGTGGGAGTTCCTGAAAAACAAGCCTCCCCTAAGCAAGGATCTCGTGTTGGGTTCTGCTCCACTCTTCAGCAAATTCCTTCCACCACAGACTCCATGTGACTACATTCAGCTATTAAGGGGCAAAGTATATTTTCAAATGAGGAAAGGTTCTCAAATTTACTTAGACTTATTAAGGGATATTATCTCAAGTACCCTAACTTCCAAGTTCCTCAATCTACTCAATTCCTAAGTCTTACTTCTGCACTCCACCTCTGCTACACATGATGATTATAACCTTGTTCTTACCATCATATTTCCTCTAATATTACATTCCATTTATATTGTATACATCTTCTCTGTTCAACGTTTTGTCTCTTCCAATAGAATGTGAGCTTCTTGAGGGTAGGCACCATGTGTTTACCTTTCTTTGAATGTCCACAACTTAATGCAGTACCTGGTACATAGTAGGTGCTTAAATAAATGTTTACTGACTAACTGCTAGCCCAATCTGCAGTGTACCCAAAACTCTATCTGCCAGCATTTCAGAGATCCTCCCTGGCCTTCAAAACCATTCCATCAGTATAAGAGCACACTATTGTCACACAAACTTGAAAGCCGATTTTAAATCTTTATAAAGTGAGATCTTTGCTTTAGTTTTTATATTTCTTCTTTCTTTCTTTCTTTGTATCAACTAGAAGTTTATGTTTTGTTTTAAAAGCAAAAGTGAGAAGTGAAGTATGCAATTAACTTTTTGTACCTGACTCATCTATGCTGACAAAAATCCAGCTGCATTCTAAGATGGATTTATGTGAGTTCTTTGGAGAGAAAGACGGCAGAATGGAACTAGAAAGCCTTCATTATCATATTACCTTTTCCCAGATAAGCACAAAATCCTGAGTGAAATTTCACCAACTCTTCCCTCATATAAGTAATTATAAAGTTTTCAAAGTTAATTCATTTCCAAGCTGGAGTTATAATGGCATTTTATATGCTCACCCTCATGCATAGATAGATAATCTGCATAGAGAAAATATTGCTGTGATCATTAAAATTGATGCACATTCCAAATCACTCAAATAACTATACTTGTTCCCATCTGTTAGTGGGGCATTGTGCCACACAGAAGGTGGTATACTCGATCTTTCCAGACATAAAAGTCAAGCAAAGATAGCATCAGACTTAAACTATGACAAATGCAACAAGTATTCCACCAAATCAGACTTTCTATTTGCTATCATTGTCAATTTTAAGTAATTATTTCAACATGCATACATATTTATAAATTAAGTCTGTTTTATAACATAAATAGATTATGTAATGTAATTTATTTATATGTATATGACATATAATACGTGTATATATAATTTGTAATTTATAATTTATAATTCTGTTAGGTATAGCATTAATGATTAACCAATAAGTACTTTGCAATTATCCTTAGTCTTCATATCCAAATGATGGCTTGTATTTTCTATCCAGGTTTCCATATACATTCAACTATGAAGCATTCCTCTACATTATTAGTAATAACTGTCCTAACAACCACAACTGAAACCCTATTTTTCACAACCCATTGAAATGATTTAAGGAGAAAGACAGGTAATTTTATCACTACTTTGTTAAATTTAATATAATTTTTAAATATCCATAGCAAAAATTCATGTTATATGCAATCTTTTTTGTTCTTTGTATATTGAAACCTTTGTTTATGATTAAGCTCACAATAAAAAGAAAATTAAAATAATAAAATAAACAGGAAAATTGCTTAGACTAACAGGATTTAGAGCTAGAAGGAACCCTTAAAATCACAGGTCCAGAGCTACAAGATATCTCAAAGGGCATCTAGTCCACCCCCCTCATTTTACAGATAAAGAAACTAAAGTCTAATAAGGTTCAGTGATTATCCAAGGTCCTGTAAGTATTATATAACCTTTAACTCCAAAATGGGCATTCTTCCACTGTATAACCCAACCATTTTATTTTCCAGTGAAGCAACTAAAATTCCTGGAAGTGATTTGGGTATACTTCAGGAGGTATATGGGTAAGTTGTCCACAGTGAAATAGAGAGTGAATACCAGCAACCAAGATTTGATCAAAGTCTTCTGATATAAAGCCAATCTTCTTCCTATTATATTATGTTGTATCTCTTTATGCCTTATTCCTTTCTGCCTTTGTCCTCATCTACTAGTTGTCCATTCTTCAATACCCACCTCTTCCAAATATCTCATACAAAACTTCTCAAATAATATCTTGTACCTGCAACACTCATCTTATTGCCCAACCCAGTAAAATGAACTCACTTACAAAATGTAATCTATCAGCAAATAGATATAAAATCTCATCTCCATGACCTAGCACTCACCATTCACCATGGCTTGAATGCACCACCTCCTCTTTCCATCCTTTTAGGATTCTTGTTTCTTTCAAAGCTCTGCTCAAGCTGTATATGGTGGTGCATACATATAGTCCCTACTGTTGAGGAGGATGACACTGATGAATTCCATGAGTTCAGGAATTCTGAGAAATAATAGATCTCCAATATAGCGAGCCCTTGGGAGCATAAGGCCACCAGGACACCTAAGAAAGGGCAAATTGTCTAAGGACAGCAAAACAGAACAGGTTAAGGCCTCCATGCTAGTCAGAATTGGGATCCAGTCCATTAGTGACTTCTAGCCTGGGAAAGATAGTGACAACCAATTACACACACACACACACACACACACACACACACACACATACGCACACCTCTGCTTAGACACAACCTCTTATACATGTTCTTTCTCATGTCCCTTAGCTCTTATTGCTCTCTCTTTATAAAATGTACCTTGCATTTATTTTGCATATATTTATCTCATCAACACATGTATTTCTGTGTTGTCACTGCCAATATAATGGAAACTCCTTGCAGGTACTTAATTAATTCATGTGGATTGATTGATTGATTGATTGATTGATTGATTGATTCGAACAGGTGTTAAGCACTATGCTATGTTCTGAGGGGCTTACAAAAAAGGAGACATGCTCCTGGACCTCCAAATAATAGCGTCCTTCCAGAAAACAAGCCCATATTTATTTAAAGAATTCCTAAAATTACAAGACAGAAAATTATACTGAGCAAAAAGTGCTATGTGAGACTAAAGCAGGAGGAAATTACTATTGACTGAAGTTGTCAAAGTGCAAAGAATACTTTTACACCCTGGTTGGCCTTCAAATCACATGCATACTGACTGCTTCCTGAATTCACTAAATCTGTATAAAACTGTACAGTTTATTGAAAATATTTGCCCCCCAAAGGATATGAACAGGCAATTTTCAGAGGTAGAAAGTAAAGATATCTTTAAGCATGTGGAAAAATGCTCTACATCACTATTGATTCAAGAAATGCCAATCAAAACAACTTTGAGGTAC
>CM053595.1:156725162-156742731 GCA_028646575.1 Pseudocheirus occidentalis
TTCACTGCAGCCCTCTTTGTGTGGCAAAAAACTGGAAACTTAGGGGATGCCCATAAATTGGGAAATGGTTGAACAAGTTATGATATATGAATGTAATAGAATACTATTGTGCTATAAGAAATGGGAAGGAGATGGACTTCATATTTACCTGGAGAGGCTTATACGAATTAATTCTAAGTGAGAAGAGCAGAACCAGGAAAAATTTGTATATGGTCACAGATACATCATATGTATGATGACCAACCTTGATAAACTGGACTCTTCTCAGAAACGCACAGTTAAAAGACAACTTTACAAGTCTCAGAATGGAAGGAGATACCTACACTCAGAGAAAGATCTAGAAAGACCAGAGTTTAAATGGAGACTGAAGCAACATATGCTACTCTTCTTTTCCATGTTTGATTTTGTTTCTTTTTTTTCTTTCTTTCTTTTCACATTATTTGCTCCATTGGTTACAATGCTTCTATACAACGAGACTATTGTACAATGTGAAAGTGTTTGCAGATCCCATACATGATTGTACACCACCATGCGGGGGGAGGAGGAGCGAGGGGGGAGAAGGTAGGGGAGAAAAATCTGAAACTCAAGTGATTCTGTAAATGAATCTTGTAAACCAAAAGTAAATAAACAAGTCAATAAATTTTTTTAAAAAAGAAAATATTTGCCTCATCATGTAGCAGTCTTCAAATGGTAGAATATGAATGAATGAATGAGTAGATGAAAAATCATTTTTTAAAACTTATCATGTGTCTGGCACTGTACTAAGCAGTGGAGAAACAAACACAAGAGACAGTCCCTTTCTGAAGGATCTTTCTTCATCATGGAGGCTATACACTATTTATAGCATCAGTCACTGGAGCATGGAATGAATATGTGGGGAATCACAGGGACAGTGCATTAATCCATAGGGTGATCAACTGACACTCCCTTCTCCAAAACAATGGTAACATAATAATAATTTGCTTATTGAATAAAGAGCAAGAGGTAGAAAGGAGGTTGGGGAGGAAATAACAGGGCAAATGGCAAAATGAATGAGATGGATGGCAAGATATGAAGTGAAACACATTATAGTCTGGTGTGCCAGGGATGGTTAGATAGAGTAGGCTAGGTAAGTTTATGCACATTTACTCCCAAATACACATAGCTTTTTCATTTTCAATACAAATCCTTCATCAGAATTATAAGGCTCTATGCAAGGATGTTTTATAAACCCTAGTTAAATGAGTTCCATCTCTGCCCAAAAGCTCATTATTCATATTTCAAATCACAGTTCCAAAATCTAAATCCCATTCACAGTCACCAAATTCTTTACCACCTGTTTGCTTTACCAGCCTACTTGCTTCTGCACTCTTCATTCATTCTTCATCCTGCCAGCGATACAATTAACCATAAGGCTGAAAACATCACCTTTGTCCCTAAAGTTTTCTGATTCTTACTCCCAACTTCATAAACTCTGGCAGCACTTTTAAAGTAATATCTGGCAATATCATCTGCCCATATGTAAGTCACAAAAGGTGTGTTGTGGTTGTCAACTCTGTCAAGTTTCCAAAGTTTCTCCTTCACATTCCAAGTGTACACTCTGGCAAGAACCAAAAAAAAAAGGAAAAAGAAAAATATGTCACAAAGAGCCCTCAAATCTATGCAACTATGACTTAACAAGAGGAGAAAAGGAAGCAGTTCTAGCACTGGGGAGCCTACAAAAGAAAGGCACTGCCTGTAATTCACATATATTAGAAGGTTTCTACATGAAAAGAACCGCCATTTATTTTAAAAGGTACAAAATTCCATCAGACATATACCAATTGAACAAAACTGAACAAAAAGCTATATTTACTACTTTGTTTCATTAGCTTTCAAAGTAGTTTCCATGTCTGGGAAAGGAACTGGTAGCCATATTTCAAGTTAAGAAGTTTAATGCAGAAACTATTCTCAGAATGTCATTACCATGACAGTACCTACAAATTCCACTTCTATGACTATTACTGCATTAAATCTAACTCATAATCCCACCTATAGTCAAACCAATTCTAATTAAGTTAATAACTAGAAAGCTGACATTCAGTACATTTCCCATCCATTCTTGTTAGTTTTTGCATTGATCACTATGTCCAAAAGTTTTAAATTAAATTATCAATTCCTCTGCAGTATTTGACATAATAAGCGCTAGCAATTATGTAGTTGTTTAAGGTTTTGAAAGTACCTAAAATGTTAACTCATTAAATCTTCACAAAAACCTTGTGAGTTGGGTTTTGTTATTATTTTCACTTAGTAGATAAGGAACCTGAGACACAGAGAAATTAGGTAACTTGCTTGGAGGTATACAGCTAGTTAGGAGTCTAAGGTAGGATTTGAATTCAGGACTCCCTGACTTGAAGGTCTATAGTCTATTCATTGTACTGCTTAGCTACCCAACTTCTGCACACTCTCTCATGCTCAGTTTAAATGATAGAGTTTTGAATTGATGATATTTTTTCTGAGTTTTTCCTTAAAATGAAAAGAAGTGCTGATCTTATTCTCTTATCCAATTAATAATTGCACTTAGCAGCAAAAAGTTATCCAAATGAGTGGTTTTGTAGTAAATCCCCATCTATACTAGGAAATATTAGTTATTTGAGGGAGAAAGGCCACATTTAACTCTAAACACTAGTGATAATGCCTCATATTTCTACAGTATTTTTCTTACAATGACCCTGTGAAACAGGTAATACAATTATTATGCCCATCTTACAGTTGAGAGAACAATGTTCAATTGGTGCTTCATTAGAACAATAAGGTGTTAAATAAAAGGAAGGAAAATATTCCAGTCTAGCAGTTCAGCTTAGAGGCCAAATAGTAATGTTAACATTGCCCTGCGGTTCCTGTAACCAGTGCCTTAGAGATTTCTGTGTGTCCTCTGCCAATTGTGAGAGATTTTTGACATTCAAAGAAAACAAATCATTTATACATTTCAGCAGCCTAGGAAAGGAAATGTTCTTGGGGTGACTTGCTGTGATGTTATATTTATCAGAAGTTACTCATGTTATCTGCTGCAGAATCTTTGCTGATGCTGGTAATCCAAAGCAATGATTGTAGGAAAATAATTCAGAGCTATACAAAGGCCACAGCAACATGAGGCTTCTCTAATTCCTGACATGTACTGATTCACGATTACAAACCACCCTCTACATGCTAGTTCATTTGATCCTCACAGTTCTGTGAGGAATGTAGGGGCTAAGTCAACGCAGTTTTAAATTACTACCCCACTTTTATTATTTCTGCTCTACCCTCCAAATAAGCTGAGTCTTTGGAGGAGGTAAGCTTTTCAAGAGGAGGTAAGTTTCTTAATTCTCAACTCCTCAGAACAGGCTTTTCCCTGCACAGTAGCAACTATTCCCCAATGTGTGTTCTCTTCCACATTAGAAGAAGATCAACTTGATAGCAGGGACTACTACATTGTTTGTATTTGTAACTCCAGTTTTTTGCACAATGCCTAGAAAACAGTAAATGTTTAATTTTTTTTATTCCTACATTAATTCACTCACTTGTGTGTCTAATAATACAGGGTATTTAAAAACATTTAGTGCAGTTTTAAGTTTTAATAGATTAAATAATAATGTTTATATTTAAATTGTTTATACTTATATTGGAGGCAGATAGAGGGCTCAAAAGATAGACCACTGAGCCTTGAGTGGAGAAGATCTGAATTTAAGTCTAGCCTAATGCATTTACTAGTTTTGGGATCTTGGCCTACTGACTTAATCTCTCTTTACTTTAATCCACTGGACAGGGAAATGGCAAACTATTCCAGGACCTTTACCAAGAAAACCCCAAGGATGGTCTTGGTGTGCTGTTGGTCCACAGGGTCACAAACAGTTAGACACGACACAATAACAAAACTTATATTTAAATCAATAATCTTTTAATAAACTTTAATAGCTTAAAACTCCACTAAGACTTTTGAGACACCCTGCATTCCTAGGAATGGTTGAGATGCTGGGATATATCTCTGTCACTCAACCAGCATCCCTCATTCCGCACTTCAATACAATCTTATAGGTATTTAAATTATGCACTTAGAAGCATGCCTCAGTCAATCTGTGGTTCAACCCTCTCTTGATTGCATATGTCCCTACTTTTGATTTCCCTTTATGTCATTTCATTTATCAAATGTTTATTTTTAGAATGGCCAATATTCTTCTGGTGGCAAAGGTAGCATGGTAGAGTAGGTGGAAAGATGGCCTCAGAGTCAAGAAAACCTAGATTGAAAGACTAGCCTTGGGTACTAACTGGTTGTATGACCTGGACAAATCCTGACGCTCCTATGATTCTAACAACTACCTAAGACTAGAAGCTGTAGAACAGTTACTGATCTAGTTTAGTAGGTAGAATTTGTTCACTGGGAGTTTGTTATACAAGCATAGTAACGTGTTAAAAAGAAACAATAAAATCTAATGATGCTACATGACTGAAAGTCAAAGGAATATCATAATCTCAAAAGATTTAAAGTTGCAGCTAAATTTAAGAGCAACATCTAGAAGTATAGCGGGCGTGACTAATTTGTGGCACATTATTAACATTATTATAAAATGTAGCTAGGGCAACTAAGTAGCATAATAGTTACAGCATCAGACCTGGAGTCAGGAAAGTCTGAGTTGAAACCCAGTCACAGACATTTACCAGCTAGGTAACCCTGAGCAAGTCACCTAACTTCTCTGCCACAGTTTCATAATATGTAATATGTGGATAATATAATTACATCTATCTCTCAGCATTGTTGTAGGATAAGATGAGATTAAAAAGGACTTTGCAAATGTTATAACACTATATAAATACAAATTGAAAATGCTCAAGAGAAACACTATAAAGGATTTCATCAGAAAAATGTCTTACTGGAAAAGAAGGTAGAGCAGTCATATGGTAAAAGGGAGGTACATTCTGTGGACAGTCCTTCTATTCCACTGGTTTCTACTCAACTAGAAAAGGGACCATCAAATTTCCTCAAGACTTACTCAGGACAAGAAGATATGCATGCATTGTGATCACCATCACTGGAGGAAATAGCACTGTAGACGAGATTACACAATTGGCTATATAGCAAGAGAAAGTACTGGCCTCTATCGATGAAGTTAGGTATCCCAACCATGTAGGGAAGCTAGGTTGCTGCATAGAACTGGATTTGGAATTAGGAAGACTCATCTTCCAAAGTTCAAATATAGCCTCAAACATTTACTAGATACATGACACTGGGCAAGTCACTATACACTATTTGCCTCAGTTTCCTGATCTGTAAAATGTGGTGGACAAAGAAATGACAAACCACTTCAGTATCTTTGCCAAGAAAATCCCAAATAGGGTCATGAAGAGTCAGACACAAATGAAAAAGAAAATGAATGAACAACACTATCCCAGCCACATACTACTAACAAGTGTTACTTTATAAATGTCTTCAAGGTACAGAAAGATGGCAGGTTGCTCGTGTTTCTCTGTAAGTACCATCCTACCCTATGTCTTTATTAGCAATGTGAACAAGTAATATAGTAACCAGGATGCAAAGTCTCTGTAAATTTTAAACTCTATAGATTTTAACATTTTGTAAGAGAAGCTGGATTGCTTGATGATTCACCATAGCATTCTTTTCTCAGAGTCAATATAAAAGTGATTAATGACAAGTAATAAGAATAATTCTTGACACTCTATGATGTTTTAAGCTTTCCCTAAACAGTTACCGGTATATGTTTATCTTTCTTCTAGAATGCTATGATTTATTACATAATTAGAGAAGCCTTCAAGGGAGAAGTGTACAACTGCAACAAGCAGTTGTATTATAGTGGAAAGGAAACTAGATGTGGAATTATAAGACTTGGATTCAAGTCCTGACTCCCCCACTTCCTTGTTGAGTCACTTTAGCAAAGTCACAGAAGCTTTCTCAGCCTCAGTTTTCTTACATATCAAAAGAGACAGCTAACATTTAGCTAGTAGTCATATATTGCTTTAAAGTTTGAAAAGCACTTTACAAACGTTAGCTTACTTTATCCTAACAACAACGCTGTGAGGTAAATGCTATTATTGTCTCAATTTACAGATGAGAAAACTGAGTCAAACAAGTTAAATGACTTGTCCACAGTTACACAGCTAGTATCTCAGTCATTAAACATAGATCTTCCTGATTCCAGGTTCAGCACTCTATTCACTAAGCCATCTAGTGTGGTTTAGGGGATTGCTATGTACCTCATTGGAGGGAAAAACAGATGGAGGAAGGCAACTGAGGATTCTACCTCAGTATCAACTTAGATTGTGTTGACATACTTGTGGGACTACTACTAATATGAACAGAGAACATCCCTGTGTACAGTTTTGAGGGTAAAAGACCAAAGGATGCTGAAAAATGGCTCTAGTGGGGCTTCTCATATAGATCTTTGGCTTCCAAGTATTCATGGACAATCAGGAAGTCCCCTGAACTAGTCAGCAGAAAGCAAACCCATAATTCTTGATAGAAAAAGCAAGATGTGATAATGCATCCCTAGAGAAATTGGCAGATGAAGAGAAAAAGAGAGGCTGTCAGAAAAACAACAACCATTCCTATTAAAAACACTAGAGAGCATAGGAATAAATGGAGTCTTCCTTAAATGATAGGTAGCATCTATCTAAAACCATGAACAAGCAATAAATGTAATGGGGATAAGCTAGAAGCATTTCCAATAAGATAGGGGGTGAAACAAGGCTGTCCATTTTCAGCACTTTTAGCACTAGAAATGTTAGCTTTAGCAATAAGAGAAAAAGAAATTGAAGGACTTCAAAGAAATAAAGAATAAACAAAGTTATAACTCTTTACAGATAAGATGATCATACACTTAGAGAATCAAAGAAAATCAAGTAAAAATTACTTGAAATATTAAACAAATTTAACAAAATTGGAGGATATAAAATAAACCCACATAAATCATTGGCATTTCTATATATTACTAACAAAGCCCAATAGCAAGTTATAGAAAGAGAAATTTCTCTTCAAGTTACTGTAGACATCATAAAATATTTGGGGATCTACCTGCCAAAAAAACTAGGAACTATATGAACATAATTACAAAATGCTTTTCACACAAATAAAGTCAGATCTAAACAATTGGGAAAATATCAGCTGCCCATGGGCAGGCCAAGCTAATATAATAAAAATTACAGTTCTACCTTTACTTATTAAATTATTAATAATTTATTTATTCAGTGGCATAGCAATCAAACTACCAAAAATATTTTATAGAGTTAGAAAAAATAATAAAATTCATTTGGAAGAACAAAAGCCACCAAATATCAAGGGAACTAATTAAAAGAAATTCTAGGGAAGGTGGCCTAACCATACCAGACCTCAAATTGTATTACAAAGCAGCAATCATCAAAACTACTTGGCACTGGCTAAGAAATAGAGTGCTGGATCAATGCAATAGGTTAAGCAAGCAAGACACAATAATCAATGACTATAGTAATCCACTATTTGATTAACCCAAACACCCCAGCTTCTGAGATAAAAACTCACTATTCCACAAAAACTGCTGGGAAAACTGTAAAACAGTATGGTAGAAACTAGGCATAGACAAACATCTCACCCCCTACATCAAGATAAAGTAAAAATGGACATATGATTTATATTATAAAGGCTGATACTACAAACAAACTAGGAAAGCAAAGAAGAGTTTACTTGTCAATTTATGGAGAAGAATTTATAATCAAATAAGTGATAGAGAACATTATGAAATGCAAAATAGATTATTTTGATTACATTAAATTGAAAAGTTTTTGCACAAAGCCAATGCAATCAAGATTAGAAGGGAAACAGAAATCTGGGAAACAACTTTAACCACCTGTATCTTGATAAAGGCCGCATTTCTAAAACATATGGAGAACCAAGTCAAATTTATAAGAATACAAGTCATTCCACATTGATAAATGGCCAAAGGATATGAACAGGCAGTTTTCAGATGAAGTAATTAAAGCTATCATATGAAAAAAAATGCTCTAAATCACTATTGATTAGAGAAACAGAAATCAAAACGTCTCTGAGATACCACATCATGTCTATCAGATTGACCAACATGACAAAACAGAAAATAATATATGTTGGAGAAATTGTGGGAAAATTAGAACGCTAATGCATTTTTGTGAATTGATCCAACCATTCTGGAGAGCAATTTGGAACTATGCCCAAAGGGCTATAAAATTGTGCATACCCCTTGACCCAGCAATACCACTTCTAGGTCTATATCCCAAAGAGATCATAAAAATGGCAAAAGGACGCTAAACAAGATGTGATATATGAATGTATTAGAATACCACTGTGCTATAAGAAATTATGAGTAGGTGAACATCAGAAAAGCCTGGAAAGACTTATATGAACCAATTCTGAGTGAAATGAGCAGAACCAGGGGAATATTGTACAGAGTTCTGTGTGATGACTAACTTTCATAGACTTGGCTCTTCTCAACAATGCAAGCATCTAAGACTCATAATGGAAAATGCTATCCACATTGAGAAAACAAACTATGGAGTCTGAATGCAGATCAAAGCATAATATTAAATTTCTTTTTATTTTGTTGCAGTTGTTTTGTTTCTTCTTCAGGAAACTCTAGGTCTTCAGTTGTAGGACCAGCCTCATCACTAGTTTCTGTTTTGCCCTCTTTCCTTTCTCTAATCACAAGGCTGAGCACACTGGAAATGAAATGAAAATGGAGCTCATGAGATAGGGTGGAAGGTAGGAAGGAGAAGAATTTTTGTTGGAGATAGCAATTTGCTGCTCTCCTAGAAGATTTAAGAAAGGTGAAACAGACTACATTCTAAAAAGATTTTATACCTCAGGAAGAATTGGAACCTGGGATGGAATAAGATGTGCAATTTATATTAGCTATAATGGCTCCATTTTTATTTTGAATTTATTATGTATTTATCAATTATGGCTTTGAGTGAAGATAGGTAAGATGGATAAATAAACACCATGAAGGGAAGGCAAAGTAAGAGACACAGGAAAACAATTTCTGCCCCAACTAAAGATTGATTGAGTCATGCTTTTAGGTACTTAAAGGTAAAAACCTGGAGGGTAGGTAATATGAAAGAATGGAACTGGAGATGCTGCTTGAATAATGGAGATATGTTCAAAGGTCTTGATTATTCACAAGAACAATACTAATTAAATTAATTAATTAGAGAGAAATTATTAAGTATGTACTCTTTTGCCATTCACTATGCCAAGTATGGAGATATAATTTGAAAGCACAATAGTAAAAAAAAAATACAATAGTCTCTGACCTGAAGTAGCTTATATATTTGTTTACATTTATATTTACATATACATACACATACATGAAGGAGTTTATATATTTATATGTTTACATTCTAATAGAAGTAAGCAATATATAAAGGGAAGTAGTGGCCAGGAAGAGTGAAGAAAACTGGTCCCAGGTGGAATTTTACAAAGAAGCCACTAAACTCCTCCTGAGCATGATCTCTGACATTCTGGTTTGGAGGGGAGAGCAGCAGCAACAAGCAGCAGGGCAAAAGATGACTGGGGTGAAGATTCATGACCCCACAGTTGGATTTCAGAGCTGAATGAATTTCAGAATCTCTACTTACCTCACATGGTTGTCATGGTAATTGACAAGCAGTTTCATGGATAACATAAAGTTTGTCCCTCAGCAAATATATTTTATACAAAAAAGTACATGAATAATTAACTGAGTCAAGAATTAAGCTAGAGGAAGATGGGCTGGATGCCTGCAAATTGCATTGTGCTTTCAATATGCTGCATAGGCAAGAAGGAGGTTTTGCAACAAACTCTTTTGTTAAGAGCAAGGTTGGTGTAGGTATGATCATTTAAGAAGACATCTTCTTTTAGCAAGAGTCATACTTCTCAGGATTCTATCCAACTTAAGAGGATGGAATGGTTAGGACCCCAGTGAAACATAACTTAAAAAGAGGGATGACCAGATGGAGATAACACCTAAAATGGAAAAGATGAAAGGTGGGTGATAAGGGAAGAGATAAAGAAAAGAAGTTGGTTCTCCAGACTAAATTTACAATGCATTCCCCACTGCCTTGTTAATCATACTTCCTGGAAATGGAAATAGGAGAGGGAGAAGAAAGGAGGGGGGGAGGAAGGAAAGAGGAAAAATAAGAAAAGAGGAAACGCATGAAAGAAAAAGGAGGGAAGGGAAAAGGGAGGGAAGGAAGAAAGGATGAAAGGAAGGAGAGAAGGAAAGAAAAGGAGGTAGAAAGGGAAGAAAAAATGAAATGAAGAAAAGAAAAAAGGAGGGAGATAAGAAATGAGGGAAAGGAGGAAGGAGGAAAAGAAGGAAGAAAGGAGAGGAGGGAAGGAAGGAGGGAGAGAGGGAAAGGGGAGGGAATGAAGAGGGTAGGGAGGAGGAAAGGAAGCAAGGAGGGAGAAAGGGATAGAGGGAGGGAAGGGAGGAAGGAAGGAAGGAAGGAAGGAAGAAAGGAAGGAAGGAAGGAAGGAAGGAAGGAAGGAAGGCAGAAGACAGAAGGAGAGAAAGAAGAAAAGTGAAGTGGAGATCTTTAATTGTGCTCACAATTAGAATAGTTAGTTGTGAGAGCAAGGCTTAAGTCCATCGTATATCACTTGAATGAAACTTTAATCTGATCATCTGAACTGGTCAAAGAAGGGTAAAACATTCACATATGAACACAAAAAGTTTGGTCCAGAAATACTTTTAGTTCAACTGGAAAATCTACAGTATTGAGGAGATTTGGAGAGGGAAAATAAAAGGGAGGATAGAGTCAAAGAGGTATTGCCATAAACTAAACAAACTCAAGTTCAGAAGGAGAAATGTAAAGTTTAAAATTAAATAAAGGGTAAAACCTTATAGTTGGTTCTGTGAGCAATTAAATACCACTGAGAGGTATTGTGTATTCCCCACTCCTCATCCCAAGGCACACAGACCAATGGGACAAAAAAATGAGATCCCAAACTAAAACATGAAAAGACAATTCTGTTTTGAGTTTTTTAATTGAATTCCTCAAAATCAACAAAGCTAAATTCACTGTCTCTGCTGCCCCCAAAGAAAACCTGCCTCTCTGTCAAACGTATTATCTGAGCTTTGCAACATTGACCCCTCACTGTCTTTCACTTTATATATCTATTCAAGTTGCCAGATCTTACTGATTATACCTATACGACATCTCCCTTATCAGATCCTTTCTCCCCATTACAGTCACCACCATCAGTCAGACCTCATTATTTCTCACTGCACATTTCTCTTTATCCTCTGCACAGTTTCCAAAATAATTTTCCTAAAGGGAAGCTCTTACCATTTGTTGTTATTATTGTGCCATTTCAGTTTTGTCCAATTCTTCATGACCCTATTTAGGTTTTCTTGGCAAAGATACTAGAGTGATTTGCCATTTCCTTCTCCAGCTCATTTTACAGATGGGAAACTGAGGTAAGCAGGGTGGCTTGACCAGGGTCATATGGCTAGTAAATGTCTGAGGCCAAATTTAAACTTAGGTCTTGCTGACTACAGTCCTGGATCAACTCTTTATCCAGTGTGCCACCTATCTGTACCAAGCTCATACCTAATCACTCCTCTGCTCAGTAAATTCCAATGTGTCCACATTACTATCAGGATAAAATAAAGAATTCTCTATTTGACATAAAAATTCCCTATATTGCCCAGCTTGAGCCTTCACAGCCCCCCCACTACTTTTCCAATTTCATTCATATCATACCTCCTCCTGCACTCTTGCTATTCTTCACACGCGATATTCTTAGATATGAGAGGCTCATGTGTTTTACCTACTCAGTTATTCAACAAGCATTTATTAAATGCCATTTATGTGACAGCCACTTGGCTAGATGCCAGGAAACATGAAAACAAAAGTGAAACTGTGCCTGTCCTCAAGGATCTTTCATTCAATTAAGGGAAAGAAAATGTCAATAGATAAGTATATATAGAATACAGGTATCATAAATACAAGATAATGTTGAAGCAAAGTGATTAGGGCTCTGGATGATCAGGAAAAGCTGTATGTAGAATGTGTTTCTTAAAGTAAATCTTTAAAGAAACAAGAACTTTCAATGAGTGGAAGTGAGACAAGAATGTCCCATATTCTAATCTCTTCAAAATCCCTGTGTTATGGGAATCTAAAGATCTTCCCTTCATCTAGACCCTTTGCTTAAGTGGCTTAAGTGACTCTGAGAATCTTCCCTGATTTGAAAGTATACTTTGCCCACTAATACACTGAATGTGATCACGTGGAGCCTGTGGTGGGAGGTTTGTTATTTCAGAATGCCCTGCCTTGTTGCTTTGTGATTGGGCAGTGGGTCAAGAGGGCTGTGACATTCTCTGACCCAGGAAAAGACTATATATACACCCTGCTTTAAGGTTTTTCTTTGGGACTCACTTTGAGAAGAGTTGTGTGATTTGGCCAGACAAGACTCTGGGAAGCCGTTGAGCCCCCCAGCTTAGAAAAACCCAGATGTTTATGCTTCCCTCTCTGCTAACTTGAATAGGTATGGATGTAATGGTCAGACAGGTGGAAGCCCATCTACTGATCTGTTTCTTGGTCTGCTTGTAACTTGTGCTTGTAACTTGTGCTTGTATTTTCTGAAGTTCAGGGTGCTGACTTTTTCCCCTGAAATAGGTAAATGATGTGTTTGATTGATTAAAGTGAGACTGTTAACCCATTTTGAGTTGCTTTCCTTTAGAAAAGCAGATCTAAAACCTGTGCTAGCAGCCATCCTGGGTATGCTAGGGTGCTTGCTGATACACCCTGAGAAGTAATTATTTGATGAGGCAGACCGGTAGAGGGGAAAGCACATGCTGGGATTTGATCATTTGGGTTCAAATCCAACCTCTGTGTACCTCTTCAAAAGGCAGCACTGATGCTTCTTTCCTCTGTGATTACCAGCAAATTTCCTGTCCCTTTGGGTATCAGTTTTCTCATCTGTAAGATGAGGTACTTGGACTAGACAAGCTCTGGCATCTCTTTCAGTTCTAAATCTGTGATCTTACTACTTCCAGATATAACACCACACTCATATTAAATCTTCTTTCTTCACAAAGAAAAAATAGTTAAGTAAATCTGGTCAATGCAGCAATTGAGTTTTACTGCATTTATAATATTTTGCATGTATAATAACCCTACCTCTCATATGAAAAGACAGTGTTTCTTCATCTCTTCTCTGGGTCCTTTGCAATTATAGACCACTTATGTTCATGATATCCATGTTTTGTTTATATTAGTATAAAAATTGTGTATACTATTCTTTGAGTTGTATTGACTTTATTCTGTACCTATTCATCCTAGTCTTTCAATGATTCCCTAATCTCACCAATTTTGTCATTTCTTATGCAGTTATACACTAGTAAATGTTTAACAACCAGTTGACTGGAAGAAAAATAAATATATAACATATTTTAGTTTAATTACATAATTAATATTTTCTCCATTACTTTCTTAATTTTAGATAATCAACAAAACAATGAATCAAGCCATAATCTGTTAAATTCTCAAATTTCCCAAGTGTAAGTGCTCACACTGAAATTTTAACAATCAACTCTTCAAGCACACACACACACACACACAGACCTGTTATGGAAGGGTAATATTACACTACATTCACATAATAGAGCATCCATTTATTAGTCAATAGACTTTCATTTCATTTCTAGTTCTTTGATATCCTAAATTGTATTGGTATTTTGGTATATATAAGACCTTTTCTGTCTTGACTTCCATGAAGTATATAACCATGACCACTTTAATGACTTTCCTCATATAATTCCAAACTGTTTTCCAGAACGGATGAAGCAATTCACCAATATATTAGTGTTTCCCCTTTTCGATGGCCTCTCCAACATCATTTATCACTTGTGTTATCTTTGCTACCCAGCAAAGTTCCTGAGTGTGAAGTTAAACCTCAGGATTGTTTTGATCTTAATTTTTTTATTATTTATGATTTAGAACATGGTTTCATATAGTCATGAGTTGAAGTTCTATGTGGAGTAGTAAATACGGCAATGAATGGTAATACATAGGACCTGAGTTCAAATTTCAAACTCTACTACCTTGCTATCTGTATAATCTTGAAAAGTCATATAACTGCTGTAGGTCTGTTTTCTCGTGTACAAAGTGAGGTGTTTTGATGTAATGACCTCTAAGATCCCTTCCATTCCAAATTACTATCTGTATGATTAATAGTTTTTCACACAAAGTTGGAGAATCAAATATTAACATTCCAGCATTTGCCATATGTTTCTTTCCCACTACTGTTATTCAGAATTTCCATGTCCTTCACTAAGGCAGTGTGCCATATAAGAGCACTGGTATGAGAGTCATTGATGTGAGTTTGAGTCCCCATGTCTTCATTCACTTGCTATGTGACATGAAGCAAATCCTTTAACTCCACTGAGATTCCTTTCTACAATGCGAATAAAAATATTTGAGCAGCAGAACACATAAGATTGCTTTGAGGGAATTGCTTTGCAAATATTAAAACACAATAGTAGCTTAAATTATTATTAGTTGCTGCATATTCCCATTGAAAAAATTTATTATTTTCATGCCATTTAGCTGCTTCTTTGAAAGGTCACCTGTGGTATAAACAAACAAACAAATAAACGAATGAATGAGATAGATGAGTAGATGAATGAATGAATGAATGAATGAATGAACAAATAAATGAATATAATGCATGCCTTGTTTTATAACTATCATTTTGAAAACTAAAATTCTCTTTCTTTGGAGAGTGTTCTTGTTTCTTATTTAAAATGATTGTTATCTCAGTTGCTTCAACCCTTTTTAAAATTTTTTAAAATTCATTTTGAGCTTAAATACAAAAAGACAAAAGAAGAGAACATTTCCCTGTATACAACACTACATAGCTTCACCTATTTTAAATGCAACACCAAATAGCATTACTAGCATGAAAGAAATAGGGGGGAAATCTGTGAAAGTCTGTTGTAAACCCATCATTTTTTTTCTTAAATGAGGGAGGCTTCTTTTTTTCTAAAAGAACTATCATTTGCTGTTCTTCCAAAGGCCTTGTGTTTGCCAAAAGCTCTTTTTATTCTCTCCCTGATAATAGTAGCTGAGTAATATCATCCAAATAACATTTTCTCCTTTCCTTTCCTTTTCTGCTAACAATCTTAGAAGAATGGCAAGGAGAAAACAGGAGGAGGCAGGACCGAGCAGATATCATGAAGAAAGTGAAAGCACTAACAATCTCATGTTTTATTCTTGAAGTTATTTCTATTCATCTTTCCAGCTTTATGGCCATGTCACTATTTTAGCTGCAGAAAAGTTATTTAATAGCCACACTCATAGCATGCTGGACACTGCCTGAGGCTGGTCATGGGAGAGGTGGTCCCTGACTGATTTGTCAGTATGTATTAGCTACTGCTTTTTTCCTGTGATCCCCTCCTTTCCTTCCAGCTCTTGCCATAGCCAAATAAAAATTCACCTTTCACTCCCTGAAACCTCCTACTGTGTATCTTCTATTTCCCCAACCAGACTATAAGGGATCTGAGACTAGGGATCAGGCCTCATATTTCTTTGTATTCTAAATAAATAACATGATACTAAACATGGCTGGCATTTGCTGATTAATTAATAGATACTACTTTTCTTCCTTATTATAGGGTTTAAGAATGGAATTTATATGGAAATTTTTGCATGACTACAAATGTATAACCTTTATAGAATTGCTTGCCTTCTCAATAAAGGGTTGGAGAAGGATGAACAGAAGAGAATTTGGAACACAAAATTAAAAAAAAACCAAATGTTAAAAATTTTTTTTGAATTTAACTGTGGAGAAATTAAATGCTAAAAAAAATAAATAGGATTATTTTGGTAAACACAATAAATTTTCTAAAAGAGTTGCATTTAGAAGTCATCTAGTTCAAAACCTAAATTTTATAAGTAAGGATACTAAGGCCTAGGGAGGAAAAATGACTTGCCCAAAGTCATACATATAGTAAATGGAAGGCTCATGTTCTAACCCATGTCATCTATTTCCCAATCCAGTCCCATCTTCAATACTTTAGCATGTCAGTTACACCAAATGGAGAAGTTTTGAATACTGTGAATAAGTTCATTTACCTTGGTAATGTAGTCTCCAGGGATGTACACTTTAACAATGAGGTTGACACATGCATTACCAGAGCTAGCTCAGTTTTAGGGAGGCTCCAAAGGAAAGTACAGGAGAGAAGAGGTATAAGACTGACTAGCAAACTGAAGGTCTATAGAGCTGTTGTGCTGACCTCATTGTTGTATGCCTGTGAAACCTGGACAGTCTACCAGTCCCATGCCAGGAAACTGGATCACTTCCATTTGAATTGTCTTAAGAAGATTCTGAAGATTACCTGGTAGGAGGTACCAGACACTGAGAGCCTTACTCAAACTAAACTGCCAACCCTTCAAACTCTGCTTCAGAGAATGCAACTCCAATGGACAATCTATGTTGTTTGAATGCAAAACATGTGCTTGCCAAAAAGACTATTTTATGGAGAACTCATACAGGGCAACTGTTCGTTTACCTAGTGGTCAGAAGGAGATACAAAGACACGGTCTCTCTTAAGAACTTTGGAATTGATTGTGTGACAAGGGAGACACTGGCACAAAACTACTCAGCATGGCATGCCCACATCAGAGAAGGTGCTGTGCTCTATGAGCAAAGCAGAACTGAAACAGCTCATGCAGGATGTGCAAATTTAAAGTATCCATTCCATGAGTGGCTAGGTGGCCCAGTGAATAGAGCACCAAGCCCGAAGTTAGGAGGACCCTCAGTCCAAATCTGGCCTCAAAGACTTAACACTTACTAGACGTGTGACTTTGGGCAAGTCACTTAACCCCAGTTGCCCTGCCTTTCCCCCTCCAAACTACAAAAACAAAAAATAAATAAAGTATCCACCCCAAATGTTCACCTGAATTCTTTGAGCCCAACCTGTGGTAGAGGATTCCAGACTCAGATTGGTCTAATCAGCCACAGTCAGCCACACTGAAACTTCACTCTAGTAAAGTGATGCTATTTTCTTCTTCTTCAAGAACAAAAGGCAACAACCAACCTTAAAATATTCAAGATTTCTGTACTTGAGGAAACTCTCCTATGCTTGAGGAAACAGTCATTTCAAAATTATATGATTTTTCCAATCTTTAAAATTTCAGGGGAAAAAAACCACACAGAAACTCAGAATTGGGGGGCGGAGCCAAGATGGCAGTGTAGAAGCAGCAAAGCACCGCAGCTCCCACACAAACATGCTAAAAACTCATAAAATGGGACTCTAAAACAGATTTTTCAAGCTCCAAAACTCTCCAAAAGACAGCACATCTGTTGCTACAGGCAGCTCAGCAGGTGGGGCTCTTCGCAGCAGTCTGGGAACTGCGGCCGAAACCCCGGCCGGGTCAGCCCCTGGGGCAGTCAGGTAGAGCCCAGTCTATACAACAGCATATCGCCTGCAATGGAGGCACAGTTACCACATTTATCAGGCCAGAAGAAAAAAAAAAGACTAAGAGAAAGGTCAGCAGATTTTGCTAAATTTGGGGAAGAGTGGGTCTCGCCAAACTGCTCCCAGGGCAAGGAAGCAGCAAGAGG
>CM053595.1:156743231-156763580 GCA_028646575.1 Pseudocheirus occidentalis
GGTAGAGAACAAAACAAGAGGGAGTGCAGGATAGGACGGAGGGACAATCAGCCTCTCACAATATGCCCACCATGGAGATGTCTTGCGTAATTTTACATGTACAGCCTATATTGAATTGCTGCTCCTTCCAGTGGGAGTGGGTGAAAACGGAGGAATTGCAAGAATCTAGAAATTAAAACTATACAATCAAATGCAACTGGGAAATAAGATATATGGGGACGGGGGTAGGGAGACCCTCCCTGCCCTACTAGAAAGTTAGAGGGGCGTTGGAGGAGGACATAAAAGGGAACAGAGTGTGGGAGGGTCTTCATGGTGGGATCACTGTTTTGGGCTTGGGGGTAGGGGAAAGAAGGGGAGAAAATTTGTAACTCAAACCTGGAAATGAAAACAACAGGACTGTCCTTGTAAAAAAAAATAAATTAAAATAAAAAAATTAAATTAAAAAAAAAGAAACTCAGAATTGGAAGGAATCTCAAAGGTCATTTAGTCCAGTTCATATGTAAGCAAGAATTCCCCCGCCATGAGATACCTGACAAACCACCAATCAGTCTTTACTTGAAGATCCCCAGTGACAGAGAACCTCCTACTGGACCTATTCTACTTTTGTACATATCTAATTGTTAGAAGGTTTCCCTTAGGTCAATCTTAAGTCTGTTTTTCTGCAGCCCATTGCTTGTAGCTCTGAGTTCTGGGATCAAGCAAAACAATCCAGTCCCTCTGCCTTGTGACCGACATTTATAGTTTTGAAAATAGATCTTTTAATTACTCTTTTCCCGGCTGAATATCCCCCCACAGCCTTCAAATGATCCTTTTCAATGACGTTATATGAAGGCCTTTCAACATCCTGATGTTCCTGCTCAGCATACTCTCCGGACTAGAATATCCTCCCTAAAAATGGGATTCCCAGAACTCAGCACCCTATTCTACTGTAGATACAGCCTAGCCAAGGCAGAACTATGACCTCCCTAGTTTTGGACACAACGGTTCTCTTAATGTCCCCTTTATCTATCTATCTATCCCCTTTGGACTGCAACATCACACCACTGGCTCAAATTCTATTTTTGAAAACAAAATCTAGATCTTTTACTGATTATCTGAATATAACCACATATGCTCATTTTCTACTTGTGAAATAAATTTTCAACCCAAATACAAGGAATATATATTTATATACATATGTAGACATATGTTATATATACTTATATGTACATATATTTATCCTCAAATACATAAATATATTTATTTATATGTGCATACACATATATACATATACTCACATACACATATGCATATTTGTGTGTGTCTGTGAGAGAGAGGAAGAGACAGAGAAAGAGAGAGAGAGACAGAGAGACAGAGACAGAGAGAGACAGAGAAAAAGAAAGAGAGGAAGGGAGAGAGAGAGCTGGAGATGGAAATGGCAAACTACTCCAGTATCTTTGCCAAGAAAAGCCAAACGAGGTTATGAAGAGCTATACATGACTGAAATGATTGAACAGCAACAACAGCAACAAAACAAGTGGCAGACAGTATTTGGCCCTTGGGCAATAGCTTGTTGAACTTATTAAGACTCTCTTAGAATCCTGTTATTTAGTATGTTAGTTATTGCTTTTTGTTATTGACAAATTCGATGAGCATGCCATATGTGAGGCAGAATTGCAGTTATCAACCACACTCTTTTCTAATCATTGAAGTCCAGTGGCAAGACAGAAGTCAGTATGATTGGTGATGTCCGCAGGATGCAGTGGATGACCTTGGCATCTTTGATGTCTAATCAAGCTCTAAGAACTCCACAGTGCCTGCTTTAACTGCCTTCATGGCCACTGGAAACAAGTTGTTCTCATTTTCCAATTCTTCTGGGGAAAATAATTACCTGCTTGGGGTAGATATCTCCCTAACTGAACAAACTGTTTAAAATCTGTCAGTTACTATTAACCTTGGTTTAGCCCATCTACTGAGATTGTTTTACTAGGATGTGGCCATTGTGCATGCTTTATGTTTTTGGAGGCATAGGTGAGAGTTAGGTGACAAGTTGATGCCAAAGGCAGATAAAATTGACCCAGAAAGCCCTCACTTGAGAGGTACTAGAGCTCCCTTAAAATCCTCTACACTTCCATCCTTTACTATCCCTTACTATTTTTCAGTTCTGTGATTCTGTTGATATTCTGCAATCCGATCTATTTGACCTTTACTTAGTTACTCTTACCTATATAATATTTATTGATCATACTATACATTTGGGGATTTAATCATATACATATGCCTTTATATTGTAATTAACCCCCAAACCAGTAGTTGCTACAAATCAGGGTATGATTTATTGTTTTATTGATTGTCTAGATTTAAGAAAGTATTGATAATGTAGATTAAATTAAAAGTGCTGCATACATTTCCTTTGTGCAACTGTTGACCTCACATCATCATCATCATGCTAATATTTATAAAAAGTGCTTTAAGGTTTGCAAAGTACTTTACATGTGCTATCATAAGGCTGAGATGTGAACTTATTTGTCCAGGGTCACATAACTAGTACATGTCTAAACCAGAATTTGAACTTGGGATTCTTGACTCCAGGTCAGCATTCTATCTACTGCGCTACTGGTTGCGTAGACTATAAGCTACAGTATAAGCTTTTTAAGAGAAAGAACTACATCTTATGATGTCTTTAAACACACAGTAGTGCCAAGTACATATTAGGTACTCAAAAAATATTGAATTGATTTTTTTGCTCTTTTGTTATTTTCTCTGGTAAAATATGCTACATTTAGTCTTGCCTTGGCTACATTTAGTCAAAAATCATGACTTCCCGAGTCATTCCTATTTGTAAGCTTTTAAGTGGCCATCTATGTGGTAGGATCTAAGAAGCTCAGTAAATATTTCTTCCTTACTCCCCTGACATTAAATTTCTCTTACTTCCCTTAAATTTATACCAACAGAGTGACTCCCAACAGTTGAGACAGTTACATTCAATTAAATTAAACAGATATTTATTAAAAGGAAGGAAATAAGCTATGTGTGTGTGTATGTGTGTATACATACATTTACATATATATATTTATCTATATATATCTATATCTATATATATATATCCACAACATGCTAGGCACTATGCTAAGTACTTTATAAATATTATCTTATTTGAGATAGATGTGATTGATTAAAGACAGCTTGGTGGCACACCAGATAGAGAACTGGACTTTGAGTCAAGAAGACCTGAGTTCAAATTTAACCTCAGACACTTACTGGTTATATGAACCTAGGCTAATCACCTACCCTCTGTCTATCTCACTTTCTTCAACTATAAAAAGGAGATCATAATAGCACATACACCTCAGGGTTGTTGTGAAGGTCAAATGAGACAACGTTTGTAAAATCTTTTAGCACAATGATAAATGCTCATTCCCTTCCTCCTTTATTAAGATCTCACTATGTGCAAGGTACTATGCTAATCATTAATGATACAAATCCAATAGTTAAATTGGCCCTACCCTCAAGCTTATGTTTTGCCCAACAGGGTCACAAGAAAGTGTACAACAGGCTTTCTCTGACTCCACCGTCTGAGGGGTAGGTCTATTACATTTCACCCCTTTGTCCCTTAGGATTCTCAAGGATTCTTAGAAGTTTAAGGGATCACTAGGCTTGGCCATTGACTAGAATGCTAACAAATTGTGTCCCCCCAATTTTAGGGGTCCAAGCACTTCAGTTCTATGTAACCACTTAACATCAGATTAGCTTTATTTCTTTTTTAAAAAAGAATTAATTTTTAGTTTTCAACATTTACTTCCATAAGATTTTGAATTCTAAATTTTCTACCCCTCCCACTTCTCTAAGATGACAGCAATCTGATATAGGCTAGACATATACATTCATGTTAAACATATTTTCACATTAGTCATGTTGTAAAGAAGAATTAGAACCAATGGGAGAAACCCATGGTTTCCAATGAGAAAGAAGAAACAACAACGAAAGCAAACGGTATGCTTCTATCTGCATTCAGACTCCATAGTTCTTTTTCTGGATGTAGGTAACATTTTCCATCAGGAGTCCTTTGGAGTTGTCTTAGATCTTTGTATTGCTGAGAAAAGATAAATCTATCAAAGTTGGTCATTGCACAATGTTGCTGTTGCTATATACAATGTTCTCCTGGTTCAGCTCACTTCACTTTGCATCAGTCCATGAAAGTCTTTCCAGTTTCAGATTAGTTTATATAAATAAATATTTCCTTCAAAGGTAAAATAAAAACAAAAATATAACATTAACCCCAGTCTTTCAGGATATAATCTTACCCCCCCCACCACCTAATGTCTGGGGAGGGGGTGGTGATTTGGCATACAGCTTAACTCAGTTCCTATTTAACATTAATCCCATAAAGTTCATTCCAAAGGTTCACTTGGTTAGTGTCCTAGAGAGACATTAAACTCCTAGAGTTCCAAAAATATTCCCTGCAAAGCTGGCTACAATAACTGGCTTGGAATTCTGGGCTCCAAGATCCCCATGGCTCGAGATCCCAGGTCAATAACTCTATTCCCTGCACCTAGAATTGTAAATGACAAATAAGATAAGACCAAGACCTCACTCTATTTCATGGGGCCACATGACCTAAGGAAAAAGAGGAGGTAGCCCAACTTATTAAATGGTATCACCCACTATTAATAAAGGCTTCCTTCCTCCTTGAATACAGGCAGAAATAAAAAGCAATTGGGCTTAACCAGGTAAATTTAATGATACACACAGTTCCAGCTATGTAATTAATGGGAAGAGGCTGTTTCTAATCATATAGCAGGTTAAAAAAAAAGGCTATGCTTACAGCAGTCTTTCTGTCTCCCATAAGCAGGTCTCTAAAGTGTCCTACATGAGTACCACCATTTTGTGTGGTCTAGATATGTATCAAAATAGGTTACATAGGTAAATGCAAAGTATATACAAATTAATGCAAAGCAATTTAAAGAGAAAAATGTGTTATAAACTGGTGTTAGGGGTGACAGGAAAGGTCTTGTATAAGAGGTGACATGTGACTTGTGCTTTGAAGTAATATGGGTGTTGTACAAGCGAGAGATGAAGACAAGATTAATTCTAGAAATAGGGAATGGTTTATATAGACATAGGGGCATGAACTGAGATGTATATGGGAAACAACTAGTAAACCAATTCAATTAGAGCAAGGACTACTCAAAATTTAAGGTAGTACAATAAAATAAGATTAGAAGGGTGGGGTGGCAAGGGTGAGACAATGAAGATGTATGAAAGCTAGCCTGAGGAAATTGCCTTTTATTCTGGTTGTCAAGAAGTCACAGAAGGTTCTGTCAATGTCTGGGAGATAGTGCAGAGAGGTGATAAATCATATCTTTGTTTTGGGAACATCAACTTGGTAGCTTTGTGGACTAAGGATGAATTAGAGAAGAGGCTAAAAGAAAGGAAACCACTTAGGAGGTTATTAGAAATAGTCCAGGCAAGAAGTATGTGAAGTAGGGTTGAATCTGCATAAATTGAAATAAGAATACAGATATGAAATACTTTATTAAGGTGGAATTAATAAGATATGGCAAATAATTAAATATGCAAACCAAGGAAAAGACCAAAGAGTCAAAGATGACTATGAGATTTGGAAACCAAGTAACTAAAGGCTAGAGATTGCCTTCAAAAGAAATAGGAAAATTTGGGACAGTGGTAGACTTTAGGGGAAATATAATAAATTCTGTTTTAGGCATGGCAAAACATTGTAGTGTTTTGTTAATATTTAGAGGAATGTTATAACCAATGGTAAGCTGGAGTCTCTAACCAGTTTTTAAGCCACCATTGTAAAAATTTTAGTGTGAGCATTTATACCTTGCAAATCAACAATTGCTACAAATCAGGGCTTGACTTATTGTTTTGTTCATTGTCTAGACTTAAGAAAGTAGCAATAATACAGATTAAACTCAAAGGTCTATGCAACTTTTTTCCCAGAAGCCAGTTGTTACACATTTTCCAACACACCCCTGTATTGCTCAATAAGCATTGCTTGAGCTTAGCAGAAATATCATAGAAGGTTCAGGGAGTGAAGTCAGCAACTACTGAAGGCTTAATAACTGTAGGTTAATAACAATGATAATAACTGCCATTTATATAGCCAGTTTAAAGTTTGCAAGGTGCTTTATATTCATTTGAGCCTCACAATATCCCTGGTTATTACGTATGAAAAACTATTTTCATCCTTTAAAACCTTAGACTGAATTAGCTCATCAAATTATCCCTGAACAGGATCAGACCCTTTATAAGTTTCATAGGACTGAAATCTTGAATGGATATTAGAATTCAAGTTCAGCTACATCAGTGTATAGATAAGGAAGCTGAGCTTTGAAGTGATGTGCCTAAAATCAGAGAGTTTAACAGAGCTACTTATTCAAATTTAGCTATTTTGATTCTAAAGTAAATGCTCTTGTCACTCTACTAAGCTGTCTCCTGATAATAATGCACTACAGAAAAGAAATAATGTTTTCTGGAAAAGAGAAAATCTGGCATTGTCCAGGGTTTTGTGGGGTCAGACCCAGGGAGAACAGTTCAGAAGTAAGGGTTTCCCATAAATAAAGAAAGGAGTTCAAAAAGAGGGATTAATCATTTACCAATAACATTTTGTCTGTTTTACTAAGAGCCATTTCTGGGAACAACACCACAGGGAGCTTTCGGCTTGCTTCTAGCTGCTCCAAATACTCACCTCCCAAGGAACTGTAAGAAAGAACTGAGAATGTTTACTATATCGTTTGTCTTGTCTTATATAATAGGCATTATACCTATTGATTACATAGAGAGCCAGGGTAAAACTCAATGAAAATGGGCTTTGTCTGTTTTGATTTGGGTCATTGACTACTGCCTGTGCATATTTTCATTATGTCTAATGAAACATTAGCAGCTATAAATGTGAATAGGTAGAAGTGTTAAGTAGCTGGAACTGAGCAAATGTATTTGAAATAGCATTAATAGCCAAATATTGTTAGTAAGCCAATCACTCAACATTTACTGCAGATTCACAGTACACACCACAAGTTTGTTGCACTGCATGGAGGAAAGAAAACAAAATGGGATATAGTAACACCCCAGCCATGCCATGATTAATCTTCATTACTATCCCTCAAAGGTGAAAAGGAGAGATGAGAGGTAGAGATTAATGAACAAACTTCATTCCACTTAAGAGGGAAGTTACAAGGAGAGCCCAAAAACATAATATGACCCCAGATGGAACACTGATCAGGAAGACCAAAGACAAACACCAGCACAATACCCCAGGAATGCACAAGAAGACAGCTAGAAACCTGAAGATACTTGGAGAAGAAACACAGTAGGGGAGGAAGAAGTCATTGACAGCTTAAGTAAATAGGGCTTGAAGTCATCAGGATCTAGTTCAGAGATGTGGAACATGTAGACTAGAGACCACATGTGGCCCTCTAGATCCTCAAGCTCAAGCCTTTGGCTGAATCCAAACTTCATACGACAATATTTAATTTGGATTCAGTCAAAGGACTTAACTTGAGGACCTGGCAGGCCACATGTGACCTCGAGGTCACAGGTTAACCACTCCTGATCTAGACTCTGGTCTATTAGAACAACTAGAAAGACAGAGCTATTCTCAGATAAGTTACTACACAGGGAAACAAGGCCTGGAGTAGTCTAAAAGATCTGAAGTGCTTCCATCAAAGTCAAAAACAAGGCCAAAGTAATTCCAATGCAGACTCAATGCAGCCTGCAGTAAAGGACTTTCAGGAAATCAAAAACCAAGATAATTTCCAAAATCTTACTGTAGTAGTAAGTATGTACCCATGTTGGACCACCAGGAGACAGAATCACATAGAAAAAAGGTGCCGGACTGAGTAAATTATATTGGATTGGGATGATGTAAAAAATGGATAGGCAAAAAAGACAAGTGCCCTGAGAGAAGAGGAAGGGAAAGGAAGAATGGGGGAAATTAATCTCACATACAAGAGGTACGCAAGAAAGAGTTTTTACATTGGATGGTGGAAATGGTGGTGGAAAGGAGCTTCAATGCTTGAACTTCACTTCTAGGTTGTTTCAAAGAGGAAAAATATATTTTTATGTGTATATGCAAATATACCCATAGATACATACTCAATTGGTAATAGAAATCTATCTTACTCAACAGAGAAGTAGGAGGGGAAGAAAATAAGAAGAAGCAGAAGTGAAAAAAGGAATGCAGATAGAAGACAACAATGACCAAAAGCAAAATAGATTTTAGCAGAAGGAGAGGATAAAAAAAGAAAAAAGGATAAAGGAAAAAAGATAGAGGGAAATGTATAGTTAGACTTTGAATATGAATAAGATGAACTCACCCATAAAATGGAAATAGACAGCAGAATGGATTAGAAACCAGAAATCAGCAGTATGTTGTTTATAAGAAACACCCTTGAAACAGAGAGACATAAATACAGAGTTAAAATAAGGGATTGGAAGTATAATATGCAATATACTTCAATTGAAGTTTTAAAAAAGGCAAGGGTAATGATCACAATCTCAGACAAAGCAAAAGCAAAAAATAATGATAAAAATAAAAGTGACAACAAGAAAACTACATTTTGTTCAAAGAAACCACAGTACTGATACTAAAAATATATACACCAAAGGGTATAGCATCCAAATTCTCAGAAGAAAATGTAAATGGGGTGGGTGGGGGCAGTTAGGAAGCACAGTTGACAAAACACTAGACTTGGAGTCAGAAGGAGCTGAGTTCAAATCCAGCCTCAGACATTTGACACTCACTAGCTGTGTGACCCTGGGCAAGTCACTTATCTCCTATCACCTCACAAAAAAGTCAAGTTAAATGAATTTAAAGAAGAAATAGACAGTAAAATTGTACTAGAAAAAAATTATAAATCCACAATTAAACACCAAAATGGAAATCCTGAAAAATCAAAGGAGTCTAATACAATTGAAAGTAAAAATAGAATAATAAATGATAAATAAAACTAGGAGCCTATTTTGTGGGGGAAATACTATAAAATAGAGAGACTATTGGTTAATTTGATTTTTTAAAAGAAAAAATAATATCAAAAATGAAAAGAGCAAATGCAATAGCAATGAAGATGAAATTAAAATATGAGGAGCGATTTTACCCAATTATGTATCAGTAAAACTGACAAATTTAAGTGAAATGGATGAATATAAACTGGCCAAATTAACACAAGAGGAATTAGATTACTTAAATTACCCTGTCATAGAAAAAAGAAAGAGAATAAGCAATTAATGAGCTCCCTAAGCAAAAGATCCACAAGACCAGATAGATTCACAAATGAATGCTACCAAACATTTAAAGAAAAAATAATCTCAATACTATATAAATTACTTGAAAAACAGATATAAAATATCCCTACTTAATTCCGTTTATGACATAAATACGGTTTTGATACCTAAACCAGGGAAAGTAAAAACAGAAAAAGAAAAACATAAGCCAATTTCTTAATGAATATTGATGCAAAAATTCTAAATAAAAGACTAACAAGATGATTACAATAATTATACTATTAATAGGGAGGATTTATATCAAGAATCCAGGACTGGTTCAATATTAGAGAAACATCATAGTTGACCATATCAATAACAAAAACAACAAAAATCATACGATTATCTCAGTACATGGAGGAAAAAAATCCTTTGACAAAATACATACCCATTCTTGTTAAAAAAAACTTTAGAAAGCATAAGAATCAAGGAAAACTTACTTAAAATGATAAGTAATATCTAAAACTCAAGAGTAAACATTATCTGTAGTAGTGATAAATAAAGTCTTCCTAATAAGATCAGAAGTAAAGAAAGGGTGTCTGTTATCACCACTATTACTCAATATTGTGATGGAAAATGCTAGCTATAGTAATAAGACAAGAAAAAGAAATTGAAGGAATAAAAACAGGTGATGAGGAAACAAAACTATCACTCTTTGCAGATAATAGGATGGTATACTTAACGATTCCTAGATAATAAATTTAAAAATCTGTTGAAACAACAACTTCAGAAAAGTTACAAGATATAAAATTCAAGTAAATCATTAGTGTTTCTATATATTACCAAGAAAAGCCATCAGAAACGTAAAAAAAAGAAATTCCACTTAAAATAACTGCAGTCAATATAAAATACTTGAGAGTCTACCTACCAAGATAAAATCAGGGATTAGATTATGTGAACACAATTTTAAAACACTTTTCCCACAAAGAAAATTTTAAACAAATGGATCAATGTGAATTGCTCATGTAGCAGCCACCACACTGGCTGGCTGCCAACACAGGTTCTTGGATCTGCTTTACCAAAAAAGATAATTGTTTAAGGACTCAGCAGTCTTTTTTTTAATTACTTTCATTAGTTCAGGGGAAAAGTCAGCACCCTGAACTTCAGTGAAAATTCAAAGAAAATAGAGAAAATACAAGCAGAGAAATAAAGACCAGCAGGGCTTCTATATGAAAAATTAAAACAGATCCACAGATTCAACTGTCTGATCAAGGCAATACATATGTAGTTACCAGAGAGAGAAGCACCAACATGTAGGTTTTTCAAAGCCAGGAGGCTCCTTAACAGATACGCAGAGTCTCATCTGATCAAATCACAAGAACACTCTTCCAATCATTGAATCCCACAGTAAAATGCTAACCTTAGAGTATGTATACACTTCTTCAGAGTCAGAGGGCATTACAACCCTTGTGACCCACTGCCTAATTAAAAAGTACCAAAAGGTGTGGGCCTTCCTGAAAAACAAGCCTCCCCTAATCAAGCTTCCCTTAATGGGCTCCACATGAGGCCTATTAATGGATGAGGAAGATCTTATATCCCATTAACATTAGTGTAGGTCAAGCCAGTATAATAAAGATGATAATTCTACCTAAATTAATTTACTTATTTAAGTGCCATACTAACCAATATCTAAATATTTTTATAGAACTAGAAAAAAATAAAATTCATCCAAGATCAACTTTAGAGGATGGATTATAAAGGGATGATTAAAAGTAGAGAAAAGGAGAGTAAGAACCTCTGAAGAGATCTAATCTGTGTGCAGATAGAATGGATAGAAAAATGGGATCAGACCATTTTAATTATGGATTACCAGTGTTGATCAGTGTGCCTATTCTTTCTCCATTTTCTTCTACTTTGTAAAGATTGGGGACAGAGCAAAGAGAAGAAAAATGTGAAAGTGGATATGATAGAAAAAAACACAGTTAATCATAGAGATCATGAATGTGAATGGGATGAGCTCATTCATGAAATAAAGGAGGGAAGCAAAATGGATCAGAAAGTAGAATTCAATATGTAGTTTACAAGAAGCATATCATGATTCCAGAATTAAAACGAGCAGTTGTAGCAGAAATTAGTATGCCTGCATAAATTTTTAAAAAACTAATACGATATAACAATAATGCAATATTCACAACACCCATAGTGATTATGAATATTCTGGTATAGTTGTGAATCACAAAATGTAGCAGACTCTCTGCATGGAGGGCAGAACCAAAGTCTTTATTCAAATACCAGAAAACCAAGTCCCAGAACCAGAAAGCCAAAGTCATTACAGTAGTCATAAAGTTGATACATATAGTTAATGCAGTGAATACCCACAAGCCTTAACAACAAAACAGGCTCCCTCAAGCAGGTATCCTTCTCTCTCACTCACGGTAGCTCCTCAACCTGATTCTTGGAAATTTTCAGCAAAAGTTCCCAGAAGGAGAATCTCAGCAAAAGTTTCAGCCTCCAGGTGCTCACTGAGAGAAAATTCTGACTGTCTTTCTGGTTTTCTTCCTTTTATACAGTATAGCTCCTCCCAGTTCTGCCCCTTCCTGTTAAAACATCAACTTTCTCCCAAGGTGTTAACTACTTCTGTGTTAATTAAATAGCTTACACAAGGTGGTAACTTGAAACAAGGTGCTAAGTACCTGCTTACTTGCCAATACAAAGGGACATGGAAGATCTTCAGACTCCATTAACATTACATATGACAATCATGACCTCAGTTTAAGAAGACAAACAAATTTTTAGGATATTATAATTTCAGATCAAAGTATTCATCTGCTATAAATAAAACATTAGGATCACACAGAGCAGCTGGGCATGTGATTAAAACATGAAAGAATTGTTTCCTTCCCTCCTTACTCTCTTTTAAGCCCTCAGGTCCTTCATCCAGGCATTTTCCTATAGACTTAAACTCTTCTGTGTTGTCCATTCTGATTTTACCTTTCAGACCTACATCAAGTTATTGCTATTTATGTCCTTAGTTTCCAAGAATTCTGCCTCCCAGCAACATCAATCCACCTGGCTCTACTGAATACCAACTCTCATCCACTTATTTGCTTATATCCCTCTCAGTAGATCTTTATTAAGGGAGTTACACTACTTCATTGCATATTAACAATTGTCACTAACCAGTTTCAGTGTTTTTTCATATAGAAGATGCTTAACAAATGCTAGTTAATCAAATTAACTATTACCTGAAAAGTTGTCATTGTTTTATCTTTAACAAATAAATATGTATGAGTATATGTACATTTCCAGTACTTCTAAGAGAGGGGTTGCATTTGAAAACCTGATCCTCGCCCAAAGAAAGAATAGAAGTTCATGAAAAGGAATCCAAATAATATTGTATTACTATTTTTAAAGTTTTATTGATGACTTTTGCTTTTATATCCTTCTTTCCATGACCACAACAGCTGGAAATGGAGAGGAACTATCACCAGAAGGGATGATAGCTATCTCCATCTCTTCTCTGCCTTGTAGCATCCCAAACTCCTGACAAGTATATACACACACATGTATACACATACACATATTGCTCTATATAGAGTATCTTCTTCAATGATCACAATTGCATGAAACAGGTAAAAGAGTTATTACCCCTATTTTACAGGTGAGAGATGTGAGAAATGAAGCCTGACAAAGGACTTACAATACCTAGCAAGTGGCAGAGCCATGCAGGACTCTCTTTATCACCTCAGATGCAATGGTAAGTAATAAACTTGGTTAGTCACCATCATTTATAAAAAAATGAAACCTCCTCCCAAAAACTCCATGATGGCACACAACATGGCTGGGGGGAAAATCAAGTTTTCCTAAAGTCAGGATTGTTCTTTCCACTCTGTTTTTGGTATTCAAATGGGAGACTTGGGTTGATTAGTTGGCTTGTTTTATCTTAGAAGGAAAATATTTCTATTCTTGCTGTCGTTTTGTTTTAATCTTGACATTTTATTAATTTTTCAGAAACAAAACCCAGCTTGCTTACCTGACAGAAATAATTCTTATAATGAAAAATCCATTATTTTATATTTTGACTAGGAAGTGGAGAGAGACAAAGAATACACATTATCCAGATGATGGGGAGGGGGAGTTTTGGGGAAAGGGGAAGGAGAGGAGGAGGAAGAAGAGAAGAGAGGGTTGGGGTGAGGGGAGAAAGATCTAAGAAGGAGTTACCAAAGATGCAATAATCAGACTCTTGGGTGGCTACGTGATGCAGTGAGTAGAGCACTGGCCCTGGAGTCAAGAGGACCCGAGTTCAAATCCAGTCTCAGACACTTGACACCATTACTAGCCATGTGACTTTGGGCAAATCACTTAACCCCAATTGCCCTCCAAAAAGCAAAAAAAAATCATAGACTCTAATGCCTATGGACTACTTAGTTTCAGTTACTGGCTCAGGACAGGGTCAACCTGAATTTTGTGTTCCTTGAAGAACAAACAGGGTCTTATTATGGGGACAATATATAGATACAAATATACTTTTGGACATTGCTGATTCAGGTATTTGTTTTGCTTGACAGTGGCTGGTACATAGTAAATGCTTAAAAATGTTCATTATCTGACTATGAATTTGACTACATATATATATATATATATATATATATATATATATATATATATGTAATGAATTTTGCTTCTCTTGATTTTTCCATTAGAAAGGGAAGAGGGAAGGGAGGTAATTCAGATATGATAATAAAATAAAACAGAATTTTTACAAAAATAAGAATCAAAGAGAACTGACAGGAGTACATCTGTACTCCTAGTACATAGAATCATTTAATAAAGTAGTACGATTCAGTGGAGAAAATCCTGGACCTGGATTAGTCTTCATCAGTTCTCTGACACTAGCTGCATGACTCAGAGAAAGTCATTTAACAACCATGTATCTCAGTATCCTCATCTGTAAAATGGGGTTAATAATATTTTCAGTATCTATGTTACAGGATTGTTGTGAATAAAGTGTTCTGTGAGCCTTAAAGCACTATATAAATGTAATTCACTGTTTTTAGTGAGGGTGTTTGGTGCTCAGTTTGCTAGGTATGGTTATGCCAGCAAAACTTAGTATCCAAAGTTCAGAAACTGCCACCAACTCTTTGGATTTCTTGGCACTTTGGCTAATGTGGACTGTTCCCTTTAAAGAATTAGTATTTTCCAACCAATGTTTATAATAGTCAATACTTACATCCAAGGCCACATGTTAACAGAAACTGGGAAAAGTTTAATGTTCCTTCAGAGTCTATTTTAAAGGTAACTGATTGACAATAGAACCGCTCAAAAATCACCTAATGACCTATGAACCTTATTTTTTAAATGCTTTGCATTATACTCTACAATTCAGAGGAAATCTCCTTCTCATAGGTCTAAATTATTATTATCTAATTCTCATGTAGATTTATAATTAATCTAACAACTATGATCTGACCACGAATATCCCTTTGCCATCTGGTACCTTTACCCAGAATTTAATCATGAATAATACATAACCATCTGACAGTTGAATCCAATCCATGATGTGGACATAGATGATGTCAATCTATCTGTAGAGGGCTCATCTGTATTCTCTATCATTTTCATCTCATTCTTGTTCAAGGTTTTTTCATTGAGTTTCAGTCACCCAGGAAACCATTAACCTGCAGACTAGGCCATATGGGATGCAAAGAGAATTCTCCAGTGTCCTGGGTCTCATCCTAACAGTCACTTGTGAGCCAAGATTTGTCACTCCAAATATGAGAAAGGTCACCCTTAGGCATACAAAAGATATTTAATGGTGACTTAAACAGGGAACATGCTGACAGTGTGTTATTCCAACTGGTCTACTGAAGGTAGGTTTATTTTCTGACTAGGGTTGGCCTTACACATATACAGACTAGGCACCCACCTATAAGATATGATCCTTGAGGTCTAATACCTTCCTGCCTACCCATATATGTCTGAATTCCTTATAATCAGGGAAAGGTAAAGTCCTTTGATCCATAATCAGAGACAAAAAAAGCTAATATTCCCAAGAAAGATAACACAATAAAATTAACATTAAGATATGAAGAACTGATATGTGTGACTGGTCACATGTGTGGAACACTATTCAAGGTAAAGAGCAGAATAGCAAAGAACCAGTTGTCATCCTAAAGAACTCTTATATGGAGAAGGGAAAATGGGATAACTGAAAACACATGGACAAAAAAATGCCTCCAGGATATCCAAATTAACTTCAAGTGCTCTCATACTTTCCTCCATAGAGATGTTGACTGCTTTTGTCTTCAGGCCATGTCTTCATGCCTTCTACTTACACCTGCAAGGAGACCATGCTAGGAAAATCAGATAGACCTGACACTCCCAAGTAAGCAAACTCTTGCAGACTTATTGTCCTTCACTTTATCTCCATTGGAAAGTTCTCTTTCTGTGCGCCAGACACTTTTGTTGACTAGGAATTACTACCTCAATTCCCACCTTCTCACTAATGGCCATGCACTGATGTTGGTTTTGTTTCTGGCACCTCCTACTTATACTGTTGAAATTCCTGTTTATCCTATTGATAAGCACCTTCTTATAAATGAGAAAGCCTAATTTGACTTGATCCTGGCTTAAACCCTATGAACTTCTGGATTTTCCCAAAAATACCAATAGGACATTTGACACAGTTGTCCTTATCTTAGAATATGAGATTTTATATCTTTCTGGTCACTCACTAACTGTATAGAACTGAATCTATTGTTGTTATTGTTGTTGTCAACATTATTGTTGTTAAGTTTTTCAGTCATGTCTGACTTTTCATGACCCCAGAGATCATATCACACCAGGCCTTTCTATACTCCACTATCTCTCCAAGTCTGTCCAAATTCGTGTTTATTGTTTGTTGCTATCACCATATCTGTCCATCTCACCTTCTGTCATCTATTTCTCCTTTTGCCTTCAATATTTCCCAACACTGGGGTCTTTTCCAGTGAATCCTTTCTTCTCATTACATGACCAAATCTTCAGCTTCAGTAGTTGTCCTTCCAATGAATAATCAGAATTAATTTAAATATTGACTCATTTGATCTCCTTGCTGTCCAAAAGATTTTCAAAAAGTCTTCTCCAACACAATTCAAAAGCATCAATTCTGTGGTGTTCAATTTGCCTTATACTCCTTATTGTGGCTTCAGTCACTATCTACAGTGATCTTTGAGCTAACAAAAATAAAATCTGACACTGCTTTCTTTTCTTCTCTCTCTATTTGACAGGACATGATGAGACCAATTGCCATAATCCTAGTTGTTTGGGGATTTTTTTTTTGGTTTTTTGGGGTTTTTTTGTTAAGCTTCAAGTCAGCTTTTACACTTTCCTCTTTTACCCTCATCAAGAAGTTCTTAAATCTTCTTCACTTTCTGCCACTAGAGTGGTATCATCTGAATACCTAAGATCATTATATTTCTCCTGGCAACCTTAATTCTGACTTTTGATTCATCTAGTCTGGCATTTCATATGATATATTCTGAATAAAAGTTAAATAAATAAGGTGATAATATATAGTCTTGTACTCCTTTTCCATGTTTGGTTCTAACTGTTGCTTCTTGACCTGTACACAGGTTCTTCAGGAAATAAGTAAAACAATCTAATACTCCCATCTGTTTGAGGACTCGCTACATTTGGCTGCAATACACACAAAAGCTTTAGTATAATTCATGAAGCAGAAGTAGATGTTTTTGTTGTTTTTCCTGGAATTCCCTTGTTTTGTCCATTATCCAGCAAATGTTGGAAATTTTGTCTCTAGTTCCTCTGTCTCTTCAAAATCAATGAATTTCTAAATTTCACAAAAATATGAACCTACTTCATAAAAATATTAACATATTATCTCTAAAGTGAACTCTCTCTGTTCTTTATTTCCATGAATAGTGTTAGAAATTTTAGGTTTAATAAGGTCTCCTATATACTAGGAGACCTATATGAAATCTAAAAATCTACCTTCTTCAGATCAAGAATGAGGGCAATTTAATCAATTAATCAACCATATGAGGACTATCTAGCCTTTCACTTTCTGAATAAAATTGAAAATATTAATAACGTTGGGAAAAATGTAATGTGTCTAATGTTTGTAACTCCAGTTAAATCATATTTACTGACAAGGAATATTATTTATGTGTATATCTCCCATTTTTACAAAACAAAACAAAAACTGGCTAATAAGATATATGAAAGCTTCTAGTACGCAAAGCAAGCTTAAATAACATGATTTAAAATGTTAGCAATTCAGTTTTATGAAGCTAAAAACCAAGAAACATAATAATGTTAAGCAGACAACATTATTCTCTCTTGATTAATGATAACATGATAGGAAACTGGCAACTTAACTTGCAAATGAGAAAGAGAAAAAACTACTGATGAAGGCACATCACCAAAGAATGACCACATCAAGAGAACCAAAAGAAATGCAACTTTGTCCCAAGAACCACAAGGTCAGAAAATGAGAAATAACCCATTTGTTCAATCAACAATGACCACACTCAAAATGAGAATGAAAAACAAAATGCAGGATATAGACCAATGAACATTTAAAATAATTCTCGTTAATATGTAGATGTGCTATTATATACTAAAAACCCTTGCCAGTATCATAGCAAGAGATTAAGGTAATCTAATGATTTTCTTATTAAACTGAAAGAGCTCAGCATAGTGCCTTGTAGACACTTAATAAAATGCTTTTTGATTGTGATTTACACTTTCAATTTCAAAATAAAATCTGACAAAAATGTTTTTGTAGGAAGTATCTAGAATCTCACAGTATTCTTCAATTGATAAATGGTCAAAGAACATGAACAGGCAGTTTTTCGATAAAGAAATTAAAGTCATATAGAGTCATATAAAAATGCTCCAAATAACTATTGATTAGGGAAATGCTAATTAAAACAACTCTGAATACCACCTCACAGCTATCAGATTGGATAATATGTCAGAAAAGGAAAATGATAAATGTTGTAAAACAAGTGGGAAAATTGGAACACTAATGCATTGCTGGTGGAGTTTTGAATTGAACCAACCATTCTGAAGAACAATTTGGAACTATGCCCAAAGGGCTACAAGCTTTTCATACACTTTAATCCAGCAACACTACTACTAGTTCTATATCCCAAAGATATCATAAAAAAGTGAAAAGGATCCACATGTGCAAAAATATTTATAGCAATTCTTTGTGTGGTGGCAAAGAATTGGAAATTGAGGCTATGCCAAGCAGATTGGGAATGGCTAACAAACTGTTGTATTTGAAAATGGAATACTGTTGTTCTATAAAATTTCAAAAAAGCCTGGAAATACTTATATGAAGTGATGCTGAGTAAAGTGAACAGAACCAGGAGAACATTGTACCTAGTAATAGCAACATTGTGCAATGATCAACTATGATAGACTTCGCTCTTCTCAGCAATACAATGACCCAAGACAATTTCAAAAAACTTATGATACAAACACTATCCCAAAAAAGAACTATGGAGTCTGAATGAGTACCAGTTCAAATTTGTTTTCCTTTCTTTTTCAGAATCTTTCCTTTTTGTTCTGAATTTTCTTTCACAACGTGACAAATATGGAAATAGGGTTAACATAATTGTATAAATGTATAACCTGGGGGGGCAGAGCCAAGATGGCGGCATAGAAGCAGCAAGAATCCAACCCAGAAACCCAAAATATCCATAAAATATGACCCTAAAGAAAATCTAGGACTCTCAAACTCACAAAAATACAGAAAACACATCTCTTGCTGAAGGCAGCTCCACAGCAGGAGCTCATCGCAGCAGGCCAGGAGCCAAGGAGCCAAGGCCAGCCCAGCCTGAAACCAAAACCAAATGCGGCCAGGCCCCAGGACAGTCAGGAGGAGCCTAGCCGCAGCCAGTCTACAAGAGAGAAAACCTACAGCCTCCAGCAACTCCACATCTAGTAAGGTGTGAAAAACGAAGCTTAGAGAAAGTTAGCTTGGCAGGAGGGGCTCATTGCGCCAGGCCGGGAGCCCAGACCAGCCCAGCCCAAAAACTGAAACCACGGCCAGGCTCCAGGGCAGACCAGGAGGAGTGGAGCCTCCCAAGCAGCAGCATGAATCTACTTCAGAGAAGATCTAAAGCACCTGGAGGAATCTTCACATCTAGCAAGCCAGAATTACAAAAGGTCAGTGAAAATGAAACTTTGAAACTTAATTTGGAGGAAGAAAAGCAGTTCAGCCAATCTGCCCCCAGGGCAAGGAAGCAGTGGAGGAAGGGCAGGAAATGCTGTAACTGGTGGCTGCCCCCACTGAGCTGCTTCAAAGCTCCTGGCCCGTGGAACTGGCAGAGGGGCTGAAGCAACTGATCAGGGCCAAGTGCTCTTTCACTGAGCAGCCTGGATCCAGATCGTGGTCTTAGGTGTTGGTCCTGGGGTGCGCTCTCAGCAAGCCAAAATTGGGGGTAGGCTGCAACATCCCCCTAATAGCTCCAGCAGCTGGGAAAACCCCAGCAATTTGAAACAGAGCTTTCCCCCCTGGAAGCAAAGTTCCACAAAGCTGGAAAAAAAAAACCAACAAATTAATTGACTGGCCAACATGAGGAAAAGGAAGCAAAATAAGAACTGCAATAAAACTCTAGAATCCTTTTTTGTGGACAAAAAAAGATCAAAGCATAGAACAGGAGGAAGAAAACACAGTCAGAACTCCCACACCAAATGCTTCCAAGACATTGAAGAATGCCTAGGAGCTATAGATCAACTGAAAAAGGACTTTGAAAACCAAATAAGAAAAGTAGAGGAAAAATTGGGAAGAGAAATGAGAATGATGAGAGAAAATCATGAAAAGACAGTCAACAACCTAACTGAAGAAAACAACACTTTAAAAAAATAGATTAATTCAAATGGCAAAAGAGGCCCAGAAAGCCAATGAGGAGAAGAATGCCATAAAAAGTCAAATTTCCCAGATGTAAAAAGAATCTCAAAAGCATTCTGAAGAGAATAATTCCTTCAGAATTAGAGTGGAGCAAGTAGAAGCTAATGACTTTATGAGAAACCAAGATACTATTAAACAGTTACAAAGAAATGAAAAAAATAGAAAGCAATGTGAAATATCTCCTAGAAAAATCCACTGACCTAGAAAATAGACCCAGGAGAGAC
>CM053595.1:156764080-156790464 GCA_028646575.1 Pseudocheirus occidentalis
AGGGACACATGATCACTGTCACAATATGTTCACTATGAAGATGTCCTGTATAATCACACATCCGCAGCCTGTATTGAATTGATTGTCCTTGCAGTGGGGGTGGGGTACAAGGGAGGAATCAAAAGAATCTAGAATTTAAAGTTCTGCAATACCTCCAACTAGGAATTAAGATATACAGGGGCTGGGGTAGGGAGACCAAAAACAAGCTTTCTGAAGAGAACAATTCCTTCAGAATTAGAGTGGAGCAAGTAGAAGAAAACAATACTTTAAAAAATAGTTTAACTCAAATGGCAAAAGAGGCCCAGAAAGCCAATGAGGAGAAGAATGCCTTAAAAAGTCAAATTTCCCAGATGGGTAGGGGAAAGATGGAGAGAAAATTTGTAACTCAAAATCTCATGGAAATGAATGATATCAACAAGAAAATAAATTAATTTATTAAAAAAATAAATGTCTTGCCCAAGTTTACACATCTAGTAAATGTCTGATATCTGGTCTGAACTCAAATCTTCATAACTCCAAGACAAACAGAGATGTCTTCCCAGTTTAGTGTACTGCTTGGTTTAATCCAACTGCTTTCCCCACTTTTATTCTCTTTACCGATATGACTATACACAGATAGCTGATTCAGGAATGACTCCTAGACCAGGAATGAGTCTTTTCTTGTCTATTAAAATGTAATCAATTTATTTTGGGGCATGATCTTGTTCAGTACTCACCACATCCAGGGACTGACTACCAATTATTTTTTTCTCTCAAAGAAAATTGATTCATGATGTGTAGGCATAAAGCTTCTGTTCAATTTCCAAATATTTTACCTCATTCATTTCCTATTCCTGACCTATATTTTTCAACATAAATCACCATATGTTACAGTAAATATTGATTTAACTTAGAGATGGTTATCAGGTTCTTTCTAAAATTTCTTTATCTCTCCCTCCTTTGCAAGATGAAGTTAAGCTATAAAACAAAACAATCCCTGCCCTCAAGAAGCTTAACTTGTGATTATGAAGGTTTTGTGATGAAATGGAAGTAATACCTGCAAATCACACTTTCTAAGGTTTGGAGTATGAGCAAAAAATGTTCTGTATGAGTGCCTAGTATTCCAAACTTTTGCAAAATGAGAAAATTCTGGAAATTGTTACTCTTAATTATGCTTATTCTAAAACCAGCAGAGGCAGAAAATCAATTGAATCCGTGCTCCACAGAGATGTGTAAATTTCAAGGCCTACAGTTTTTGGTGGCTATTTAGTAGTATTTAACATACATAAAAGCATGTCAAACTTCTGAAATTTGTATCTGTATGCTTATTTCTATTAGGAGATTTTATGTGGGGAATTTAAAATTTCGGTTCTTTTAGTAACTATCTTGATACAATCTTAGCCCTTTACTCCACCCTCCCTTTTTTAACTTTTTCCATTGAGTCTTTTTTCCCCAAAGTATAATAGGGGAAGGGGATTTCTCCCTCCTATCAACATCAAAATATTCATGTCAATTTACTTCAGAAGCACATGCCAAGCCATATATTCTTGCCCAGTAAGCCTGATAGTTAAATTCAAGATCCTGATCACAGTCTGCCTATCTAATTTCCTGAGAACAGACCAAGGACCAGAAACTTGATAGTTAACTAATCCAATCCAAGATATGACAGCAGCTTTAACAATTACAGAATTTCCATGAAGGTGCATGGAAGAGGCAGATGTGAGATTGTCCCATGACCTGAAGTTCTAAGAGTGAATTTAACCCAATCAAAAAAAAATCCCTGAGGCTGTAACAGAATTCCTACACACATAGATGTGTGTATGTCTGTGTGTTTGTGTGGGTTTGCCCACTTCCCTGGAGATCAAAGTTCATAGGTAAAGTTTCAGCAAATTGTCTCCTTTGTAATTCCCACTCTATTATTTTTAATTTCTCCCTGTCTACTGGCTTATTCCCTACAGCCTACAAATGTCTCCCATCCTGAAAAAAAACCCACTACATCCTTCCATCCCCTAGAACTATCATCTCTATCTCTTCTGACCTTTATGGATAAACACCTCAGAAAGGTTATCTACAATAAACATTTCCACTTTCTCTCTTCTCACTCCCTTCTTAATCCCTTATGATATGGTCAACCTCATTATTCCCAACAAAACTGCTCACTCCAAAGTGACAAGTGATCACTTAGTTGCCTAACTCAGTGGCCCTTTTCTCAGACCTCATTGTTTGACTTGACTACTCTTCACTTTTTCACAGAGTTGATTGTCCTTTTCTCCTTGACACTTTTTTCTCTATGGTTTTTGGGATACCACTCTCTGCTAATCCCCCTCCTACCTATCTGACCACTCCTCAGTCTCGATGCACATTCAGAACATGCCTTCTAATCAGAGGCATCCCATGAGTTTCTGTCTTGGACCTTCGTCTCTTTTCCCTCTGTACTACTTTACTTGGTGATTTCAACAGCTTCCATGGATTTACCTTATATGTAGAACACTGGAATTGCCAGCTGGTGGGCCTGACTGACAACAGTCTCTCCCTCTTCCAATTCATCCTCCATTCAGTCCCCAAAGTGATTAGTGTAAGCATATCAGCTCCATATTCAATGAACTCCAGTGGTTTCCTATCACCTCTAGGATCAATATGAAACCCTTTGTTTGGCATGCAAAGCCCTTCAAAATCTACACACACACACACACACACACACACACACACACACACACACACACACACACATACACATATCCTCAGCATACTCTTTGATCCACTAACACTGGCCTCCTTACTGTCCCAGGAACAAGACACTCCATCTTCTCAGCTCCAGGTATTTTCTCTGGCTATTCCCTATGCCTCAGTCTGGAACATTCTCCCTCCTCATGTCTGATTTCCTACTGCTTTTTCTGGTTTCCTTTAAGTCCCGAATACTACAGAAAATCTTTCCCAAACCCTCTTAATTCTAGTGCCTCCCCTCTAGATTAGTTCTTATTTGTCCTGTTATAGCTTACTTGCACATATCTGCTAGTTTGTTATCACCTCTACTAGATTATGAACTCCTTGAGGGCAGAACTCCTTGTCTTTTGCCTCTTTGTGTGCCCAGTACTTCACACAGTATCTAGAACACAGCAGACACTTAATAAATATTTATCAAACATTAACTACTGGAAGCTCCTAACCCCAACCTCTTATGAAGAAGAGGGAAATTTTCATTTTCTAGTTAATGAGATCCCAGTCTAGCCTTCTAGCCCAAGAAGGAGATTTCTTGAGCCTCAACAGCCCTGAGAGTTGTCCTGAGTGTAACTCTCAAGTTCAAGAGCTTATAGACCTTACCCACATCTATTGCAATTGACTGGCTTTGTCACTCATCCATGGGTTGCAAACACCTTTCCACCAGTCAATGATCCCACTAGCTTTACATGCCATGTGAGTGTCATATAACCAACAAGCAGGCCTCTGTCCAAGGTACATCATTCTTATGGCTCTACCTCCTAGTCAGATTTAGGGTAATTAGAATTTTATCCCAGGGTTCCAAAGTGCAGGGATAAGAAGGTATACCCGCTTTCCTAGAAAGGTGTGTTTCCACTGGGAAAGGGAGGATAGCACGCTTCATTCCTGGTCTAAGCATAGTCCCCTTCCTTCCATCAACCCATGCCACTACCACTCCAGAAAACTATTATCATACCATTTATCTCCTGGGGTCCATATTTTCCCCAACTTAACTATCAGGGGCTTAATTGTCATACTTTTAAGTGTGGACCATTCCTCTCTCAGAAAAACTGCATATAATCAGATTATTCTCTGTAGCCCCACTGTACTACCTCCCAAAAAATCTGTCCTAAATATAATAATAATAATAATCTCTCAGTCTTAGTTAATCCTTCTGTAAAATGGAGACAAGGTATGACATACCTCACAGCGTTGTAGTGAGGATCAAATGGAATAAAGCACAGAAAGAGCTTTGTAAACCTTGAAGTGCTACATATATATGATCCATTATCATTATTATAGCTCTTTAAAGTTGGCAAAGTGCTTTTGATATATAAGCTACTTTGATCCTTAAAACAATCCTGAGAAACTGTAGCTTTTTCTAACCTCATGTTTCAGATGAAGAAACTGAAACTTAGGGATTTGACCAAGGTCACACAGCTAATAAGGGTCTAAAACAGAGTCTGAACTCAAATATTGCTGACTCTAAGTCCAGCGATCTATCCACTGAACCACTGTACCACAATTAGACTCCCAAGCTACAATTAGACTGGTCGATGAGTTACAAAGGAATTTAAGATTTTGTTTAAAGATATTTTCTTTCATATTTGTGTACTTTTGATAATCAGACCAGATAACTAAGGTGCTAATCTAAGGAATGGACAAAACAGACCACATATTTAAGTTGGCTTAAATGAGGCTAATCAGGTTAAATTGTTGTACAATTGTTTCAGTTGTGTCCAACTCTCCATGACCCCATTTGGGATTTTCTTGGCAAATATGCTGGAGTCGTTTGTGATTTCTTTCTCCAAGTCATCTTAAGTAGTCAATTAAAATGGGAAACAGAGAAGTTTAAGAACATTAAATTTCATTGGAAAGAAAAACAGTAGGTTTTGAGTTTGAGTTCATTAGATCATAGAGGGCTAAATTTGAAGCAGTCTAGTGCCCTGAATAGCAAAATGAACAATGACTTTGACAGAGATTTAGTGATGAGAGCTTTGATTCTCAAATCCTGAGAGCTCAATGTTACCTCAATAAATGGAATTATCACATTCTTAAATATATTTAAATCACAGATCCTCAGACTAAATAATCCAAAAGTTCATTCCATCTCTAGATTCCATTATCTGGTGAGGGATAGCCAGCATTATTGGACAACTTTGTTCCCACCCTCTCCTCTATTTCCACCCACGTAGCTTTCAATATCTATACTTGATGTATATTGAATATATACTTAATAGATATTGAAGAGATGTTAAATAAAGGCCATCTTTCATCTAGATGTAGGGCTTGAGTTGGGGTGGGAGAAAAAAGATGGAAAAATGTCATCTGGAGAAAAGAAACATGCGGCTCAAAGACAACCTCATTTCCTTCTTCATAGGAAAGCTTATCCTCTGGTGTTCCTTTTCTCATTCAGGGCTTAGAGCCTTAACATCAGCTTAAATGTCTCTCAATTTCTCTTGATTCTAAGAGGTATTCTGTGTGTAGTGCCTAGATAGGTCTCCTTGGTGTCAGGAAGACCCGAGCTCAAGTTTCATCCCTGAAACATACTAACTGTGTAAATATGGAAAACGTACTTTACATTGTGATTTCTCAGTGCTCCCAGAAGACCCTTTAAGACTAAGATACAGAAAGTTGCTGGTCTGCACTGGCAGAAAGAGATTTCATACTAGAAGTTCCTTAGAATTTAAAAAAATCACAAATGACCTCCCTACACAAAAAGAAAAGGATTAAGGAATGTTAATGTTCTTCCACATCTCTAAGTGTCATATTTATTTTTATAAGCAACATTATATGGTGAATCATCCACAGATTGTCTGTAAAAGTTTTATAAATTTAAATAGATATTAAAATTCTCAATAGCTCTTTAGTCTCCATTTGTTCCCTCTCCACTCTCAACACTATATTACAATTAAGCTCTTTGGTTTACCTAGGTAAGTTTTTTTTTTACTGGCTGCATTTCTTATCTTATTCTCCCAAGTACAAGTACCCTTCACCATGTCTGTACTCTGTGCCATTAAATTTCTCCTACGGTAATGGGAAGTGGGATAAAATGAAAACAACATTTGTGTGAACTTGTGCTGAATGAGAACTATAATAATGATATGGAAATGACAAAACTGAAAGATGCTATGAGTTACATGATCAGTAGGTATGATGGATAAACTCTTACAAATTCCTCCATGTAACCAACAGGATGCAAATTATCCCTGTATAACCTTTCAGTTGTTCATTTCATTATTTTGTACTCAGTCTCCTCATCTATATAACGGAGACAATAATAATATACTACTTCATTGGGGTTAGATTCAGTATGTAAAGAACTTTGTCAAATTTAAAGTGCTATATAAATGTGAGCCATTCCCCACACCAACTCCCAGAGCAACATTAGCTTCTTGAGGATAGGCACTCTTATTTTGTTTTGTCCATGACATTGTACAGTGCCTGATACATAGAAAGAGCTTTGTTCCTCCCCAAAAAATTTTTCTTGCTTTTTTTTTCTTTTTGGAAGGCAATTGGGGTTAAGTGACTTGCCCAAAGTCACATGGCTAGTTACTGTGTCAAGTGTCTGAGGTCAGATTTGAACTCAGGTCCTCCTGAGACTCCAGGACTGGTGCTCTACTCACTGCGCCACCTAGTTGCCCTCAAAAAATATTTTTAATTGAATTGAATTGTTGTTTTCTTTGCTTTGAATATTAAATCCCTCTTCCTTTCCCAAAAATGGGAAAGAACATAAGCTTCCTGAAGCCAAGATGGTGGAGTAAGAAATAAGTAGCTCTCACCCCCCCTTTACTGACCTCTGAAAACCCAGAAAATATCACCCCAGGAAAAATCCTGGAATAATTGAGCCAGCAAAAAGATGGGTGCCACAGTCTTATAGCCCAGGAAGCTTTGGAGATTAATGAGAAAGGCTCCTCTCACTCGGGGGCAGAGGGGGTAAGAACAGTACAGGGTGGGAAGCATCTCATCAAGCCAGCAGCTAATCCCACCTCAGCAAATCAGGAGGAGATACTGAGCCCCAGGGTGGTGTAGCAGGCAAGCACCAACACCAGGACCCCCAAATGCCTCCACACAGGCAAAGAAACCAATAAACACCAACTCAGAAAACCTCCATGTGTGCAGGTTCTCTCCAGCAGCCAAATCTCCCAGTGCTTCAACACAATTCCAGGAAGCACAACTCCAGGAGGCATAGCTCCAGGCTGGAAGACATCCTCTAGCACAGCAGTTCTCAACCTGTGGGTGGTGACCCCTTTGGGGGTCAAATGAACCTTTCACAGGGGTTACAGGGGTCACCTAAGATCATCAGAAAACATGTATTTCCGATGGTCTTGGGAACCAAGACACCACTCCTCTATCTGTCTCCAGGTTGGTCCACCCACATGCAGATACACCCACATACAAGTACTAAAGGGTCACGACATTAGGAAGGTTGAGAAACACTGCTCTAGCAGTCAAATATTTGGATGCAAAGGAAGGATAAGCAGGCATCCCCCAGGGGAGAGACTCCCCACTCCCACAGTGTTGCTGACCCTAGATCAGCACCAGGTAAGTTGCCAGACCCCTACAGCCTCCAGCTACCAGCACCTGAGGCCCCAGCACACAAAGTCAGTAGCCAGGTCCCAGGCTTCCAGTACAAGAAGCTTGGGTCAGTGCCCACCATGCTCTAGCAGGAGAGCTCAACTTTAAAAGTCATAAAATAGGCAAACACCACAAGAAAAAAGCAGAAATGGACAATGACCATAGATTCTTATTATGGGAACAGGCAAGATCAAGGCACAAATTTAGGAGAGGACCACATTGTCAATACATTCACATCTGAAACCTCAAACGGGAATATGAACTGCTCTCAAGCTGCAAAAGTCTTCTTGAAAGAGCTTGAGAAAGATTTTAAAAGTCAAATAAGAGAGATAAAAGAAAAAATGGGAAAAGAAATGAGTGGTATACAAGAGAGAGTCAATAGCTTGGGAAAAAGGAGGACTAAAATTCATTGAAAAAAACTTTAAAAAAAATACAATTGGCCAAATTGGAAAAAAAAAAGTATACTGAAGAAAACAAGTTCTTAAAAAATCCAGTTGACCAAATGGAAAAGGAGGCACAAAAACTTACTAAAGAGAAGAATTCTTTAAAAAACTAAAATGGGTCAAATGGAAGAGGAGGTACAAAATATAATAGAAGAAAACAAGCCTTTAAAAATTAGACTTGGGGGCGGCTAGGTGGAGCATTGAGTAGAGCACCGGCCCTGGAGTCAGGAGTACCTGAGTTCAAATCCGGCCTCAGACACTTAGCACCAAAAACTAGCCGTGTGACCTTGGGCAAGTCACTTAACCCCAACTGCCCTCCAGAAAAAAAAATTAGACTTGAGTGAATGGAAATTAAGGACTCCGTCATATGTGAAGAATCAGTCAAATAGAAACAAAAGAATAAAAAAATAAAACATTGAACACCTCGTTGGTAAAAGCAACTGACCTGGAAAGACTGGTAAAAGTTGGTAAAAAAAAATTGATCCAGGAGAAACAATTTAAAACTTATTGGTCTAACTGAAAACCATGATTGAAAAAAAGAGCCTGGACACGATCTTTCAGGAAAACATCAAGGAAAACTGCCCTGAGGTCCTAGAAGCATCAGGTAAAGCAGTCACCAAAAGAATCCACCAAAAACCTCCTGAATGAGATCCCAAAGTGAAAACACCAAGGAAAATTTTAGCCAAATTCCAGAATTATAAGGTCAAGGAGAACATACTGCAAGCAGCCAGAAAGAAACAATTTAAATATCATGGAACCACAGCTAGGATTATGCAGGACCTTATATCTTCTAATTCAGAGGGCATGGAATACAATATTCATAAGGCAAAAGAGGTTGGATTACAGCCAAGGAGCAAATATCCATAGAAATTGAGAATAATCTTTCAGGGGAAGAGATGGACAGTCAACAAAATAGGGAACTTCCAAACCTTCCTTATGAGAAGACCAGAGGTCAACAGAAAATTTGGTCTTCAAATACATTCTCAAGGGAGACTTAAAAAGGTAAACAGGAAAGAAAAAAAAATGTTGTTAATAAGGGCAAACTGTTTACATCCCTACAAGGAAAGATGACACTTTTAACTCTTTAGAATTGCATCGTTATTATGACATTTGTAGGGATGTACGTAGACAGAGGGCATGGGTATGAGTGTTTTCATTTGATGTGATGATAAAAAGTCTAAGTGGTGAAAAGGGATTGTACTAGGAGAAGAGGAAAAGAGGAGGCAGACAAGGGTAAATTATATCACATGAAAAGGTACAAAAAATTACTATAGTAAAGGTAAAGAGGGGAGGAAGATGAGCATTTTTCAACCTTTCATCAAATTTACTTCAAAGAGAATAACAATCAATTAGGTATAGACATATAACATGCTATAGGAAGTGGGAAAAGAAAGGGGAAAGAGAAGAGAGGGGTGGATAGAAGGGAGGGGAGAAGTAATAAGGGTAAAGGGGAAGAAAAAGGATAGAAGGGAGGGCAGACTGAGGGAGGTAGTGGTAAGAAAGCATGTCTTACTCATCTTTATATCTCCCAAAGTGACTAGCAGAACATTTTGCAAATAGTGCACATTTAGCAAACCATAATAGTAGAAAAGTCACATAGTGTCATATAGTTAACAAAGTACTCTACATACGTGGTCTCATTTGATTCACACAACATTCCTGAAAAGCAAGAATTATTGTTACTGTGCTATTATACCTAAGTTACAAAGGTGAAAATAGAAACTCAGAGAAATGACTCACTCATAGTCACACAATTTATGTTAGAAAGATTGAACCCAGGTCTCTCCAGACTCTAGATCTGTCAATATTTCTGCATCAGTATCTGCTGCATATTTTCTTTGTCATCATCATCACTCCCTATTATCATCACCCCTCTTCAGTTTTACATACTAATTTATCCTCTATTACCACCACTATCATCATCATCTTTCTCTCATCCACCATCCTACATCATTACCATCATCCTTTACCACAATCATCTTCTAACACTATCATTATTATGCTTTTTATACTACCTCCACCATCACCTCCTACAACCTCCAACATCTTCATCCATTATCATCAATCTCATATTTATTAGCATTTTACAAATATTTCAATGCAATTACATGATGACCAGTTGAAATTAGAATGCAGCCTGTGGTTACAGCAGGGAGAAATCAAATTCTGTTGTCCTAGGTAGGAGTAAAATCTGCCCCATTAAGTCTCATTAACAACCTACACCAACCACAAGGCTGAATTAACGTGTCTGATGATGGACGCATTAATTGTACCAGTTCAAAAGACCTCCATTTCCCTGAATGTTTTTTTCTTGTCCCTCCCTCTCTTTTCAAATATCAGTCTTCAAGGAATACAGCCTTATAGTATGGACGAAAGATATTGCTAGACCATCAAACTGCCTTCCACCAAGAATTCAGTTCTACAAGAAATGTTTTGTTTTCTTTCTCATCACAGCTTATAGATGTGAGCTCACAAAAATTCCCCTGTGAGGTTCTTCAGTAATAAGAGTTTGAGGACTTTATAAATCTTCATGCTATAGAACCACAGACCTCCTGCAGGACTTGGCACTAATGTAGCACACACAAATTAATCGTGTTCATCACAGCCACACTTTATTTCAAACAACTACTTCAGACGCCACACAAAACCCTGAAAATCCAGGAGACATATTTAGATCACTCCTGTTCTAAATCTTTGTGGCCCAGATTTTCATTCATTCCATCAACTGAAAAGCAATTACTTAAATCCTTTTCAATGTGGAGAAATGGGCCAGGATCTAATGAGAAGACACAAAAGAAATAAGATATACTCCTTGATCTTGAGAATGTAATAAGTATATAACGTCTATCAAGTCAGCATACCATAGAGGAAAGATAGAGATCAGGGCTTAAAATCAATAAGTTCTGGGTTCAAGTCCTGCTTCTGATACATACTAATGGCTGATGGTATGTATGATGAACTTTGGCCAGTAATTTAATCTCTCGGTGTTCTGATCAGCTCTCCAAGATGGTAAATTGAAAAGAAAGTTCCAACCTTCTTTTGCAGAGGGATTTTCCTCACTTGGGAGCTAACATATCAATGAAATCATGGTCTAGTGTTGTTGTTAATGTTGTTGTTGTTGAGTTGCTTTTTAGTCATGTCCAAATTTGTGACCCCAATTACAGTTTTCTTGGCAAACATACTGGAATGGTCTGCTATTTTCTTCTTCAGCTCAGTTTACAGATGAGAAAACTAAGGCAAACAGAGTTAAGTGACTTGATGAGGGTCACACAGCTAATAATTGTCTGAGGCCAGATTTGAACTCAGGAGTATGAGTACTTCTGACTGCAGACCCAGCATTATGTCTATTGTACCACAGGTCTAATAGCTATCCCTAAATAACATACACAAATTAATTCTTCCAGTCCACAGTTTCCTCATCTATCAATAATAAGATCGACTAGATGATCCTGAAGGTTACTTCCAATATCTTAAACTGACCTACAAAAAATACATAAAGATTTTTTTCTGGCTACAAAATGATCATCTCCAAGTGGATGTCCAACCAACACCCTAAACTCAGCATGCTTAAAACTGGTTCCATCATCTCCTCTCCTCCCACTCCCACAAACTTTGATCTTCTCTTGACATCTTTTTTTTTAATTAAAGGGATTACCCTTCTCATTATTCCCTGGGTTTAATTGAAAGCCTCCATAGATGCTCCCACTTCTTTGTATACCCACATACAGTCACCAAATTTTCTCTACTTTGCCAGCTTAAAAATTCCTGAAAGCAGAGGCCATGTATTCTATTTTCTTAGTACTGCTGAATCTCTTTACTCTGAGTTGGGTGCATGGTAGCCACTAACTAAATCCTTGATGATATATTTTTCATCCCTTTTTCATTTTATAAAGAATATTTTGGAATAGGAAGGAAGTGTCCATGTGAAATGAAGTGCCCAGCTTAGAATTCCTTCATTTTATTTATTACTTAGTCTCTTCCTTAGATGTTAGAATTAGAACGAATTTCCAGTACCAGTCCAGTCTGACTTTTGCCTTGTGTCTGCTGGGATATTAATTTGGATCCTGACCTTCTTTGAGAGGACCTCCTCCTAAGCCTAGTGACCAATAACTATAATGTGTTACACCTCCATTTCCTAAAGGGATGGAGGGATAGTGTAAAATACACCATAGAATTATAATAATACAAGTTTAAATTCTGAGTCCCCAGGAAATATTTGAAAAGGCCTCCCCTCCAGCCTACTACTCCTAAAAATATATTCTCTCCACAAACTTTGTCCTTGTCCTCCCAAAATCTTTTATTTTTTTAGATCTCCACTCACTTCAGGGATTTCCTGGGTAATTATATCTTCAATAAACAAACATAGGGTGTAACAATATTTTTTTAAATATTGGACCAAGAGATAGGGGATATCTATGCTGGTACCAATTCTGTACCTTTTAAAATGTTCAGACCATTTAAAACTTTTTCATTTGGTGAGATGGGACTCTCAAACAAGGGGTAGATACACCCCAACCTCTAAGCATCTCTTCAAGCAAAATTCAATCACATCAGGAGAAACAGCTTGAAGAAGGAAAAAAGGGGAAGGAGACTGGAACTGTGATTTTATTGGTAGAGTGAACTTTCAAGTAAAGAAATTCATTCTACTAACACAGGTCAGAGGCTTCTCAGCAACTCATAGTCTTAGAGGTTGCCTAGAACACAAAAACATTCAGTATTTTTACCAGCAGGAAATGGTGCTAACATTTTTTAAGGTACCATTTTGTTTAGGAGATAGTTTTAGTTAAAATTAAGGAGTAATTTTCTACAGTCTTTTCTCATAGATTACACCTACCTAGACAACATTTCCAGCCTCATTATACATTATTACATTTCTTTCATTTAACAGGTCAACCCGACTGGCCATCTTACTATTCCATGAATGCTACACTTTATGTCCTGTCTACATCCCTTTCCATTGGTTGTACCTCTTCACCACTATCTCATAGAATCCCTATGTGCTTTCAATACTAGTCTCAAGAAACACTTTCTATATCAGGCTTTTGTACATACATACATACATATATTTATATCTACAGATAAACATACACACATATACATCTTATGTCTCTTCCCCAACCCCAGTAGAATGGAAACTCTTTGAGGCCAAAAATGATTTCACTTTTATCTTTCTGTCCTCACAGTCTGGCAAGTAGTAGGGGCCACTATATTAATATATTAGAATATTAGTTAATATTAATATGGTCCTGAGGCGTGTAACCAGAGAGCCATGGTTTGTTGGGGCTGCAGAGACAGCACCCTCCTAATAGCTCCAGCAGCTGGGAAAACCCCAGCAACCTGGGACAAAGCTCTCTCCTCTGGAAGTTGAGTTCTATTGTGGCAGAGAGCTCAAAAGTCAAGTAATTGACTGGCAACGTGAGCAAGCAAATGAAGCAAAGGAAGCACAGCAATCCAACTTTAGATTCCTTTTTAGGGGACAAAAAAGATCAAAGCATGGAACAGGAGGAAGCCAACACAGTCAGAACTCCTGCACCAAAAGCTTCCAAGAAAAATATGAATTGGTTACAGGCTATGCAGGAACTCAAGAAGGATTTTGAAAATCAAGTAAGAGAATTGGAGGGAAACTTAGGAAAAGAAATGAGAATGATGTAAGAAAACCATGAAAAGATAGTCAACAATCTGACTGAAGAAAATAACACCTTAAAAACAGATTAACTCAAATGGCAAAAGAAGTCCAAAAAGTCAATGAGGAGAAGAATGCCTTAAAAACTTGAATTTGCCAGATGGAAAAAGAATTTTAAAAGCTCACTGAAGAGAATAATTCGTTCAGAATTACATTCGAACAAATGGAAGCTAATGACTTTATGAGAAATCAAGATACTATTAAATAGTTCCAAACAAATGAAAAAATAGAAGGCAATGTGAAATATCTCATTGGAAAAATGATTCACCTGGAAAATAGATCCAGGAGAGATCATTTTAAAATTATTGGACTACCTGAAAGCCATGATCAAAAAAAGAACCTAGAAATTATCCTTCAAGGAATTCTCAAGGAAAATTGCTCTGATATTTTAGAACCAAAGGGCAAAATAGAGATTGAAAGAATTTACTTATCACCTCTTGAAAAAGATCCCAAAAAGAAAACTCCTAGGAATATTATGGCCAGGTTCTAGAGTTCCCAGATCAAGAAGAAAATATTAAAGGCAGCTAAGAAGAAACAATTTGAATATTGTGGAAACACAATCAGAATAACATAGGATGTAGCAGCTTCTACATTAAGGGACTGAAGGGCTTTGCATATGATATTCCAAAGGTCAAAGGAGCTAGGATTAAAACTAAGAATCACCTACCCAGCAAAACTGAGTAGAATGTTTCAGGAGAAAACATGGTCATTCAATGAGGTGGAGGACTTTCAAGCATTTTTGATGAAAAAACCAGAGTTGAATAGAAAATTTGACACTCAAATACAAGAAGCAAAAGAAGCATGAGAAGGTAAACAGGGAAAAGAAATCATAAGGAACTTATCAATGTTGAACCATTTACATGCCTACATGGAAAAATGATAGTTGTAAACTTACAAAACTTTTCTCAGTATGAGGATAGTTAAAGGGAATATAAATGTGTGTATATGTATATGTGTGTGTACATATATGTGTGCATGTCTATATGCACATATGTATGTGTATATATGTATGCATGTGTGTTCGTACATATACGTCTATATAGAAGGGTATGTGTGCATATAAATACATATATGAGTGTGTGTATGTATGTGCACAACTATACATAGACAGAAGATACAAGACCAATTGAATAGGAAGGTATGATATTTAAAAGGTGAAATTGAGAGGTGAGAGAGGAATATAATGAGAGGAATTGGAGAGAGACAGAACGGGGTAGATTAGCTCATATAGAAGAGGCAAAAGATAACTGTTACAATGCAGAGGAAGAACAGGAAGGCAAAAGTGAATGGGTCAACCTTACTCTCATTGAATTTGGCTTAGGGAGGGAAAGAAATACACACTAAATTGGGTATTTTACCCTACAGGAGAGTAGGGGGGAAGGAGATGAAAGGGGGATAATGGAGGGGAGGGCAGGTTTGGGGGAGGGTAGTTAGAGGCACACACTTTTGTAAAGGGACAGGTTCAAAGAAGAGAACAGAACTACTGGGGTGCAGAATAGGAAGGAGGGAAATATAGTCAGTCTTTCATAATATAATCCACTATGGAACTGTTTTGCATAATTACACATACACAAATTGTATTGAATTCCTTATCTGACATGGGAGGAAGGGAAAGAAGCTGGAATTCAAACTTGTAAAATGAAATGTTTTAAAAAATTATTATTATTTTACATGCAACTGGAAAATAAGATATATAGGCACTGGGGTATGGAGATCCATCTTGCCCTACCAGAAAGTGGGAGGAGGGATGGAGGAGGATATAGGAGAGAACAGATTGGGGGAGGGGGTATACAGTAGGATCGCTGTTTTGGGGTGGTAGGTAGGGGAAAGACGGGGAGAAAATTTGTAACTCAAAATTTTGTGGAAATGAATGATGAAAACTAAAAATAAACATTAAAATTTTATTTAAAAAGGAAAAAAATTTTAAAAGAAAATGAAGGACAAGCACAAGCTTCCCATATTGGATGAATACAATAACAATTTTTGAAGGTACCTTAGAAGCCACACCATTGTGTAAGTTAGTAGCGCAAAGTACTTCTCATTCTGACACCATTCTTACCAGTGGAAAGTCAAATAGGAAATGAAACATGATAGTACTTAATGAAAAATAAATAGCAGTACTTTACCAAGTTAGGATGACATGAAAGGAAATTACTTGCATGATAATTAGAGAGGAGAGTGATTTCTAAGTAGTCCACCTCTTATAAAGAGATTGCTCCTCATAGCTGCTATTTATCTTCCAACCCGCCAAATCTCCTACACGTAATATAAATTCAATTAAATTCAACAAATATTTATTATATTTTTCATTATAGGAATCTGCTGTCTGTACCCCCAAACTCAGGATTATGAAGCAATTTGGGCACCTACTTTATAGCTTCCATTCAGGTTCCAGTTAAATCTGTTGGAGAAAATCTAATTCAGTGAAGTCCCATACTAAAAAGCCCAGGTTTAATACAAGTTCAGAATTAAATTCTTATGTCTTTTTTCACCACTAAACTTTAGCATAAGTTTTCGTCACCTCCCACCTAGATTAATGAGACAACGTCTTAATTGGTCTTCCTGTCTGAAACAGGAAAGTATTTACTATCACTGGGACCTGGAGTCAGAAAGACCTGAATTCAAATCTTCACTTAGACACTGAATAGCTGTGTGTGATCCAGGGAAAGTCACTCAACCTGTCTGTTTCAGTTTCTATAAAATGGCAATAATAATAACACCTGCCTCCTAAATCAGTTAAGCCGATCAAATGAGATTATATTTGTAAAGCACTTAGCGCAGTGTCTGATGCTTAATAGGTATTTAACATGCGCTTGTTTCTTTCCTTCACATTCTAGTCTATATTTCAGAGAATATCCAATGCAATTTTCTTCAATGAAGATCTGACCACATAACTATTCTACTCAGTAAACTCCAATACCTCCTTTTTGCATCTAGTATTAAATATAAACTTTCTCTTATGTTTTGCAAAAGTCCTTCACAACCTGTCCTCAACCTACCTTTCTAGCTTTATCACACATTATTCTGCTCCCTATCATTCTTTCATTGTTCTTTGCAAATCCAGTCAAACTAATATTATTTATTTTTTCCAATACATTCCACATCTCATCTCCCTGTTTTTGCAATGGTCATCCACCTTGCTTGTAATCTAGTCCTTCCTCCTCTCTTCTCCATAGAATCCATCTCTTCCTTCAAAACACAACTCAGTGTGTCTTTCAGTGGAGTGCTTGCAGACTCCTCCCACATACACACAATTGCTGCTCTCCTCCCTTCCTAAATATCCCTCATTTAGCTACCAGTATGCATTTATATTTATTCTCTTGTGTTTCTGCTGCTCACTTGTTAACCCTTCTATTAGAATGTACATTCCTTGAAAATAGGCTTTATTTCACTTCGTTCATCTCTTGCACTTAGAATAGTTCCTGGCCCATAGTAAGTACTTAAAATAGCTTGTGGATTGATTGGTTTCAGGCTCTTAGGTCTAGAGCTCATCCAATGCCCTTCATTTTGCCAATAAAGAAATTGAGGCTCAAAGAAGCCAAAAGACTTACTCAAGTCCATGTAGGCAATAAAAATCAAAGGTAGGATTTGAACCCAGGTCTTCTGGTTTGAATCTAGTGGACTTTCTATTGAATAATATACCACTTTTCCCTATTCCTCTACATCAACTGAGGAGCACAGTGGAAACAGAACTGGACATGAAGTCAGGAAAACCTGAGTTCAAATATGGCCTCAGATACTGACTAGCTGTGTGTCCCTGGGCAAGTTTCTTAACCTCTGTTTGCCAGTTTCATCATCTGAAAAGGGGATAGTAAAAGCACCTTCCTCTCAGGATTGTTGTGCAGATTACATGAGATAATATTTCTAAAGTACTTTTGCAAACTTTAAAGTTCTATATAAATGAGAGCTATTATTATTATCCCTTTCCATATGTCCTCCATTCATACTATCATTGTTCTCAACTTGAAGACTTCTGTTAACTACCTCTCCTCAATAGCTACTGGCAAAGTTCCAAAGAATGCCCACGTTGAGTAGTGCCTTACAGTCTCCTGTCTAATTAAGGAGTGTTATTTGGCCAAGCATGGCACTTCTTGGTAGGCTCACAGTGAAGCACTGCCCCAGGAATGGTGGCACATTACAGAAATAAAGGCTGTGTCTTACTGCCCCCTCCTCTCTAGAATCCAAGGGTTTAATCTAAGGAGGCTTTTGCTTCCTGTTTTATAATGCGCAATGCAACCCCAATGACATTGGAGAGAGTTCAGAAAGAAGTCTCCTATGGATGTGCATTTGTTCTAAATATAAAGACAAAGGTAGAGACTGTGATTCAGGAAAAGCAAGCAGAAGCAGCATGAATTAGGAAAGAATCACTTCTTCTCCACAAGAGGTAACTTAATCATCAATACACTAATGTAATAGCTTGGATGCACTATTTCATCAATGGTCAGTTCCACAAATAAATTCCCTAGAGAATCTCCATATTGGCATTTACAAAATGGATTAGGGCTCACTAAAGAAGGCTGTTAGCAAACAGTCATAAAATGGACATCCTCTCCCCTCCCACACCCCACAATCCCTACTTCCCCCAATCTCTGATATTTAGGGCTGAGTTCTGCAGCATGAACAGGCATTAAAATATACTTGATATGAATTAAAATAAACTTAAATTTTTCTCCAAGAAAATAAGTCCTTTATCCTAACATTGCCTTTTGGCAGGATGAAACTCTACTGAAAAGATCTCTCTGGAATATTTTCTTGCAGAATCTAATTACATTGGCAAACTTGAGGGTACGTTTTTTTCTTGATTTGAAGGAAGACACCTACTATGTCTCCCCAGGCTTAATCCTCCTCCATCTTGTCCTTAGATTTCTGTGTTAGAGAAGGGGCTCATTAGGAGAACATCTGAACTTTCAGGCAGACTTAGACTTTCCTTAGTGATTAATCTTTTTTCTATATAAGGAACTCAAAAGAAGGTCATATGCATGTGTCTGTGTGTGTATGTATATATAAAATCTCATGTTTATATATTGCTTTAAGGTTTGCAAGCTGCTTTACATATGTTATCTAACTTTACCCTTACAGTAATCCTATGAGGGAGGTATCTGCTAATCTGCTATTATTATCATTCTCATCTTACAAAGGAAGAAAAGGAGAACGTTTAGTGATTTGCCCAGGATTCACAGCTAGTAAGTTTCTGAGGCAAGATTTGAACACAGGCCTTTGTGATTTCAAATGCAGCATTCTATCCATTGCATCACACTATATATGTCTTATGTGTAGCTTAAATCACATTTAACTCTCAGATGTCTTATTCAAAGATAGCTCGTGTTTTCTGAACTTTGAAACTAAGACCTATTTTTTGGTCTATTCCAGAAATAGCCTGCTTTTCATAGAAATATATGTCATCAACAGTAGACCTGAAAAGTAAAGGGAAATAAAACCTGTTTTTATCTCTACTGGTCCAGTAAGAAGCACATTTCATCATATCATATATAAATTCTGGCTGAAGCAATCTCAGATGAGGCTACCTGGTCTTTTTAGGCTCTAGTCCTCACCTAGTTAGTACTCCGTAGTCCCTCACTACTCATCATGGACTCATAACTCTTCACTCTCAGGATCTGTCATAAATTGCCTCCAGCCAAATGCAGTGAGTCACCTTCCATCATTCTGAGTCACTTCCATAGATTAGAGTGTTAAGCAGCACAGCAAAATGAATCTCCACCTTCACTTTCACTGACATATTTACTTTGTTTCTGTATCTTCTTGGGAATATCATGCCATGTACTGGTAAAGTCTATTACTGCCTTAAGGCTACTATGGAAACCACCTTTAGGATCCCACTTCTGATTCAATTAACCTCCCTTGGATTTCAGTTTCCTCATCTGTAAAATGAGTCTGATCCTAAACTAGATGACCTCAGAAGTCTCTTCCAACTCTAGCTCCCTGACAGAATGATCCTTCTTGGTTCTTTCTGATGCTGGAAAAGGTGCTTCACTTCTAAACCTTTGCTATCCCACCTCTTACATCTGTAAAATGAAGATAATACTATTAAAGGACCATATTCCCTCACTTTGGGGAATATCATGATGAATTAATAATATGAATCAATGACAGAGGAAGAAAAGCATCATATTGTACAGTTGCTAATAGGAGACTGAAATGCTCGATGATTCATTAGAACATTGTACTAATGAAGGCCAGAAACACAGTCAAACCCTCCATAACCACAGATTGTAGGCAATGCTGGCCATGTGAATCCCAATGTGGGCCACTGCTAACAAGGTGTACCAGGTAAGAGGCAGTATGGATAACTCATTGCTGTCAGAAACCACAGACCAGTGAACTTTCTGTTAATCCACAACAAAATTCTACAACGGATTATGGAACAGATGGCTTGCAAAGACTTAGAAAGGGAAGTGGTAATCACTAGAAGCATGCAAGCTCAACATGAGTCAATTTTGTGATGTGGCTGCCAAAAAAACTTAATGTAATCTTAGACTGTTTTCATAGAAGTATAGTATCCAAAATAATGTGGGTAAGAGTCCCTGCTCTGTTCAGATCACATAAAATACATACATATCAGTCTCATTATGCCATGTACAAAGTATCTTAGTAGTCATTAAAAATACAGCTGTTCACCATCTTGCTTACAATTTATTGATTCATTTTTTCCTGTCCAATTAAGCATTTGGGAATGCCAAAGGTCAAGACCAAGAATCTCCCTTGACGTCAAGGGATGGCTGGACAAATATTTCTATGACAACAGGGTTCCCTTTCCCCGTTTAAGATTTCCCCAGAGATTTTTTCCTGTCTCAGAGCCCCATGTGAATTTCAGGGCCCTGGCTCCTAAAATGTCAAAAGATTGATTGTATCTGCACTCTAGTCGTAGTTATAAAAATTCCAGGCTGGGAAGACCAATTGTAAGAGTTCCCCAGTGAGGCAAATGCCACATAGAGAATGTTACAGTTCATAGCTGATTGACTAGCAATACCTGCCCTCCTACGTTGGTTCCAGCACAGCTCCAGAAATAAGAGTCTGAAGTGGACTTACAAAGGCTATCTCTGATTTGTAGGGCAGCAAAAACATGGCTAAGTATGAAAATTCAATTTAATAAATCAAATATTTGTTGAGTGTCTACTAAAAGTGATGCACTCTGCTAGGTACTCTAGGGGAATACAGAGTAAGATATAGTCTCTGTCTCTAAGAAGTTTAGACTCTAGTAGGGCAATATGATGCATATGCAAATGACTATAGAGTTGGGAAGAATAACAATAAGTGCATTAAAATATAAATTGCCATGAAATAATAATAACTCAAATTTACATTTCTCTTTAAGCTTTGCAAAGTCCCCTCTTGGAAGTGCAGGAGAAGAGTCATATCCATTCAGAAGCCACCAGTGGAGATTTTAAGGAGTCACTGTTATTTGATTTGTCCTTAAAAATAGATAGGATTTCAATAGATGAAGATGTTGGAAGAGAGTACTTCAGTTGGAATGAAAAGGAGGTTGAGTAAATACACCAGAAGTAAAGTACAAGGCATATAAGTAGCCCTCTGTGGTTGGATAGTATGTGGTGGGAAAGTAGAGAAGGACAAAGTGGAAATGGTAAGTTATGGTCATATTATGGAAAGCCTTCCATGCTATGGTAAGGAATCTGGACCATGTCATGTAGGCAAATTGAAGTCACTGAAGGTTTCTGAGTAGGAGAGTGATCTGAGCTATGCTTTAGGAGTATTGCTCTGTCAGTAATGTATATAGTAGAGTAGAGGGGGAGAGACTGGATTTGCAGAGACCAAAAGGGATGTATTACAATAACCAAAACAAATGGGAATTAGGTCCAGTAGTGGAGTTAGGAGTTAAGAAAGAGGATGGTAAGGGGGAAAGACAGGTAGGAAGACAATGCAAAAGCATAATTAATAACACTTAGCAAATAACTGGTTTGGGGAGGAAGGATGGCAGGGAAGAAGGGAAAAGTCAAAGTGATTGAGATTTTGAACCTGAGTGACAAGGGCCTGAAATTATTTTCTTCTCTGTAGTAAATGTGGGGCTCTTTCAGAGGTGACTCAGGATTGAGTTAGTCATACGTTTGTTGTTTCGTTGTTTCAGTTGTGTTCCACCCTTTGTAACTTCATCTGGGTTTTTCTTGGCAGAGATACAAGAATGTTTTGCCATTTTCTTCTCCAACTCATTTTACAGATGAGAAAAATGAGGTGAACAGAGCTAAGTGATCCAGGATCACACAGCTAACAAATGTGTGACGTCAGATTAGAACAGATCAGGTCTTCCTGACTCCAGGCCCAGTGCTCTATACCCCCTTTGATACAACCTCTAGCTTTCCTTGATTTGAACATGTAGGCTTGGAAGAGAACTCGAGTGGCCTCAAGTATTGGATGTCATTTGTGGAATACCCAATGACTCTGACTTTATCAAATAGTATCCTTTCTTAGTTTCTCAAAAATTTTAGGAACTGAAAATAGTCTTTTTACAAGTACAAGCCATGAATGGCTATTGTAGCAGTTATCATAAAAAAACTCGTTTATCCACTGCCTGCTATATTACCCATTAGGCTCCTTGGATCTGAAAGTTCAAGACATAAATGCACAATAGTGATATTCCATATGATCCTTTAGCTTCATATTAGAGAGTGGGAGTCATAAACTAAAGCAGGCAAGACTGTCATAGGTTTATGTGGGAATATTAAATATCACATATACACACATTCAGTCACACCAATCCATTGGCCTCCAGAATTAGAATTGAAGAATCAGGTTGATTAATAATTATTAGTAAGGAACACTTGAGGTCACAATGGACTCCCTGCTTTCTGTTTTCATTTTCAATTAAGATATAGATTAAATGAACATAAGGAGAGGCAGCATGGCATAGGGAATAGCATGTTGCACTTAGAATTAGAAAAACCTGGGTTTAAATGCCACATCAGACACTTGTTAACTATATGACAGAGACAAGTCATTTAACCTCTTTGAACCTTAATTTTTTTATCTACAAAATAGGGAAATAAAACCTGCAGTAGCTGTTTCATAAGGTTGTTGTGAAGATCAAATGAGATATTGCATATAACGTACTCTACAAACTTTAAGGTATTATATAAATGTCAGATATCATTATCATCATCATCATCATCATCATCCATCTTCAAATTTGACCAGTTTGTCAATCCGTCAAACTTAAAACATTATTAACTCTTTCCCTACGTGATAACTTTTAGGATTTGCTTCATAGTTCTATTATACTAAAAGTCTAATGTGGGAATTTGGTTTTCTTGACTATGCATTATTTGTTAAAAAGGGTTTCATTTTCCTTTTTGTTTTCCTTAGGAAAAGAGGGAAGGGAAAGAATAAAATCAGTGTTTCTTAGTTTTTTAAATAAAATTTGATTTTTTAAAAGCATTGGATTCAAAGTCAGCCTCTATTTGAATCCACTCATGGTGGGACCATGTAAGCCAGTTTAACTGTCTGACGTTCAGTTTTGTCCTCTGTAAAATGAGGAGATTGGAACATGTGATAGAGAAAAAAGCAGGAGAAAAGGGCTTACCAAGGATGACCTTGTAAGGGAAAAAATCATCAAGCAATTTATTAACCCAGTTTTCCTTTGTACTAATGAACAGAATTCTATTTGAGTTGGGTAGATGCCAAAGATTTGTCAAAAATAAGGACATCCAGTTCAGTGGCAGTGTTGTTCAAGCCATAAGACCCACACCTCCCTCTGCTACCCTTTACCCTAAGCAACCACCAAGCAATTCCACTTTCTAAGCAATGAAAAATTCTTCAATCAGTTGACAGAGCTTTAGCAAATAAAGGAGAAATACTACCCAGGATGCTTATTTTCCAGCTCTGACTTCATGGTTATTGGGGTTGAGATCTGAGGATGAGCACTAATTCACCAGCATGCTGAATTTCAAAAAGTGCTCTCCATCATCACTCCCTTTCCTTATTCTCAAAAAAAGGTGCTGAACCTCTACTACTACACTTTTTGTCCTGACTTTCCAAGTGACTCTGGTTCTTTTTTTCCTATTTGTATAAGGGTCTGTAGTTTTTCTATTATAGTTATCTCAATCTCCACTCTCCCAAATGAGTTTCAGGTCCATAGAGCAGTTACATCTCACATTTACAGTCATAGGGATACCTGCAAAGAGTAAAAAGTAATTATATAATTTTTTTGTTTATGATAACTACTACAATAGCCATGAAGTACTGGTAAAAATACTATTTTCAGATCAAAGGACAAAGGACATCCAATACTTTAGGTCACTCAAGTTCTCCTCCCAGCCTACATATTCAACTCAAGGAAAGCTAGAGGTTGTATCAAAGGGTATAGAGCACTGGGCCCAGAATCAGGAAGACCTTCTGATCTGTTCTAATCTGACATCAGACATTTATTAGCTGTGTGATCCTGGATCACTTACCCCTGTTCACCTCAGTTTTCTCATCTGTAAAATAAGATGGAGAATAAAATGGCAAAATATTCCTGTATCTTTGCCAAGAAAACCCCAGATGAAGTTACAAAGGGTGTAACACAACTGAAACAACTAAAATTATAATTATAATATATAAGTACATATATAATTATATAATTTATAATACATATAAATATATAATTATATATAATCAAACTATTACTTGTGTACTCTTTCCAAAGATTACCAATCATTTTACTCAGCCAGACTTAAATAGCTTTTAGAAAATAGTATTTACTAAGGCGGTACATTAAGAACACGATGCAAAACATTCCCCCCAAAGTCTATGTTAACCCTCAAACTCAAGTATACACAGACTCCCAGGGAAAGTGGGCTTAAACTTAGAAAGCAAATCTGGCAAAGGGATGACTCATGATTTCTAGTTCCTGGAACTCCTTTACTCCAATTGGCATAAGCATTCAAGAAATTCCCCTTAGTAGGCATGGTATAATTTCCTTGTTGGGCTCTTTTGTGGATCTATGATCCTAGATCCACCTATCCTTGTCTGATTGGTGATGTTAATAGGACATTGCTGGAAAGATGAAAACTTCACCATCTTCCAGATCCTTCCTACCTGGCAAAGTCCTCTATCAGCCAAAGGGAGGGAGTGGCGGGGGAGGAGGAGTGCTAGAGCAGGGAAAAAGACCAAGCTCAATACTAAAACTGAGGCCTCTCCTCCCCTGACCCACTTAGAGAATTCTAGAGTTCTTTCTTAGGATTTTTACTAGGTTCCAAGTTTATCTCCAACCTCTCCAATTACTCTAATTTTCAAGAGACCTGATGATTTATAGATGATCAGTTTTCCTCAGTCCATATATTCTTCTATGTGTCTTCACTCCATTTTCAAATACTTTTCACAGTCCGAAACATATGATCAATTGCATCATTAAGATACATTCTCACCTTTTTAGTTATCTAGACGTTTTATCACTAACTTTAAGAGGGGTTGGAGTAATTTAATTCAGTAAATCAACCAACTCTACTTTCACATTTTCTTGGTTTAATCTGATCTGTACACCATATATTAAGCATTGATATATTAAGAGCAATTGTCTACCACTATTCACCATGGTGAGGTACTGCAGAAAGAGAACTGAACTTGGAGTCACAGAACCTGTACTTAAATATCACCTCTGTCATTCCCTGCATTACCTTGAGTAGTCACTTAATCCCTTTGGGCTTCAGTCTCCCAATCTGTAAAACAGGGAGTTTAAGGTCCTTCTAAGGTCCTTCCATGCTTGTTGTCCTCCATTCTCAAAGAGGACCAAAATGACATCAATACGCTAAAGTTAAGTTTCAGTGCATCCAACTGTGGATGATCTGACCAATACAAACTTAGATGCTCTAGATTTGCACATCCTGCATTTCCTTTGAGCTGTTTCAATTCTGCTTTGCTCATAGAGCACAACGCCTTCTCTAATGTGGGCACACTGTGCTGAACATTCTTGTGCCAGTGTCTCCCATGTCACACAATCAATTCCAAAGTTCCTAAGAGAGCCCTTGAGAGTGTCCTTGTGTTACTTCTTGTGACCACCATGTAAATGCTTGCCCTGTGTGAGTTCTCCATAAAGCAGCCTTTTTTGGCAAGCATACATTTTGCATTCAAACAGTGTGGCCAGCCCATTGGAGTTCAGCTCTCTGAAGCAGAGTTTCAATGCTTGGCAGTTTAGTTCATTTAAGGACTTCAGTATCTAGTAATTTATCCTTCCAGGTATCTTCAGAAACTTCTAAGATAATTCACATGGAAGCAATTCAGTTTTCTAGCATAGTGCTCGCATACTGTCCAGTTTTCACAGGCATACCACAATGAGGTCAGTAAAGTGGCTCTGTAGACCTTCAGTTTGGTGGTCAGTAATGCCTCTTCTCTCCCATACTTTCCTTTAGAGCTTCCCAAACACTGGGCTAGCTCTGCATCAACTTCATTATCAATGTGTACATCCCTGGAAAGTATACTACCAAGGTAAGTGAACTTATCCACCGCATTCAAAATTTCTCCATTGGCTATAACCAATGGTTCCACCTGTGGATGATGTGGTGGTAACTGACGGAACAACTATGTTTTCTTGGTGTTAATTGCTAGGCCAAAATTAGCACAAGCAGCCGAGAATTGATCCATAGTTTGTTATATCTCAGCTTCAGAGAATGCATTGAGTGCACAATCATCTGCAAACAGAAAATCATGAATCAACACTCCCTCCACTTTGGTCTTGGCTTGTAGCCTTTTCAAGTTGAAGAATGTACCATCAGTGCAGTAGCTGACCTCGAGGCCATGTTTATCCTCCTTGAAAGTATTTGACAACATGGCTGAAAACATCATGCTAAAAAGCATGGGAGCAAGCACACAGTCTTGTTTTACTCCACTGGTAACTGGGAAAGCAAGAGACCACTGTCCATTATCTACAACCCAGACAACCATATTATCATGAAATTGATGTACAATGCTGATAAACTCCTCCAAGCAACCAAGTTTTTACATAATTTTCCATAAGCCCTCACAACTAACAGTATCGGGGGCGGAGCCAAGATGGCGGC
>CM053595.1:156790964-156814805 GCA_028646575.1 Pseudocheirus occidentalis
GGTCTTACAGTGGGATCCATGTTCTGGGCTGGGGGGTAGGGACAAAAAGGGGAGAAAATTTGTAACTCAAAACCTTGTGGAAATGAATGATGTAACCAAGAAAATAAATTAAAATTTAAAAAAAAAAACAACTAACAGTATCAAAGGCCTTGGTCAGATCTACAAAGCTCTGTTCTGCTCCTGGCATTTCTCCTGGAGTTGTTGGGCAGCAAACACCATATTGACTGTTTCTTGGACCTTTTTGAAGCCACACTGGCTCTCAGATAGATGACCATCTTCCAGATGATGGATATGCCTGTTAAGAAGGACTCTGGCAAGAATCTTGCCAGCAATGATTAGAAGAGAGACCTCTCTGGGATTGTCACAGGACTACTTCCTTTACCTTTATTGAGATGGACAATTGAGGCAGCCTTGAATTCCCAGGGGATAACCTTTTCTTGCCATAAACCTGGAAAATTTCAGTCAGCTTTCATAGGAGCAATGGACCTGCTACCTTGTAAATCTCAGCTGGAATAGAATCAGCACCAGGTGTTTTGCCACATGAAAGGAGACCTGAAAGATGAAAAGCTCTTGTTACAAGAGAAATCTGCAGGTATTGCATCCAAATAACAGCTCTGTGTGAAATGAGGCTGGCAACTGAAGGCCAGTTTACTGACACTGGAGCTGGATACACATTTTTCTGGAGTGGTCACAGTAAAGGGGAGTGCCCTGAAGCTGGCATTTTGCAATCAAAACTAATCTAGTCAACAAGCATGTATGCCTGCCAAAAGGAGTGAATGACAGGTGAATGACAATGCAATTGCCACTTGCAGGAAAATGTCACTCTGCCATCATCAGTGCCTATGCTCTCACCATGACAAACTGATGAAATCAAAGAAAAGTTTTATGGAGACCTGGAGACCCTTATCATCAATGTGCCAAAAAAGGACAAGCTTATAATTCAGGGTGACTTTAATGCTAGAGTAGACTCAGACTATCAGATTGGAAAGGAGTCCTCAAGAGGAATGGAGCTGGAAACAGAAACAGCAATGGTCACTTACTACTGAAGACTTGCGCATCTCATGACCTTCTCATCACCAACACTGTCTTCCATGTACCTAAATTCAATAAAATTTCATGGATGTATCCTCACAGCAACCATTGGCATTTAATAGACTATGTGATTGTAAGGAGAAGAGACTAAAAGACAGGGTGTGAGATTAACAAAGGCATTGTGTGGCACACTGTGCTGGAAAGTCCCTTCCATGCCTAGGTCAATAATCCTATCATTCCCCCATTCTGATGTCTAAGTACTATCCATGGGTAGAAGCCCTAGGTAACACTAGAAGGCCCAAAATAAGAGAAGGGAAAGGTTAAACAAGGTGACAAAAGTATAGTATAGTATAAAAATAGGATCAAAAATAAGATTTAAAAATTTGCTATAGGAGAAAATGAAGAGCAGATAAGTTGCCAGTAAAGGGAATGGTTAAGTTTGCTTACATGTGCAGACATTTTTGTTGTTTTTGCTACTATTGTTGTTCATTTTCTTCTTCTTCTTCATTGTTTTTGAAGAGGACCAATGACATCACAGGGTGATGTCTTAACTTGCATATGAATTGAATTGAAGTATAGCGGAGTTGCACAAAGACATCAGGCTCTTCCAGAGTCACTGAAGTCCAGGGGCAAGACAAAAGTCAAGATGACTACTGAATTGCAGTGGGTGACCTTGGCATCTTCAATGTCCAACCAAGCTCTAAAGTGCTCCACAGTGCCTACTTTATCTGCCTTCATTTCCACTGGAACAAATTGTTTTCATCCACCCATTCCACTGGTGAGAATCGTCACATGCTTGGGGTAGACATCTCCCTAATTCACCAATGGGTTTGAAGCCTGTTGAGTTATGCTCAAGGTGGTTTAGCCCATCTGCCAAAATGGTTATTAAACTCTCACGTGAGAGTTAGGTGCCAGGTAAATCCCAAAAGGGAATGAGCAACCACAAATAGGGCTTAGCAACCCCTCACACCAGAAGTACTAGTCCTTCCTTAATACCCCAAACACTCCATATGTAGGCATAAACAAGGGATAAAGACCCAAAGATATAGTAGAAAGTAGAGTTAAAGATTTATAAGTACAGGTCAGGAGAAGAGAAAAGAGAAACCAATGTCAGATATTTAAAGTTCCTTAATCTGTATTCTAGGCAGATCCAGTCTTATGCATATCCACTTATATAGTGTGACTTTGATAGATACCAAGCCTATAATTCCAAATGAGTTGTCTTTCAACTCATGCCCTCAGCAACTAAAGATCACTAAGAAAGGTCCTCCTTCTCTTCTATTATAGCAGAGTAGATGTAGAGCGATTTTTGGAGAACAATACCCGAATTAATTAACACATTTAATCCCTTGCATGTACTAAAGCAGATACTTCTCAGTGGGCTGAGTAGTACTGCCTGGTGAAAACACCTGACCTAATTTTACCCAGACTTCCTTAAAAACTGCAAGCTAATCTCCTTTGAAGAAGTTGATCAATAAGCTTAAAGTGAGCCAGTTAAGTCTGAACTCTCCTCTTCTTGTGTTTTTCACCCCACAGAGGCACTGCCAACGGCTTGAGCAAGCTGTCATTTTTCAAAACTGGTTATGTATAGGGAGATTAGAAAGGGGGCAATTCCAGTTGAATTGCCCAGAGAAAAGCTTAATTTCCTTCTCAGCTCATTAGAAATTCAAAGTTGAAAACCTATAAGTGTTTAGGAGCCTGCCTTGTCCAAAACATTTTTAAAGGACCTTTTAACTTAAGCCTGACTGAAAATACCGTATACACAACGGATCAAAACTGCAAGCTTGTTAAATACCTGTTACTTTCCTTTTCCTATGTTAGCTTCCTTAACATGTTTTGAGAGTTAATGGCCAGTTTCCACTAAAACTACATACAGTCCTGGTGGGGAAGTTTTTCACAGAGGATTCAGAACTTTAATTAGAAGATTATGCAACCACCTTTTCATGAGAAACAATTTGCTTGGAGGGCAAAGGCCAATATCTTAGGGTTAAGTAGCTTCATTTTCAGGTATTTTTGCCAAGAGAATTTAGACAGAACTGTCTGAGAACCAAAGTGCATGCATTTTCAATCTCACTATGCCTTTCTTATAGATTTAATTTTGATGAGAATCTCAGTATTGCTTTTATCATATTCCCTGGGAGCTACAGAACACCTTTCCTAGACTAGATTCCATTTCAGTTTATTGTACAGAATACTCATAGCTTTTAAACTTAAAAAAGAAGGGATTAAAAACTTAAGATTCATAAGGAGACAAAAGATAAAAATAACTTTACTGTGTGTGTGTGTGTTTGTCCCCCTGTGTGCATATATGTATGGGTTTTTGTATAACCTACTTCAAGGACCAAAATTATGTTCCTGACACTATCAGTACACTGTATTCTTGCCTGCTTCCACTGAGGAACAATACCACAATTTGAAAAGTGTCTAGCCAGAATTAAATATCAAACCAAATGGAAAAAGAGTTTTGCACTGGGTTTTTTTTTTCTTCCATGAGCAGAACCCATAATCGAAAGTCCTTGATTTTCTCAGGTGATACAGTTAGTAAGTGTTATCAGAGGTGAGAGTTGAACCTAGATCTTCCTGATTCTAAAGCCAGCACTTTGAGCCACTCTGCCACACTTCTCAGGCCAAGTTGGATTCCCATATGAGAAAGGAAAACACATTTATCATGTACTTACTAAGTACCAGGCATTGAGCTAAATGTTTTACAAATACTATCCATTTGTGTCACTTCAGCATAATTCAACAAGTTTTAATTAAGCAAATACCATATGTACTAAAGCAAAGGTGGGGATTTGTTTTGTGAAGTTTGGATTCAGTCAAAGGGCCACACTTGAGGACTTAGAGGGCCATATGTGGCCTTGTGGTCAAAAGTTACCCACCTCTGTAAGGCTATAAAGGACCTTAACTTCCTTCAGTCTCAGTTTCTAAATATATAAAATGGTGCTATGTAAGGAATGTACTATGTCCCTTATAGGGTTGTTGTGAAACCGCAATGAGGTAACCTAGGGTTTTTATTTGTTTGGGTTTTTTTGCAATTTGTAAAATTTTGATTTATATATAAATATTAGTTATTATTCCTATTACATAGTAGCCAATTGAGCAGATTTGCCTACGTCTGGAATTCTCATACTTTGTTCCATAGACTCTGGCAATCTGGTCTATAGACCCCTTCTAAGAAAAATGTTTTGTTGCCTCTGTTCATGGTTAAAGGAAATGCTAAATTTTAGTTATAAATTAATGAAAAATAAAGGTATACATTTTCCTCTCCAGGTTGGGACACTCTGAAATCTACCCACAAGTCCCTTGGGGATCTATGGACCCCAGATTAAGACCCCCTGGTCTAGACCAAGTTGTAGTTTTAAATAAATTATAGTTATAAATTAATTATGTATAATACTATACATATATATATATGTTCAATGTTGAGTTTTTTGGCAGGGCTTAGAATCTTCAGCTTCATTGGGGAATCCAAACATCTATGCCAATCTTTTAATTTTACAGATTAAAAGAATTTAAGTTCAAAGAAGGTAAGAGATTTATCTGAGGTCATGAAGAGTTAAGTAATGGCAAATATGAAACTAAACTTAAATCATCCTGATTGCCAGACCAGTGGTCTATTCTCTATGCCCAATTCAAGTCCTAGACAAACCCAATTTTCTTCTAAGTCTACCCAGTAGTAATTCAACAGTAATATGCATACCCACATTTTCTATTCTTCTGGTCATGTCACCTTATTTCCTTCTTAAATAAACATGATGTAAGTCACATAAAATCATTACTAATGCTTCCTGATGGCTATGTACATTGGAACCTCACTATAACCTAAAATGACCTCCAAAGTCACATTTTGTTACAAGGTGTCTGAATACTCTTATTAAGTAAATCCCTTTCAAAGGAGTCCAAGTAGGAATCATCTTCCAAAGATGTCATAGTATTCCTATTATACCAATTGAGGTTTATGTATGTTAAATTATTAATATGAAATAAAGTAATGAATGAACAAGGCAACCAGAAGTCCAACTCTCTTTACACCCAGTACAAAGTTCTATCCACTAATCCTAATTTTATGATTCTAAAAGTACTCAAAAGACCTATCCCTTAGAAGATAGTGAAAAAAACAAAGCTCAATTCTACATTCTCTCTCAGTCTTAGTTACCTCATCAAATTTCTAGGCTTCAGACATCACCTGTGTGAGGATGATTCTAAACTTTCATCTCTACACGCAACTTCTCTCTTAAACTACTTTCCTACAATATCTCTTTCCCCTTGGCAGACTTATCTTTAGAGTTTTAGTGATGTCACGATAAATTCAATGTGCGTAAAATAGAACTCATAATTACATACCTCCAAATATGGGGAGTGGTAGATATGGCTTCTTTTTCTTAATGTTTGTCACACTTTTCCCAGTGTTCTGGGCTTAAAATTTCAGTAATCTTTAAAAAGGTTTTCTCCCCATCATTTTCCCTCTTCCCTTTACTCATAATTATTTCCCAGAATTTTTATTTTGGTTATTCCTTTTCTATGCCACACATTCATTCATTTTTTTTTTGTTCTCACTGTAACTACCTTAGTTCAAATCCTTGTGTTACCTTAACCATAAGTATATTAATAGCCACAGTATACTAATTGGCCACTCCAGCCTTTCTTGCCTACTACATGCCATCATCATATAAACACTCCCCCACAAAGCAATGTTTTCACCACTTAATTCTGAGAAATATTATTATTTCTCTCATATTAATAACCAATTAGGGAGACCCAGAATTTTTCCCTTCCTTATTATCTTCCTTATTATTATCTGAAGAATAGGGCCAGTAATGACATTGGATTTAGCATTCTCCTCAATCTTGTTCAGCCCCCACCCAACTGAGGAAACCTACTCATGCTTGGGGGAGGGGGCTGGGGTAAGATCCTTTGCTAGATTGTCTGTGGCTAGGAGTGGTCTGGAAAGTGAGTGCCATAATCAGTCATATCCCCCAGTGCCTCATTAGAATGGGTCCACATCTTGTTATAATATTTATTCTTCCTATTAATTGTTAACCAGAGTTGATTGCCATCTGTTGGGAACACTCACTCTTCCAAGGGCATATAAGCATCAACAGGCAGCCATGATCCATCTTTGGTTTATGACAGATGACCAAATGACCAGTCTTTTATTAATTATTTGATAACAATAATGAATAAAATGATTAATTACTCAGAAATTGTCTCTCAGACTTTTTATTCATCACAGTTTTCATCATCAAAATACTTCAATAGTGCCCCATTACCTACTGAATAAAATCAAAGCTTCTGATAGTCAAAGCCCTCCATAGTATAGCTCTCTGGGCTTGCTGTCCACTCATCCTTTATACATATATACATACATACATACATACATATATACATATATATGTTCACACACATATAGATATATATCCTCCTTTATATCCTAAATTTCAGTCAAACTAGATTGTTTCTTGTTCCCTCAGCTTGGAATGCCCTTCCCTAAATCACTTCGATCTTCCCATTCTTCAAGGCCCAAGTAAAATAATAAAAATGATGAATCAGAGGTATAATTAGCCTTGCTAAATTCCCATCTTTGATTTTGCCCAGGGGTAAGTTAATATGTTCTTTTTTTTTTTAGGGCAATTGGGGTTGTGACTTGCCCAAAGTCACACAGCTAGTTAGTGTGTCAAGTGTCTGAGACCAGATATAAACTCAAGTCCTCCTGACTCCAGGGCCAGTGCTCTATTCACTGTACCACCTAGTCGCCCCCAAGTTAATATGTTCTTTTAAAAATAGTTCCTAATGAAATAAATGAGATTTTATTAGTGAAGTTTTTGACTGAGGATTTGGAATTTTTATACAAAGTTTATGCAAAAGTCACCTTCTCCAAGAAGTCATACTTTATCAGGGTTAAAGATCCTCTGAGTTTCTGTAGAACTTTGTTTATAATTCCCCCTTTCCTAAAAACTTGATTTGTGATTTCACTGGTATAGAGAATTTCTAACAAGAAAATTTCTTCTACCAAGGCAGGCCAGAAAGGCCCAAAATGTTCTAAAATTCTTAGAGTGGGATGTGGTACAGAGAAGTTAATGGAACTTAATTTTAATTGTAATTACTAACATATATTTTCATATATATATATAATTTTATGGTCTTCAAAGCACTTTATATAGTTTATCTTATACAATCCTCACAACAACCATCTGAGGCAGGTGCTACAATTGACCCATTTTAAAAATAGGGAAACTGAGACTGAGAGTTTAAATGAAGTTCTGTCCAGGGTCTGAGCTAGCATTCAAACTCAGGCCTTCCTGATGACATATCCAACCCTATCCATTGCACCTGTGCATTCTCACATGTTGCCTAGTTTTGTAATTATTCATACACTTATATTATGACTCATACTATACTGTAACATCTTTGAAAACAAAAATCTTATTTTTCTCTGAAGGCCCTCAAAGCACATAGCATGGTTCCTTTCATGTAAAGGCATCTTGACTTAATAGAAAGAGCAAAGGATTTGACATCAGAAGATCTGAGTTTAAAATCAAACTCAGCAGTTTTTGAACTGAATGATTGTGAGCAAATAAATGATCTGTTCTAGGTCTTGTTTTCCTCATCTGTAAAATCAGGTAATACTGTATTGGTCTATTTGTTTCCTAGGCCTATTTCAAGGATCAAATGTAATTATGTATGAGAAAGTGTCATGAAAACAATAAATCATTACATAAATTTAAGCACAGGTTTTTTAAATAGAATTATGATATAGGGAACAACCAGTGAGGAAACTCTTCCTAACAATGCAAATCTGTGCTCTCTCTACCAATGCAGGTCTTGCTTAGTCCAATGAAGTCAGAAAGTGAATCTCAATCCACTATTACATGCTGCTTCTCTAGCTATAATGATAGTAAATGCTTCATCAATATATATCGAATGGATGGATGGATGGATGGATGAATGAACGAATGAATGAATGAAGTCAATTAACAGAGGACATTACTATTAGATGTAAATGTTGGTACATGTCAAATAAAAGTCCCATAAGTTATCTTTATGAACCAACAAACTACCTTAATCAGAAGTTCTGCCAGTTTATTCCTTGTGCTTCCAGGAAAGTTACAAAAAGTTCCAAAAAGCCTAGTCTACTCTGGTACCTATATGAATACTGTTTCCTAAATGGAATCCTATGGATGACAGAACGTCATCAGAAGTAGAAGAGATAATCTGTTTGCATGAAATATAGAATCATTTTCAGTCTGTGACATTAACCATCACTTTACCAGTTCACATTCACCAACTACATATCAGCAATGTTTCAAAATTCAGGTTTTCATATATGTATAAGGTAGACTGATTGAAGCAGAAGGTCCAAGAATTTCTCTCTCTGTTTCTCACATATGGGTCGAAACCATGTAAAGCAAATAATTGGCAGTGTGGCCCAGAGTTATTTCTGTTCCCATGAAAAGAAGGCCATATTAAAAAATAATGGGAAAATACACTGAATTCAACTTGAAAACTCAGCTGAAATAAAAAAAGATGACAGCTCAGGCCCAGAATGTGCATCTAATCTAATGGGAGGGCAGGTAAGAGAAAAATAATTACCCATTACTTTCACTTTCTTGTTGAGTGAAATTAACCACAAAAAAATTGCAAATTCTTGTTGTAGGCAGTTTCAATGCCCAGGTTAATCGTGCCCTTAATTACAAAACCAATGCAAACACATTTTGTTGATTTTCTTCTTTTTTATGTGGAAATTCAATTGTGTTATATTTAGTTTGGGGAAGATTGGCAATCGTGGAAGGGAAAATGAATATCTCTTTCAGAACAATGGTACCAGGTGCTAACAAATGCATTTCTAGTTTGTATTTGTAATTTAATTCTCCTCACAAATAAATGTGTATGGAGAAAATGAAAGATAAGAGAAAATGACATCTCAGTTAAGACCGGTTTAGTTTTGCCATCAAAATGTGTGTGTGCACATATGAATCTATATAACAGTAACAACATGAGGGTGCATATATGTATGTGTGTGTATTCACACACTCAGATGCATGCACATATATGTAAAGATATGAAATTTAGGAATATGCATTACATTATTTTATTAGAAGAATAACAGAATCAATAATGTGGGAAAACTACAGAGTAGAGAAATTGTATTTTTTACCATTTAACATTATTTAACCCAATTCTCCCATAGAAGAAACTACCTGAGTATCTCTAGCAGAATTGCAGAATCTTAGAAGGACACCAGTGGTGTTCTAAGTCAACTGATGCCTGAAAAAGGATCCCCTTTACAGTGTACCTGATAGGTAGTGATACTATTTGCTTGAAGGTCTCCGGTGATGACAAACTCACTACTCTAATGGTATCCCAGTCTACTTTTAAATCACATTAAATGTTAGGAAATTTGTCCTTACATTAGACCTAAATTTACTTCTCAGTGATATTCACTCCTTACATTAGGTTCAGAAAAAAATAAATCTACTCTTTCTACCATTCGAAAGCTCTTCAATTTCTGTAAGATGGTTATTATGCCATTCTCCTTACATCTACCCTTCATCAGGTTAAATATGCTCAGTTCCTTGGATCAGTTTTTATCTATCATGATCACAAAGTCTTTCATTTAGCTGTGCTCCTCTGGATGTTCTCCAGCTTATATTGATAATCTTTCTTAAATGTGGCACTCCAAACTGAACAAAGTAATCCAGATCTTGTCTGACCAGGATAAAATGTAGCAGGATTATCATGTACCTAGTCCTGAACACTCTGTGCTTCTTAAAGTAGCCTACAATAGCATTAACTTTCTTGGTTGCCACATAACACAACTCATATTGAACTTGCAAACTATTTAAATGCTCAGATATTTTCCAGAGAAGCTTTTATCTAGCTGTGCTTCTCTATCTTCTAAGTAAAGTAGAGTAAACAAGCACTTATTAAGTTCCAGGTACACTAAATACTGGGAAAACAAAAACAGGGAGAAAGAATATCTGTCGTTGATCTCAAAGAGCCTACATTCTAATTGGAGAAGACAACATATAAAATGAAGCTAAAATAGTGAGAAAGGGTAACACTCTTCTGGATATGGTAAAGAAAGCCTAGAGAACCAAGAATGCAGATCAGAGAGAAATGAATACATGGCTGCCCTCTGTGTGCTCCTAAAAATGGAGGTTTGGGGAAGAACTAGCCTATTGGAGAAATTGGTCATAGGAATGAAATGTGCTTCCAATGTGAGAAGTCCAAGGGCGATTTCCAAGGATGAACTTCTAATATGAAGAGATTTCTGTGGTGTAATAGAGGTCTGAAGAGTTAGAAGTGTGACTTAGAGAGGAATGAAGACCAAATTCAACCTATACTCATAAAGTCAATCATTTGTATCCAAGTATGAAACTTTACATCTACTCCTATTTAATTTCATTTTATCAGGCCTAATGGCTTTGTATCTTGATTTTCTCATCCAATCTGTTTACCTATCTCTGCAAGTTTTGTATAATCTGCAAATTATATGAGTGTTATCCATGTCTTTATCTAAATCACATATATGTATATATGCATATATATGTATACACATACATTATATATCTATGTACATACCAATACATATATATACAACTATGTGTATATGCTCACATATAACTAGCATGAGGCCAAGGACAGTTCCCTGAACGTCTCCACTAAATAGTTACTTCCAAGCTATCAAGCATTAATGACTCCTCTTTTGATTCAATCTGCTTAAAATATATGACTGAAACAACTGAACAGCAAATGAAGTTGAAGATGATGATGAAGATGATGATGAAAGCATCCATAAGCTAGTGTTAATTGCGATCTGAAAATATTCCAAGCAGTGCTGTTTCTTTTCCCCTTTTTTTCTTTGATACTCTGAAACGTCTCATATCTGTACCACATTCTCCTCTTATCATCCAAGCTCTGCAACTTGACAGACAGGTACTCTTAGGTGCATTATTGAACATTGTTGAGCCTCTATTTCCTTTTCTTTAAAATGGAGATAATTATACTAGCACTGCCAATTTCACAGGGCTGTTGTGAAGACCAAGTGAAATATATGTATAAAGCACTTTATAATCCTTAAACCACAATATATTATATACAGTAAGCTTACAAACATAAATTTTTGTTCTTTTTTCTTATTATCAATTATAAAGGGTATATGGAATGTGCCCAGACCACTTGAGATGGTGTCATCCATGTGGAAGACAATAGGGAGCTGTTTTTTGATAGCCAGGACTATACCATGAATGATATTCTGGGTCAACAGGGTTGGGAGAGGTTTTCTTCCATTGACTGCATACCCAGAACTGTCAGCACCTTCGAACAGTCCAAGTCAGTACCTGTTGGGATTTTTGATGCATTCTTGACTGAGGAAGTGACACGATTTCTTCTATCAAAACTGGTCAGTAAGGAGGGAAGGGATCTTAGGACCTCCTTATTCATCTTTGCCCCTCCAAAGCCATATGTATCCTAAGAAAAGGGCCCATATGTTTTTTCCTTTTCACTTGTTCTTTTCCATTCTAAACAAAGGGAGTGGAGTCTCCATTCTTGGCCCCTAAAATGGGGGCATCATGGCCTATGGAGGCTCAAGAAAAGAGATAATCCCAAATCCCTCAGTGCCTGCAAGCCTAACGGGATGAAAGGATGCAAGAATAGGAACAGAGAGTCAGTCATAGCTATCACCTCTTATCTGGAAGGAGGAAGAAGAAATAGGAAAGGGTAGAGTAAAAAGAGGAGAGTGGGAAAAGGAAGAGAAGAAATAGGGAAAGAAGGGAGAGGGCAAAAAGAGTGGGGAGAGAGGAAAGAAGAAATAAGGAGAAGAGAGACCCAGCAGAGGTGAGAAAACTCACATTACTCAGTTTTTCTCACACCTCCTGACCTGAGATAAACCAAAGAGATAAAACTTCTAGGAAAGGGATGATGAAGTGAGGAAACCATCGTGTACTAATGCAGCTTGGCTTGGGGGTTTTATTTCTGTTCTTGATATTATGAACTACTTCAGGAGAAAGAAAGAAATACTACTATGTGGAAAATGGATTTCTGCTGTCAAAATATATTACAATAGTAGAAATTATATTTAATATTTACTCAGTAAATTAGATCATGTGTTATTAAAGAACATAAAGTAGGTCTCAAGAAGGAGTTAATATAATATGCCCAATAGTTTAGTAGGTTGAGTAGGTCTACATGAGGTTCAGGAGTTATTCCAGTAACTGTCAATCCAGACACCAAGCATGCTATTGCTTTACAAAGATTATCCATCATTTTGCAATATTAAACACATAAAGAAGTTGAGTACAGGATATGATGAATAATCTAGGTTGTTTGCCATTAGGAAGTGAGTCCTCTGAGACTTGGTTTCGTTTTATGCTTTGTTTTCTTGGTAGGCTAGAGGAGAGGAGTATAGGGATTTATCTCCATATATGTTTATTTTATGTTTGAGTTTTTAAAAATATCAGTTCTAGTATGACATATCCTTGTCCATGCAAATTTGTATATGTAAATATAGGACACAGACAAATAACAGTAGCATACGTGAGGTTTAATGCACATACATATGTGCATTGTGTATTTCATAGGTCAGATGAACACATATGTATGTGTGTATGTGTTATGTATATGCATATGTATTATAGTATATGTATGACTATTGCCCATGAAGCAACCCCCTCTACCAATGTAGACTGACAGTACTCTGGTTTATAACCTTGGATAGTTGCCTATGACTTTGAGGGCTCATAATCTCATAGATTGGGAGCTAGAAGAAATCTTAGAGACCATTTTACAGATGAGACCCTGAGAGGTTAAGTGATTTATCCAAGATGACATAACTGTCTTGGCAGCCATCTTAGTATAAAAGGCAGGACTTGAAATTGTCATCTTGATTCCAAGGCTAGTTTTCTTTCCACTACTCATGCAGCCTCCCCCTGTGTAATAACAAAATCTATTCATTGCTGTCTCACTTGATGATTTTATCAATCTCTATTGGTTCAGTTATCATCTCTATGCTGGTGACTCCCAGATCCATACATTTAAACTGAACTCTCTTCTGTGCTCCAGTCTTATATCAATCAAGAGCATCTTTCACATCTTGAACTGGATGTCCAGAATAGAATTAGTTAAATTTCCATTAAAACCTTCACCCCTTCTGAGCATCCCTATCACTATCAAGGGTACAACTATCCTCCCCTTCATCCAGATTCACAATCTTGGTGTCATCCTCAGTGCTGGTTCACATTCACCCATATATCCAGTCCATTGTCAAATCTTGTCAGTTTCTACCTCCATAAAATCTCCTTATAAGTTCCCTTCTGTTCACTAACACAGCCACCATCCTGACAAAATCATTTCAAGCCTAGACTATTGAAACAACCTTCTGGTTAGTCTCCCAGCCTCAAAGCTCTCCTCACTCTACTCCAGCTTCCACTCAACTACTAAACTGATTTTCCTGAACTGCAGATTTAACCATGTCTCAACCCCAACAAACTCTAATACCTCCCTACTACCTCTAGGATCACCTATAAAATCAATTGCTTGGTTTTTAAAGTTTTTCAAAACCTGACTCCTTCCATCTTACAGTTTTCTTATACTTTATTCCCTTCCACACATTCTATGATGCAAATTCAAGCTTACAATGGCCTTCTGGATGCTCCTTGCACATAAGACTTATTGTCCTTCCTTTGTTCTCAAAGACCAGTGTCATCATGAGGGTGATGTCCTGACTCTCAAGTGAATTAGATTTAAGTGAGGCAGAGCTGTCTAAAGTTATCGCCTCACTCTCTGCTCCAGAGTCATTAAAGTTCACTGGCCAGACAGAAGTCAAAATAACTGGCAATGGTCCTTTGCACATAGGAGATTCCATCTCTCAACACTATATCTTTTCAGTAGCTACTCCCATACCTAGAATGTTTGCTCTCATTTCTTCAGCCTACTGGCTTTCCTGACCTCTTTTCAAGACTCAGTTAAAATCCCAACTTCTGCCAGAGACCTTTCCCTGGCCCCAACTTAATCCATCCCACTGAAATTAACGAAAGAAAGAAAGAAAGAAAGAAAGAAAGAAAGAAAGAAAGAAAGAAAGAAAGAAAGAAAGAAAGAAAGAAAGAAAGAAAGAAAGAAAGAAAGAAAGAAAGAAAGAAAGAAAGAAAGAAAGAAAGAAAGAAAGAAAGAAAGAAATTAACTTCCATATATGCTGTATAGATCCGGTATGGAAATAGTTGTTTGTGTGTTGTCTTCCCTATTAAAATGTGAGATCCTTAAGAGTAGGGACTGTATATTTCTATTGCTTTATATTCCGGCTCTTAGCACAATTCCTGGCACAGAGTAAATAATAAATTCATGTTGTTGTTAGGGGGGTGTTGTGTTTTGGGGAGTTTTTTTGCAATTTTGTACAGGGCAATTAGAGTTAAGTGACTTGCCCAAAGTCATGTGGCTAGTAAGTGTTAAGTGTCTGAGGCCTGATTTGAGCTCCGGTCCTCCTGTCTCCAGGGCTGGTGCTCTATTCACCACCTAGCTGCCCCAGATTGTTTTTTAGTCATAGGCACTCTTCATGACCCCATTTGGGATTTTCTTGACAAAGATACTAAAATGCTTTGCCATTTCCTTCACCAGTTCATTTTACCAATAAGGAAACTGAGGCAAAAGTAGTTAAGTGACATAACCAGGGTCACACAGCTATCAAATTCCCAAAGCCAGATTTGAACTCAGGAAGATGAGTCTGCCTGACTTTAGGCCCAGCACTCTATCCCCTGTACCACTTAGCTGCCCCAATAAATGCCCATTAATTATTTAAATCAACAGGCAATCTTTATTACAATATTCGTCTAAAAGTTAAAATATTTTTGCTAGTCTTGAGTTTTGTAATTGATAAATTTCAGCAATAAAATACATTCAAAAGAAGATGAAAGGGCTCTACTCCCCTTATTTTGGGGGGAGTGGGGAATCTACACCTCCCACTAAGCTGTACAACCCGCAAAGGGCTACAAATAGGATCCTAATTTGTTGTGATGAGGTTTTAGATGGGATCTTTAACATACAGAATTTTCCAATAGCCATTCCATAGAATACTGTGGCAGTGGCAGCGGCACTTCCTTAGTCAGGAAGACCTGAGTTCAAATCCAGCCTCAGACTTTTGCTTGCTGAGTGATCCTAGGCAAGTAATTTAACTTCTGTTTGCCTTAGTTTCCTCTTCTCTAAAATGGGGATAATAATAGGGCCTACCTCATAGAGTTTTTGTGAGAATCAAATGAGATGATATCTATAAAGTGCTTAGCATGACATCCAGCACATAGTAGGCAACATATAAATGCTTATTCCTCCCATACATGCACCTTAGAAATTAGAGTAGTTTTCTACACTGAAGCACTGGCCAAATGAGAAGATATTTCTTAAAACAACTCCCACACAAATACATGCAATTTTCGCTGAAAAGTCCTTCCTAAAGGAGAGGGCTGAGGCCTGCCTTACTGTGGCCACTTTTTGAACACATTGGCATACAGATTCTTGAATGAAAAGAATAGATCTTCTTTCTTCAAGGTGAATGAGGAATTAGCCATCCTCTTTTGCTAGGCTATCCTAACTAATTTGGGTATTTTTAAATTTTTTTTTAATTTCCTTTGCAGATTTACCCTGAAACTGAAAATGCAGGGCAAACAGACAGTGATGAGAAGTTCAAGCAGTGGGCCTTCTCTGACTGAACTGGAGGAAGAAATGGGAAGGGTTCCTCTCATTAAGACCCTCAGAGAAAATGGTGAAAGAAATATGCCTGGGGAAATTGGATGTGAAGGTAGAGCAGTGAAAATAACCCACTCTGGTCTGCCACCCTTGGAAAGTCAAGGACATGGTAGGGATGCTCCCACCACTTCACGGGAATCTGGCACTTTGGAAAGCAGCTGTTTGGGTTCTATGGAACACAACAGCTCTTAGAGAGAAAATGATGTCTCCAGAGAATTTTAGCTCAATCCAAAGGATTTAGAAACAACCTAGAGTTGTACCACGTGGAAAATTATTCAGATTTCAATGAATATGTCCCACTACCTTTGTTTTTTCTGTCTCCAGTCTGATAGGAGTTTACACAGTATGACTGAGACTGTTGCTCTTTCACCTCTTGAGGTGATTATTAACTATGAGAATATTTTAATGATCTGGAAAATATAATTAAAGAATATATACAATGACATCATGTTTTAAGAAACTGTTCTGCAAAACAAGGTCATCCATCACACTAATGATAATATTGAAGAGATTATTGTTTGTATGTTACAAATATGAAAATTACCAAAGAATTTTATTAATATATTGCCGCATGCGTAAGATTTGTGTGTTTTCATAAAATTCTAATAAAATCTTAATTTTATTTGAATAAAATGAGCTAAGACAATTGCTCATATGTTTTGGTTTATGCAAATAGTGAGAGCAACAATTTTCTGTTAAAAACATAAGGAAATTGATGAATAGAAGAAACCTAAAGAATTATCTAGTTCAACCCCTTCATTTTATAGATGAGGAAAACTGAGATCCACAGAGGTGAAGAGACTTGTGCAAGGTCAAGGTCATCCAAGAATTAAGTGGCGGAATTGGGATTTGAACCTAGGTCTTCTGATTCTAGAATCAGTGATCAGTTCACTGTAACACACCACCCCTATCAAGTTCTGTTGGTAACAGAACTATCAAGCAATAAGATCTGATGGGTATGAAGTAACTTTTTGTGGGGATTCAACATACTAATAAATAAATAAATATACAATTCATTCATCATTTAATGTATTTCTTTCATTTGCCTGTGTTCTAATTTACTTAGAATGATAAATTTTGGAGATCAGAAGAGGTTTAGGAGGTCATATAGCTACACCCTCCCATGTTAGAGATAAGGAACTTGAAGTTTAACAAGGTTTTAATGGCCTGCCCAAGATTACACAGCTAGTGATGGTCACTTCATCAATTTGATTCCATTCAATAAACATTTATTAAGTACCTGTGTGCTAGATGCTTTGCTAAGCACTAGGGATACAAAGAGAGGCAGAAGACAGTCCCTACCCTCAACGTTGTTATTGTCATTGTTGTTTGTTTTTCATTCTTGAAGAGGACATTATGATCTAATGCAAAATACAAACAAATATATAACAAAGGAAACTATATACAGGATAAATAGGAAATAATTAGCAGAGATGAGGTACTGGAATTTAGAGGCATTGGGAAAAGAGGTGGGATTTTAATTGGGACTTAAACATGTAATCATCCTAGATTTAAGGCTGGAAGGGATGTTAGAGTTCATTTAGTGCAACCCCCTTCTTTTTCAGATGAGGAAACTGATGCCCAAAGAGGTTTCATGACTTGCCCAAGTTACACAGGTCACAAGTGGCAAAGTCACTGAACCTAGTCCTCTTCATTCCAAATCTAGCATTTTGTCCATTACGTGACATGCCTCTAGCTGCATCTTATTTGTGTGTATATCATACCCCATTTCCATTCTATTATAATCCTTAAGCCATCAAGGAGATCACAGTTCTTGAGTGAAAATGAACCTCTAAGTCCGTCTAGTTCAACTATCATTACTTATAAATGAAGAAATTGAGGGATAGGGAGGTTAAGTGACCAACTTACCCAAAGTCATGCAGGTAAAAAGCATCACAGCATTGAAACTTCCATCCGTTGACTCCAGAGACAATGCTTTTTGCACTGTACCACACTCCTGTTTCTCATGGATATAATCCCAGTGACTTATACTGTATGCCTATGCTTAGAGCTGATCCCCTTTCAAGTTCACACAAGCTATCGATTAATCAATAGGTATATATTAAGTATCCTGTGATAAGAACAGTGCTAAAGATTAGAGATACAAATGAATAAATCAATTAATATCTGCTCCAAGGTATTTAGATTTTTTTTTCTTGTGAAACATTTGTCCTGGTCCTTTACAGTGGATTCCCTAACAAAAGGCATGTATAATGAGAATTTTCTTGTTAGGTTCCATGTAAGAGTTTATTTAGAGGGACAACTAAGTGGTGCAGTGAAAAAGAAGAGCAAGAAAGCACAATGGGGTGGCTAGGTGACACAGTAAATAGAGCACTGGCTGTGGAATCAGGAGGACCTGAGTTCAAATGCAGCCTCAGACATGTAACACTTACCAGCCATGCGACCTTGGGCAAGTTACTTAACCCCAATTGCCCTACTTCCCCCCCCCTCTAAACAGCAAGCAAGCAAGCAAGAAAGAAACAAAGAGAAAAAGAGGTTATTTAGAGGTAGAAGGTAGTAGAATCTAAGTTGAGGGTGGGGTACATATGAGGAATGGCTGAAAGAAGATATTCTGAAATTGAGAAATCTAAGCAGTCTTAAGAATTGGTGGAAGCAGTATATTGAAGACACAGGAGACAGCTTGCACAAAGGTACCAAGACAGGGGTTGAAACATCATGAAAGAGAAAGACAAAAAAAAACCTTACATTATAACAATAAAGCATTTTATATTCATTCTCCTTTGCCTAGCAACCCTTTGAGGCAGGTGGTTCTTGTGATCTCCATTGTATAGAGAAGGAAACTGAACCTCAATGAGATTAAGTGTCATACACAAAACAAGCTAGTAAATGGCAGAGCTAATCTTCTAACTCCAAATCCAGTATCTGCTCTCCAACTCATAGAGACTTAATATATGCTAGATAGCACAGTGGATAGACAGGTAGACCTAGAGTCAGGAAGACCTGAGTTCAAATCTGGCTTGAGGAATTTACTAGCTGCAGGACCCTGGGCAAGTCACTTACGCAGTGTTTGCCTCAGTTTCCCCTTCTATAAAATGGGAGTAATAATACCTACCTTCCAAGGTTTTTGTAACAATCAAATGAATTAATATTTGTAAAATCCTTAACATTACCTGGCACATAGTAAACAAAATATAAATATTAACTATTATTATTATATTATTGTTGATTGATTGACAACACATGTGACACTAGAAGGTGGCCAGCTCCATGCATGGGGATCTAGCCAATCAAAAAGAAGAGCTTCCCTTGTTATCTCCATTATATTTCATGTTAACACATGTTGTCTATCCCAGTAGATTGTAAATTCCCTAAGGGCAGAGTCAGTTTTTCATTTTTGTCCTTTTATATCTAGTTACTAGATCAGTTCCCAGACACATTGTAGGAGTTTAATAAATGCTTGTTGATTGGTTGACTTTGATATTGTCATGATTGTCTTTTTGTATAAAGAGAGAGAGAAGAATTGAGGAAAAGCTTCCATCTTTCTTAAGCTTAGATATGATAGGATTTCTTTTTTATGTTTGGTTTCCAAAAAGTCAGAATTAGAGTGCACAAGAATAAGTTTGAGAAACAGAAAGTAATTGAGAGTGCAGCAGTGGCTGTCTTTCTTATCACCTTCCATTAAAAGTGGGCCTGAATTAAGGCATAATTAAATTTGGCATGGGGAATTTGGATGCAAGCCACTTTTATCTTATACCAAAGAGGAAACTAGAAACAACACAATGATGTAAATTCATGAGAAGTACGAAACATTACTCTGCCTTCGAGTTAAAGAAATGGTGTGAGGCCACAAAAATAGGCCTTAAGGAAAGTTATTAGGAATTCAGCAAATGTCAGGATCTTTAAAAGTCAGATTCATTAGAGGTTTTAGAGAAAGTTGCTTTTAATCAAGTGCAGTTCGCATGAACAAGAGAAATGAGGTGACAGGCATTTTTTCTTCTTTGTTCAGAAAACGAGCAAATGAAAGCGATGTGTTAGGAAGAGACTAAGATCAAGGGAAGACTAGCCCAAGAAAAATAAGCTAAATGAGAAAAACTGCTTAATGACTCCATGGAGGAAGGGACTGTAATAAGGATAAATGAGAAGCTCACATTGTTTCTGCTCTTGTTATTGTTGTTTGTCCTTCAGTTTCAGAGCAGACCAATGACATCAAGGCTAACATCTTGACTCAAAAGTGAATTGGATTTAAGTGAGGCAGAGTTGTGCAAAGTCATTAGCTTCACTATCTGTTCTAAAGTCACTGAAGTCTAGTGGCAAGACAAAAGTCAATACGACTTGGAACTATGTCACCATACCACTTCCTGGCCATCTTCAAATCATACCACTACTACATACTATCCACTCTGTCCCCCATTTCCAACTGATGATGTCTCCAAGCTAGGTGGCACAGTTGATAGGAGCCTAAACCTAGAGTCAAGAAGACCTGAGTTCAAATCTAGCCTTGGACATTTAGTACCTATGTAACCCTGGAAAAAGTTCTATTGTCTCCGTTTCCTCAACTGATGGAGATAGTAGCAGTTACCTCCCAAGCATGTCATGATGGTCAAATTTGTAAATCACTAGACACATAGTAGTGAATGAATACTTGTTTCCTTCCTTCCTGATCTAGGTATTCCTTCTACCAGTATAGTTTTCAACCCATCCATGCCCTTTCTCTTACCATTCAATTCTAGTCAATCCTACTCTACAAGTGCGTATTTGTCCACCAGAGAGAAGCTACCCACCATGCTGGAGACCTAGAGAAGAGGAAGGTATAATATTAAAATGGTTGAGTATCCAAGACAGAAGTATTTATGACTGCATCTGATTTTACCCATGTCAGTTCAAGGGGCAAGACAGGGAAGGAGAAGAATTAAACATGATTACCAACAAGTTGCATTAGATTTTGGTTTCCAGTGATCAAAGCAGTAACTTAGTTGTCTGAAATATTTGTTACTATAGTCCTTCTTTTGCTATCAAAATTAGAAGCACATTGGTTCCACTCTCTCTTGGAAGTGTTTTGCCTCCATGGGCACTCATTTATATGTCCAAGAGATGAGAATCTGAGCTCTGATGGGAGACAAAGGAGGGAAGGAATGCAGATGGCATGGTTTGGAGATAGCCTGGTTCTAGACAAGGTGAGGCTTACTCAGGTCTTCCTGACCACACAGCAGGACCTGTAAAAATTAAGTCATACCAAGTATACTGAAAAAAAAATTTTAACAAGTTGATTTCAGGCACAGCAGAGATGATCAAAAGTCAGATTTCAGGTTACCTAAGTATTCCTACCTGGCTCACTCAGCACCTTTTCTCTAATTTCCAAACATGAATTATATTAAACTATAATTAGCTATAACCAGTCATACTTGTTCATTAAAACAAATAATTTTGGAATTGCCTGTAATGGGCTTAGAACTTTTTAATATCATTCACAATAGAACTTCCTTATTACATTTATTTGATATGCTTACTCTAGGTCATTTTCAGTTCAAGCTCTCCTCCCCCTCTGCTTTCAAAATCTTGCTCAAACTCACCTTCTCTAGGAAGTATCTTTCCTTATTATTTCCCCACCTAGTTCCATTTGTTGCTTTCATAATACTTGGAGGTAGAAAAATAATTTGTCTGCCCAATGGATCTAGTTTTGCATGGTTGGTCATAAATGGTCACCTTCTTAATTAACAATTCTTTCTCTTCTGGGTCATTGGAAAGCTGGCCTAGAAAACTAGTCTTTCAGCTGAGAAACACCAGCTGTACCTTCAGTGCCAATTTATGCACCTGCATGGTTCTATTCATGATCAAATTGCTTACTCCTCATTGGAATGGGACTAGAAAAAGTGTCATAAATATTATCTGCCTCAAAGGGGAAAAAAGCCTAAACAATCCACTGAATCCTGTGTTACACAGTCTTAGAAGAGAAACAGAGAAGGAGAATTTCCTCTTCTGGTTAGATTTAAGGTTATCTTGAAGATGAACAAGAATTGATCTCTCCAGATCCCAATAAATAACTAACTTAAGGCTTCTATACATAACTTAAGGCATTCAGCCTACCTCCTCCCCACTCCAATCAGACTGAAGGAAAATTATCAAGTAGACCTATTTTTTTGCTAAGTATGCTCTCATTTTTTCTAATTATACTCCCACCATTAACTGTTTAGCACTCTCAGGACCCACTGTCCACTATTCTTGATCTGGAATTTTTATAGATCCCCAGACTTTCCCCAAGTCACTTTTTGTCACTGCCATGGTCTTCTCAATGTGGAAAACCATTGATATGACATAGCTGTATTCTACTTTATCTCCACAGCACCACGTTCTCTATTCCTGTCAAGGTATCTACTAGCTAATCTGCTGTTCTAATCCAAAGGTTTTAAATACTCTTCTGGAGCTGCATTGTAAGAGCAAATATATTTCATTGTGACTCAAAACAGATTAAAATGTAATCAGGAAATATTTAACCAAATAAATAATATAACAGAACACAAATAACATAAATATGTAATTTTCTAAGTCAATATGTAGCTTGTAGAGATCCTTATAGTTAGTAGCCTAGGTTTTATTTGAGTTTGACACCGCTTTCTTAATCTCTGCAAAGGGGAAAAGTCTTAGAGAAAACTTCAGAATTCTGTCTATCTTTCCTATAGATCACATATTAAAATATGTGACTTTTAATTATACAAGTAATTAGAGACAAATTGTTAATATGAATGAATAATTTAAGTCCTTTTTTGCTTTTTATTATTAAATTTACTATTTACTATTTTTAATTTTTAAATTGAGTTCCAAATTCTCTACCTCCTTCCCATCCCTCCTCCATACACAGAGAAGGCAGGCAAAATAATGAAATTACACATGTAAAATCATGAAAAATGCACTTCCATATTGATCATATCATAAAAAGCAGAAAAAAATAAAGAAAATTATGCTTTAATTTCTACTCAGAGTTCATCAGTTCTCTCTCTGGAGGTGGATAGCATTTTTTCATCATGAGTCCTTTGGAATTGTCTCAGATCATTTTATTGATCAAAGTAGCAAGTCCTTCACAGTTGATCATCATTATAACATTGCTGTTACTGTACACAATAATCTCCCTGTTCTTTTCACATCACTTTGCATCACATCATGTAGGTCTTGTCATGTTCTTTCTGAAACCACCGCCCTTGTTATTTCTTATAGTGCAATAGTACTCAGTCACAATCATATGCCACAACTTGTCCAGCCATTCCTTGACTGATTGGCATATCCTCAATTTCCAATGCTTTGCCTCTATAAAAATAAAGAACTGCTATAGATACCTTTGTACATATAAGTTCTTTTCCTTTTCCTTTGATCTCTTTGGAATATAAATCTAGTAGTGGTATTGTTGAGTCAAAGGGCATATATAGTTTTATGGCCTTTTGGCATAGTTTCAAACTGTTATCCAGAATGGTTGGATCAGTTGAAAACTCCACCGACTATTAATTAGTATACCTATTTTCCCTTATTTCTTCCAGCATTTGTCATTTCTGATTAGGTGTGAGGTGGTACCTGAGAGTTGTTTTCATTCATATTTCTCGTGTCAATAGGGTTTTAGGGCATTTTCTCAAATAACTACAGATAATTTTGATTTCTTCTTCTGAATATTGCCTGTTCATTTCATTTGATGTCAATTGGGAATGGCTCTTATTTTCATAAATTTGACTGAGTTTCCTATATATCTGAGAAATGAGGCCTTTATCAGAGAAACTTGCTGTGAATTTTTTTGAAATTACTTCTTTGTCTATGCTATCTTTTATCAAAATAGAGTTTCCCTGATTATTTCTTATTTAGGTCTATTTTTGTTCTTGCTTTGTCTGAGATCAGTATTGCTATCTCTGCCTTTTTTACTTCAGCTGAAGCATCATCATTCCTGCTCCAACCCTTTATTTTAACTCTGTGTGTGACTTTCTGTTTCAAGTGTATCTCTTGTAAACAACATATTGTTGTTTCTGGTTTCTAATCCATTCTCCTATCAACCTCCATTTTATGTTTGAGTTTATCCCATTCACATTCATAATTATTATGACTATGCATTTCCCTCCAACCTATTTTCTTTGGTTTGTT
>CM053595.1:156815305-156847013 GCA_028646575.1 Pseudocheirus occidentalis
AAAAAAAAGTCTATTTTGCTTCTGACCACTACTTCTCTTAATTAATCCTCCCTTCTTATCATCACATCACTTATCCCTTTTCCTTTCTATTTCCCTATTAGGTAAAATAGATTTCTATACCCACCTGAGTATGTATATATGTTTTTTCTTCTTTGAACCAATTCTGATAAGAGTAAGGTTCAAGCATTGTCCATTACTCTCCCTATTTTCGCATCCACTATAAAAGATCTTCCTTATTTGCTTCTTTTATGTATTTACCTTTCCCTTCTACTTTCTCTTAGAGCATCCTTCTTTCCCACCCCTTCCTTTTTTTCTTTTAGATAATTCAAACATAATTGACTCACACTAATGCCCTCTATCTATTTAGACTCTTTCTAACTGCTCTAATAATAAAGTTCTTAGAAGTTGCATTATCATCTTCCCATATAGGAATGTAAACAGTCTAACTTTATTGAGGCTCTTATGATGACTTCTCTTGAGTCTTCTGTTTTAATGGCCAGTTTTCTATTGAGCTCTGGTCTTTTCATCAAGAATGTTTGAAAGCCTCTAATTTATGAACTACTAGGTTTTTCCCCCTGAAGAATTATACTCAGTTTTGCTGTGTAGGTTTTTTTACTTGGTTGTAATCTTAGCTCCTTTGCCTTCCAGAACATCATATTTTAAACCCTCTGCTCTGCTTCTTTAATTTGCTAAATCTTGTGTGATCCTAACTGTGGGTCTGTGGTATTTGAATTTTTATTTCTGACTGTTTGCAACATTTTCTCCTTAATGTGAGAGTCCTAGAATTTAGATATAATATTCCTTGAAGTTTTCATTTGGGAATCTCAGGAGATGATCCATGAATTCCTTGAATTACTATTTTATTCTCTGGATCTAAGATTTGGGGGCTGTTTTCCTTGAAAATTTTCTTGAAATATTATGTGTAGGCTCTTTTTTGTCATGACTTTCAAATGGTCCAATAATTCTTAAACTATCTCAACTCAGTCTCTTTTCCATGTTAGTTGTTTTTCTGATGAATTGCTCATCTATTTTTTTCCATTCTTCTGACCTTGTTTGATTGTTACATAACGTCTCATAGCTAAGCTTCAACTTTCCCAATTCTAATTTTAAGAAGTTATTTTCTTTAGTGAGCTTCTGAACCCCTTTTTCCATTCAGTCCATTCTTGTTAAGGAGTCCTTTTCTTCAATGAATTTTTGCTCCTCTTTTACCTTTACAGCAATTTTGCTTTTAAAGGTATTATTTTCGTCAGTATTTTTGTGCCTCTTTTACCAAACTGCTAATTCTCTCTTCAGAACATCCTTGCATCAATCTTATTTTTTTCCAAATTTTTTCTGTATAATTCTTGTCACTTTAACTCTACCAGGAATTCTTGTTGGGCTTGGGTCCAATTAGCATTTTTTGAGGCTTTAGTTGTAGCTATTTTCCCATTGTCATCTTCTGTTTACGTCTTGATCTTTCCTGCCACTGGTAGTTTTTCATGGTTAGGTTCTTTTTGTTGTTGTTTGCTCATTTTTCCAGCCTATTTCTTGGCTTTGAACTTTACATTAAAGTTGAACTCTGCACACATAGGGTGGGGAAACACAGTGCCAAGCATCAGGCTTTTTATGATGCTATTTTCAGAAATAGTTTTGGGATCCTGCAAAATTTTGGTGCTTCCAAGGTGGTGTGATCTGAGGAGAGATATAGTGTCTGTCTTAGTGTGTGCACTCTTATCTTTATCCAGGAAGGGCCTTTGCTCCTCTGCAACTGCAATCCCTAGTACTCCTCTTGGCCCTGAAACTGTAAGACCAGATTCCCTGCTCTCCTACAGCAACAAACACTAGCTCTCTCTGTCTTACATCTAAGTGCTTCTCCTTTGTGACTGACCACAAATCCTCTACTCTGTACTGAAACTAACTCTGAACTGCTTATGGGCAATGCAATAGAGTTGCCAATTAACATCAACTGCATCCTGTGCCCACAAAAGGTCCCCTATAAGCTCTTTCTAACCATTTGTCCAACTGCCTTACTTTCTCTGGACTGAGAGCTCCCAAGGTTTCAGCTGCTGTTGTCATAACCACCTCCAATACCCACCATTGCTGCTGATACTGCTGCATACTCCAGGTCAACACTCATCCTGATGTCACAGACTTCTGCTGACTTTCTAAGTTGTCTCTGGCTGGAAAAATGTCTTGCTCTGAACTTTTGTTGACTCTGACGCTCTATAATTTGATTTGAGGAGTTAAAAGTTGTTTGGAGGAGAATGCTGGGAGAGTTCAGCTGGGTTGCTGCCTGTACTTTGCCATCTTGGCTCCTTCCCCCAGTATGTGTTCCTTACAATATGCTAAGCACCAAGGATTCAAATACCAAAGGGTAGATACGTTTTGCCCTCAATGAGCTTGCTTTCTAATAGAGAGACAATAGAGAGATATGCCCTGCTTTTCTGTTTGAAAAATAAAGATAATTATCATTTCATACTGTTCTCCGAATCCATCAAACACCAAGCAAAATCACCTGTGCTCAGGCTAGGGGTATTTCTGGAATTGTCCAGTTTTGCAATGCTTTCAAATGTTACTTCTTCTTTAGATTCCACTGTAATCCTTTTACAAAACTTGTTAAACCCTTCTTTTCTTCTGGTTCGCTAACACCAGGAACAAAGACTGGCTCTTGGACTATCTGTCCTGTGAATTCTAGCATCTGTGGTTGCTCCTCTTATCTCCCTGAACCTTAGTTGTGGAAGAATTTTCAACATACAAAGAGACTCACAAATTGTGGTCACTATATTTATCGGCTTCCTGTGGAAAAAAGCTAAACATCATCTATGTGATTAGGACGAACAGAATAAGTGGTCGCAAGTTTCAGACTGTATCTTGCCCACACCGCATGTGAATGAGGATCATTCCCAAGAGTTTTGTATTCTCTTATCCTTAATTAATATAGTTTATTCATTTGGATTCACAATAAAATCAAACTTATGTCGGAAATTTAAAGAAAAGAAGAGGAAAGAATATTTTGCTTTGGAAAGTTATGGGGATGGTGATTGGAGCCAGAAGGGAGACTGACACATAGTAGGAATGACAGTTGATTTGATTATGGTTTCAGAACTGGAAAGCAGGATGAGAAAAAGGCAGAGTGGTATGATAACTAATAAGCAAATGGCTTAGGAGTCAAGTGAAGCATGACAAGTAGAGGCTGGGGGAAAGCAAAGAGTAAAGCATGATGCTGAGGTTGTGCTTCCATAAGAATGGAAGGAGAAAGCAATGTCTTTGGTAAATATGAAGTTTTAATTTCAGGAGGGTGGGGAGAGATTTTTAGAGATGCTGTGTACCATAAGCTTGCTGCCATAGTTAAACACTAGAGATACTCAAACAAAAGACAAAATAACCTTTGCCTCAAATTATACTTCTTTCAGCATTTTCAGAAATACTTCATTTTCTAAGTCTCAAATGCACTTATCAGGTAATGTCTGTGTTGCTATCTTCACCCCCCTACCAGACTGTTGAACTCCTTGAGGTCAGGAACTGGATCTGTGTTATTAAAACTTTGTATTTTTCCCAGTATTTAGCATAGTGGTCTACACACAGAAGGCCCTTAAGAAATAAGCATTATTTCATCAGGCTGACTTTAGCAGTAAATGAATGAAGAAGGGGAATAAATATTGTATGTCCTTACTACCCTGCACATTCACATCAAAGGAAATGTTTTTAAACTAGTTGGGGTAAGAGAGGAAAGAAGCATGACATATATAGAGAGCCAACCTCAAGGTCAGGAAAGCCTGGGTTCAAGTCCTCCTTTTGACATTTTGCCCATATATCTCTGGGCAAGTTACTTAGTCTCTCAGTGTTCTGGACTACTCTGTAAGTTGAAAAAAGAGTTGAAAATAAGGTACTTATAATCAAATACAGATAATAGAAATCTGGCTAAAGTTATAATAAATAATTGAAGTAAGTTTTGTAGAAGATATTCATCTATCCAGTTCATCAGTTCACAAATTTAGATCTGAAAGGGGTCTTAGCAGCCATCTAGTTCAGCCCCTCTCATTGTACAAATTTCGTTTGCTCAGATGAGCAAACTGAGGCACAGAGAGGTTAATGGACGACCCAGGGTCCCGTAGCTAGCTAGTAAGTGTCAGTTTTCCACCCTTCCTTCTTTGCAGAAGATATGAAGTACCCTCCAAAGTCCTGGGGATTCCTCTCCTTCTCTTCTTGCAGAGGGAAGAGATAAGTTCACCCTCTGTGACAGTCCTCAATTGGCATCCTCCTACAAATTTGCAATAGTATAAATGAGAATCATATTGCATTTCTAAAGAAAAGCTCAACTACAAGGTATGAAATGAAGATGTAGATCACAACACTACATCCTAATGTAATTGTTCTGGATCCCAATCAAGCTAGTCCAGAGCTACTCCTCCCCATATACAGATTCTGACAAGACCTGACATAGATGGATCAGATTTATCTGAACCCCCACTGCAACAACTAATTAGCATGTGACTGTCAGTACAGCTGGTCTAAGAGAATTCATCCAGGATGTGTCCAGGCACTCACTAGATTTATCACCTATAACAAGTCATTTTCCCCTCACTAGGCCTCATTTCCTACAGACTAGATGAAATCTGGAGTACAAAGAAAACTACAGAGCAGAAGGAAGATTTGTGGCCTTCCCATCATCTGACTAAGGGAAAACATTCTTGAGTCTTGATGCATCCCAAGAGTACAAACACAAAGTCTCCATGCAAACAGTTTCTGTATGTAAGCCAGGAACCTAGAGTCAAGGATTTAACGATAACTTGGCTCCTATTGCCCAACTCAGGTGACAGCTTCTCCAGAAAAGTGGGAAGGAGACGAAGGTGATTTTCTCACTTCCAATGGAAGCAGAATGATTCAGTGGAAAGATCACTGGTTATAAATCCAGAGGACTGGGGTTCAAACCTCAGCTGTGCCACTTGGCTCATTCTGTGATCACTTGATAATCTCTAGCTCACATGTAGTTGTATTCAGATGTTACTGAAGTCGGCACAAGATTTTTTTTTCTTTATTTTACTGCTTCAAAACAGTAACAATTTCCTACTTCATGTCTTCAGAGTTCCCCTAAATTATAAACGGAAACTAATTCAAAAGAATTCAGGCTTCATGTACACTACAAAGTCTGTCGGAGCCTAAAGTTAAAAGGTCAAGCTTTATACAATGATCCTCATAGTCATCTGGGAACAATAACCAAAACACATAAATTATAAACCCTTGATAGCCAGCTGCTGTATCCATGGAAACAGATGCTGGATTGGCCAAAGTGCTTTATAATGATTATGATTAATCATCCTTGAAATCACTGTTATTTATTGGAATCTAACTGACAGAGCTTTGTTGGAAGGATTCAGTTCTATGGTCCTACAAATTTTCTATTCTAGCTTGCACCCAAGTTGTGAAATAGCAACAGTAACAAAAATAAGTTCTAAAAAATGAACTTCATTAAATGTCAGTCAGGAAGTAAAAAAAGGAAAATATAAAATTAATAGTGTGGAATGATAGTCAATAAAAAACATTTCACCAACACCAACCCTGGTTGTTCAAAATAGACTCACTTCCATCCTGAATGTGAACCTTCCTGTGCAAGCAGCTCTTAAATCTATTCCTTTTTCTGAATTGTTCTGCATCTATGCTGAAACCAGAATCACACATTTAGAAAGTCATCTAATCTTTTTGTCTCCAGTCAAGCAGACAACTCCTGGAATAACAGAGTTCCCTTTGGAAGATGTGAAAACCTCCAGCTTTCATGACCTGGTTCCACAACACCTCAGTGCAATGTAGTTTGATTTGATTAATTAGGATCAGCAGAGGAAAATGAGACTTAGTGACTTGAATCATGTGGCAGAGATGGAATTGGACCCTCAGTCCTCTGACAGACTAAGAACTCTTGACTGTGAGAAGGAAACTAAACAAACTTGCTATAAATGTGAGGTGTCCACCTCATGGACAGGAAACACATAGGAGTCTGTGGTTATTCCATGGGCCTTCCCTGTGACCCAAGAAGGCAGATGAACAACCTTGCACAATTCTGCTACTCTCTTAAGCAGGAAAGTCACACTCACATTGAAACAGATTCCTGCGGCCCACACACTGCCTTAGAAAACAACATATTAATATTGTCTATGTTGTATTGTATTTTCATTTATTTTGCTAAATATTTCCCAATTACATTTTAATCAGTTTCCTGCAACACAGGGGAATTTTTAAGTTTGAAACCTCTGCCTCTTAAGTATGCAGAAAATGTGCCTTGGACGAGAACCATTAACAGATGCATAAGAAGCTACAGAGTCTATTGTGTGGTATATGTTGTGTATGTCTTTCTAATCAATACGACACCCCTTGTTGCTTCCCTCAGAAGAGACAATCTATTTCAGGGTGTTTACAACAGGTAGAGTTACTGGCAGGGGACAGTAGTAGAGAGCCAAAGCCTCCAGGTAGTATTAAGCAAAATCCTTACATATCATTCTTGATTTCATGCCAGACGTAAACAACAACCTGGAGGGCCCCGGGCCATAGCCCTTGAACAACTGTGGTACTGTCTTGTGCAACCTGCCAATGGGGAAAGGGGGAAGAGGGAAAGGGTGGAAGGAGAGGGAGGAATGAGAAGAGTTGAGCTTGAACAGGAAAATTGTGGTTTGGGACTGGTGGTTTCTATTGTATTCAGCCTGAGATGCCCCCCAGCACCATATCACAGCCATTGTGTAAAGATGTTCAACAGACAGACTAGAGCCACAGGCATCTGGCTGGCCAAGAAGGCTTAATAGTCACTGGGAGCTGCCCAGAAAGCATTTCATTGCCAGAGAGGACAAATAGGGACTATGGATTTGGAAATGAGGCACAAAGAAAACCGAGCCATGTGGCAAAGGCAGGATTTGTGGCTTTCTCTCTAGTCATCTATCCAAGTGAAACCATTCTTGAGCCTTAATGCAGAAGGACAGAAATAATAATTATGAGAGCTAATAATGATTATTGCACTTTTACCACCACCAGGTGGTAAGGGCTTCATGATCATCATTTCATTTGATCTTCACAACATCCCTGGGAAGTAGGAGCTGTCACTATCCCAAACTTATTGATAAATAAACTGAGGCTGAGAAAGGTTAAGTGATTTGCCCAAGGCCACACAGCTCCTAAGTATCTGGGGCTAGATTTTAATTCAGGACTTCCTCACTCTAGATCCAACACTCTATCCTTTGGGCAACCTACCTGCCTCAGCACAAACACAAAAATTGTTAGCCAAATGTTTCTACTTACAGAGGCAACTAGGTAGCAGAACCTAGGAGTCAGGAAGACCAGAGTTAAAAACCAACATCAGATACTTAACATGTGACTCTGAGATTAAAGTCACTTTCATTACAGTCTAACTTATTTTCCTCACCTATAAGACAGGAGTACTAATAGCACCTACCTCCCAGGTTTTTTGTGATACTCAAACGAGAAAATAATGCAAACTACTCACTTAGCACAGTGACCAGCACAAACTACTTAATAAAAACTTGTTATTGACTACTTAATAAAAGCTTGTTTCCTTCATATATGTAGGCCAAGGGCTTACAGTCAGCAGAAGACACAGTGATAACTTAGCCTCCATTGCCCAACTGGGGTATCATTTTCCCCAGGAAGGTTAGAAGGTGAAGGCAATCTTGTCATTTCTAGAGGAATCAGCTTACTACAATAGAGAGAGTATTAGGGGCAAATCCAAATAATCAAGGTTCAAATCCCAGCTCTATTATTTGCTAGATAGGTGATGTTTAATCTCCTTCGGTCTCTTATATGGCTCAATGCACAAGCAGGACTTGCTAGTTCTGAAGCTGCCTTTGGTATACACCAATTTATGCTCCCTACACAGCCCCTGACTCAACCCTCCAACCCATTTTAAATATCTCTGAGTACCCTCATTTTTGTCAATACTACTATCAAATTCTCTAAAAACTCTTTCATTAAAAGGCAATGGGGATAGTTGGTAGAGTGCTGGAGCTAGGTTCAAATCTGTCTTTTACCAGTTACTGGCTGTGTGGCTTTGGGAAAGTAATTTAATTCTCTCTGGGTTTTAATTTTCTTATTTGCAAAAATGGAGGAAAATGGAAAGAAAGAGAATTGGACTTTTAACTCTGTCTATATTTCTATGATCTATGATCCTTCCATCAAAGCTCCATATAATCCCGCATACAAGCCAATTTCTCTCCACTCCTTGACTAGTAAGCACATAAACCCTCAATCTAACACCTGCTTCTCCTTTCATCTCCAGTGCATCCTTAGCTCCTGTCAGGTGGGTAGTTAATCCAAAGATAAATGACCCATTTCCAAGACCTGTACTTGGAGCCTTTCTAGGTGCTAGACCTGCCAGAGTTTGTACTTCATTTATGTAGCCTCCAGAACCCAACAACACTTCAACACCACAATGAGGCAAAGAACTGAGATTTTAACAGAGGTTTGATTCCTTACCTTGATCATTAGTGGCAGCTGGGTGCTTTGGGCAGCCAGCATATGGTTGAGCAAACATTGGTGAACAAGGTTGGTGGTGGAGATGTTGCCGTTAGTAATGCTAAAGGATAATGATGAAAGCTAAAAATTTAACCAACATTATTTTCAAAGTCAACTAATTCTGCATTCCCATCTAGTGACTTCAGGTTGGAATTTGGAACAGCTGTGCTTTTAAATACATGGCATAGCTTTAATTGGGATCTCTTAAACTAGAGACAAGAAATCAGGATTGAGGGAAGAAATGATTATACATCACTGAAACTTTGCAGACTTGCATGCACCTACCTGAAACAGAGTTAAAGGTTCTAAAATAGAGGTTCTTAACCTTTTTTTGTGCTATGGACACCTTCGGCAGTCTAGTGAAACGTATGGACCCTTCTCAGAACAATGTTTTAAAATGCATAAAATAAAATGCCAAGTATTACAACAGGAAATCAATTATACTGAATCATATTTATCAAAATATTTTAAAAAGTAAATTCATATACCCCATGCTAAGGATGGCTGTTCTAGAAAAAACCGAACTCTCTGATCATCAATGTGGATAATTCAACACACACACACACACACACACACACACACACACACACGGAATCTGCTTTGGCCTAAATTGTATGACAATATTATAAGAAAGAACTCAGATTCATGGATTCCTTGCTCCGGACTCCTCCATTCTACATTCATTGTATGAGTAAACTGCTCATATTTAAATAAAACTCTGAAGTTTTAAAAGAACTTTCCCATGTTGCATGGCTTTCAGGAAAGATACATAGAAACACAGACAGGAAAAGTTTAGAGAAAAAAATGTTTTTGAATGATCTAGCCAAATAAATATGGTAGAGGTGTTTGAAGTTATCTGGGTGATTGTCTGGACACCCCCTTTCACTTTCAAATTAGATCTGATCTCACCACAAAATGTTCATAGAATTGGTGATTTTCCCATATATATTTCTTGAAAGAGATGCAAGCATTCTCACTAGAAGATATGCTGCATTATCATTGCCATCAAAGTTAAATGACTTAGCCAGGACCTTTGTGATGTTGAGCAAGCCATTTGACTTCCCTAGTCTCAATTTCCTCATCTGTAAAATGAGGGAGTTAGACTAGATGGCTTCTGATGATCCTTTCAATTCTACACCTATGTTCCTATAATCACTGAATTTCTATAGCACTTTAAAGTCTGCAGAGAGCTTTACATACATTGTCTCATTGGAAGTTTGAGGTTGGTTTTAGAGTTTGGGGATTGGACATTATTGTTTAGGAAACTCCCTATACAAAGGCAGATTGTAGAGCAGATCCTGCTCTACAGCCAACAGTCTTAAGAACTTGCCTAGGCCACTCAGAAGTTGAGTGATTTGCCCATGGTCATACAACCTGTATGTGTGTGTAGCAGCAAGCACCCTAGCATGCCCAGGATGGCTGCTAGCACAGATTCTTCCATCTCTTTTCTAAAGGAAATCAACTCAAAATGGGTTAACAATCTTACTTTAATCAATCAAACATATATCATTTACCTAGTTCCTGGGGGGAAAGTCAGCATCCTGAACTTCAGAGACTACAAACAGAAGTCAGACAGGGCTTCCAGCTGTCTGACCATTACATTCATACCTACTTAGTTACCAGAGAAGGAAGTACCAATATCTGGTTTTCAAAGCCAGGGGGCTTAATGGCTGCCCATCATCTCATCTGGCCAAATCACACAACTCTTCCCAAAGTAAGCCCCAAAGCAAAACCTCACATCAGGATATCAGGCCTTCTCCTGGCTCAGAGAATGTCACAACCCTCTTGACCCACTGCCCAATCACAAAGTAACAAGGTGTGGTCATTCCTGAAAAATAAGCCTCCTTTCACAGGTTCCATGTGATCACATTCAGCCTATTAGGGGGCAGAGTATATTTTCAAATCAGGGAAGGTTCTCAGATTTACTTAAGCCTATCAAGGGGCCAAGGTGCAGGGAAGATCTTCAGATTGTCATCATTACAGTGTGAGAGGAAGTAACATGAACTCAGGTTTCCTCATTCTGAGATTGGGTCTCTACACTATGCTGCCTGTCAAAGTAGATATTAAAAATGTTATTTTGCAGATTTTACAGATTAAAAAACTGAGGCTACTGACCCATGGTTACACAGCCTGTAAATATATGAAACCATATGCAAATCCAGATCTTCCTTATTCCAAGTCCAGCATTTTATCTACTACAAAATTCCATTTCTAACTTCTTGAAGAACTTAAATGTTTCTGTATCTAAAAAAGTCAACATGTGAGTTTCTTATGTTAGTGCTTTTTGTGGCAATGGGTAGTTTTCTTGGGGTTTTGTTTTTATTTAAAAATTTTCAGGCATTACTTTCAGGTAAAATTCATTTTTTAAAAAGCTTTTTGGCAAGGTAAAATAAAATAAATTGTGCCAAACAAATGTGAATAGCTAACTTATTTTTGTTTCCATTACCTGATTTTCTACATTCTTTTTACAGGAATTCCATGTGAGCTATTTGTCTACATCAAGTGAGTCATGATTAGATCAAGTCTAATCTTGCCTTTTTGCAAGAGTCCTTGTACCTTTAGGATTCTGTTCACGTGCATCCCCTACCTAAAATGTCTTTCCATATTTGCCCCAGCAATTTTCCATTTCATTCCAGCTCTTGCAAAATATTGGTGTGGTGTGGTGAACTTTGGTGTTGGAATTTCATGACCTGTGCTCATTTCCCAGCTCTACTTATTAGTACCACTGTGATTATAGGCAATTTGCCTCAGTTTCCTTGTCTATAAAATGCATGATTGGGAAAGGCTCATTAAACTCAAAATCCTATAATTCTATATCCAATACTTCTTTCAAAAATACTGTGATATATCTTTAAGAAACCTTTGACCAAACCTATCCAACTGCTTATTCACTTTCTTAGTATATTCAGATCAAGCATTTATGAAAAATTCACTATGTGCCAGGTATCACCAAGGGGTTAGAGGTGCAAAGACTAAAAATAAGTTGTCAAAATATCACTAACTCAGAGATGGAAGGGACCTCAGGAGTCAACCAATTATAAGATCATAGAATCATATGTTTGGGACTATAAGGGATATTTGTTGTTGTTGTTCAGGCTTTTCAGGAATGTCTGACTCTTTGTGACCCAATTTGGGGTTTTCTTGCCAGAGACACTGGAATGGTTTGCCATTTCCTTCTCCAGCTCATTTTACAGATAAGGAAATTGTGGTAAACAGGGTTAAGTGATTGCCTAGGGGTCACAAAGCCAGTGTCTAAGATCATATTTGAACTTATAACAAGGAATCTTCCTAATTCCACATCTATCCACCATGAAACATAGTTGCTCATAAGGACTATTGGAGGCCATCTAATCATACAATCATAAAGTTAGAGTTTGAAAGGATTATCCCCTCAAATTTTTTGAACAAAAAAATTGAGGCATAAAGAGTTTAAGAGAGTTGCCCATGGTCACACAACTAGTAAGTATCAGAGGTAAGATTTGAACCCAGGTCTTCCTGGCTATCTCTTTATCCACTCTCCTCTGAATTGAGGATAAATAAATATGATATAATTTCAGGAAAGAGTTGACACTAACAATCCTATATGATGATCTCTATACTTCTTTCCAGTGAAGAATCTAGGTCCTATTATCCCAGGAACTTAGGGGAATATAAAAAGGCTTACCACAGTTGGTGGCACCAGAGCTGAGTCTTGAAGGAAGTTAATTAGTCTAACAAAAAAAGTAAAGAGTTGGAAAAGGAGTGCAGTCTCTGTAGAAAGCGAGCCATTACAAAGTCAATGAGGTAAAAGATACAGTGATGATTTGGGAGAATAGAAAGTTGAGCAGTTTTATCTAGGGTAATTCTATGGAATGTCTATAAAGGTAAGCTGGAAACTGTTTATACAAAGTTTTAGATACCAACCTGGGAAGTTTGTATTTTTTCCTACATTTAATAGGGAGCCATTGAAGATTCTTGATCAAGGGTATGACAGTGTCAGACTCCAGTCTTTAGAAGATTATTTTGGCATCTGTATTATGGATAGATTAATGAATTGGATTGGTTGACCTCTAAGATCTCTTTCATCTCTAAATCTATGATCATCAACAAATGAAGCAAAGAATTTAAAAGGAAGGAGACTGAAAACAAAGAGATCAATTTGGAAGCACAGTAATAATCCAGGCAAGAGGTGGTAAGGCCCTGAATGAGGGTGGTAGTGGTAGGTGAAGAGAAGGCAAAAGATTGACCAGACTAGTGATGGGAAAGGGTTATTTTGTTTTTGTCTTTATATTTTATAAGTAACTAATGTAGTACCTGTTCATAATAAGTGTGTAATAAATGTTTATTGAATTGAATTGAATATATAGCTCTGAGAAGAATTTCAGCATGTATATGCATGCTCTTCACACTTGCTTTTTCACACATATCTCTTGTCTTAAGTAAACCATGGCTTTTCAAGTTCTTTGGTGGTCTTAAGAACTTAATTTTGTGCAATAGACATAGAAGGCGTATATATGATACCTAAAGACAAACAAAAACAAAACTCGGGCACTGAAAAAAAGCTCCCTTAGCACAGGCCAAGTAACATTACCCACTACCAAATACTTGAACCATAATTGTTAACAAATTTTCAGAAAACTCCAACGAAGGAATAGACTAAAAGACAAGGGAAAGCTCCAGGGTTGTGAAAAATTGGCTTGGAGCCTAACATTGCTTTGTCTTAGTTCTGGCAGGTAATCAATAGGAAACTCTGTTACATAGACATAAATCAAAATTGAGTTTTCATCAGTACTGTGCCAAATCTGTGGTTGCATGAAATCTAGTCTCTCCAATCCTCCCTGTGCCAGGGTGCCTTATCAATCCATATGCAAATCCATCTTTTGATGAAATCAAAGAACAGTAGGTTTGGAACAGAAAATAGCTCAAAGTCAGGTCAGCGTTTAACCCTTCCAACTGGCTGGTGACTAAGTCCTCAAAGGATAGCATCCCTTAAACAATGCACCTTCCCAGATGGTAATTCTCCCTATTAATGTACCCAAAGATAACTTCAAAGTCTCACTGTCTGTCATAGCACTGCCCCCTCCAAATGATTTCTAAAGAACTTTGTTTTAGAACTACATTTTTTAAATATCAAATAATAATTTATCTGAAATTTAAATAGGACATTATTGAATAAGCAATAGGACTATGAGAAAGATCTGTGTTTTTATCCATGTGGGAGATAACTGGTGTTGAGTCTCCACTACCAACTTTTCAACTCAATTAGGATTTAATAGATAAGGAGTTGCCCAAGATAGTGGGAGATTTAGAGATATGCCCAGGGTCACACACACATAGCTGATAATTTTCAGAGATGAAATGAGGATCTATGTCTTCCAGTTCCCACTAGCCTGATAGAATTGTTCTAGCCTCACTATATCAGGAAAGGCCTCCAGCACATTAAGTGGATTCCTTATCCTACACTTATGGGAGAGCATGGACAAGAATCTTAGCAAGATTACATTGTGTCTATCAGGGAAGATAGATAGTTGTGGGGAAGAGAGGAAGACAGAGTGGTGGGCCTAAAGTCAAGAAGATCACATTTCTCTCATTCTGAATTTTGAACTGCTCTGGAGAATTTATTTTTCCCATTTTACATATGAGAAAACTGAGTCCCCAAAAGAACTGGAAGTTTTTTGAAGGTCCTATAAAAAGTATGCCCTTATACCTGCTACTCTCTCCCTTGTTAATAATCAATTAGGCAATATTTAGTGAATGTCTGTCTTATGTAGAATGTTTTTCTTGGCATAGATCCCTTCTTAATATCTCAAAATTTGATTTAAACAAAAGATTACTATTATCATGCCCCCATATTTAAGGTATAAGTAGTTGAATGACTTATCTAAGATCATATAGCTGGTAATGAACTGAATCAATTACTCTTTTCCTGAGGAAATAACATTTGTGCTGGAAAGGATTGGATAAAAAAGGGTTAACAAGGAAGAACATTGATAAAGTCTAATTCAGGTTGTTATTTCCACTATATCACATGTATTTGGAGATTTAGGTAGGTCTGGCATTTTTGGTAAAAAAAACTGTTTAGTGGACAGTGGATCTTCATCAAACGATTTTTGGGGAGAGAGAAGAAAGGCTTTTCTATTCCTACTTTCATGCATGCAAAATCTGATGTCTTTCTGAGGTCAGAAGAGAAGAATAGAATCCTTTATATAGGTTATTGGGAAAACATCCAGCTATAATTTACCTACAGGCAATTCAGCTGCAAGTGGATTTTTTTAAAGATTTGGGGGGGGGAGGGGCTGGGTTTAAAAAAGAAGTCCTTGTTTCAAAAGGGGTTGTAAACAAATTTTAAATGATAGATAGATAGATAGATAGATAGATAGATAGATAGATAGATAGATAGATAGATATTATATATATTTATATATACATATACATATACATATCCCTAAAGATTGGCAAGCACTAAATTCAATCAGTATTAACTTTTCTTATTGTCTCTCTGGCATACATTGTCTTGTAAGGCAACACAGAGTTAAAATTGAGGAGGACTGTCCCAAATTAGGAATTCTTCAGATTAGGTGGGAGGAAGCTGGGACTGTCTTTTTAGTTGGCATTAAGAGGGAGAAGTCTTTTTCATGAAAAGACGGGAAAACCATGGGTGTGGTACAAAATAACGCAAATGTTTCCGATGTTGGTTAGTTTTGCAAAATTATTTTTGCCTTCATGACTTTTATGGGAGGGGAATGGGAGAGATACATTGAGAAATGTGTTTGATATAAAAACAAATGATATAAATAAAATGTATTCAAATAGAAGATGAAATCCTCTTTCACTCAGCCATGAGAAAAATAGGTAAGTGAGGTTTTATTGTTTAATATGGTGCTTTAAAAAAAATACTCTTAAATGAATTGTGATCTCATCGCTTTGTGTCCTCTCCCAAGCACCCCACCCCCCAGCAAAGCTGGGCTTCTTTACTTCTGCTGCTTGTCCTTCATTCTCAAAGATGAAAATAACATCAGGGAGGTGATGCCATGACATGCAAATGAATTTTATTTAACTGAGGAAGGGCTGTGCAAAGTCACCAGCCTCACTTTCACCTCTGGAGCCATCTGTGTCCAGTAGCCAGATATCCATCAAGACAAGTGGAGATGACCCAGGATGCAGTGGGTGACCTTAGTCTTTTCAAGCTAAGTCTTTAACTATGCTTCTTATGATCTATGCTGTGATATATTTTATGTTTAGAAAATGGGGTAAGGGAAGCACCCGAGAATAGATGGTTTCTCAGATACAAGAAGAGAAGCCCTTAAGAGGGAAAGAGTTATAAACAGTTCAGGGGAGATTACCTGGTCATTTGGAAGCATCCTCATTGCAAGCAGAAAATAGTTACAGTCATATAAGGACTTACTCAAACAAAGTAGACATTCATTGATGGCCTATAAAATTAATCTTGCAAACTAAAAGGAACCAGTACTGATGGAAATATATTTCATAAGAGCTTAAACCACAGATTTAATGACCATTTAGAGAGGTATCTGCTGCCTAGGGATTTGGGAGACAATTAACACGACCTGAACTAAATGATGATGTGGAGGGCAGACAACTGGGGGTGAGGTGAGGTGGGGGAAAAAAAAGTCTATACACAGACCTCAAGGCAAAAGGAGAGCCCTTATCCCATGGAATTGGGAATCAGCCAGGAGTATCCCTTAGAAAAACAAAGCTCTAGGACTATGTAAGGTAATAGTGTCAGAAATACAAATATTGCACGCAGGGAAGGTCCTTGAAATTTTCACTATACTCCTCCCTTATACCCCAATACATATATGTAAATACACTCCACTGCTATAAAGTAATAGGAGGAGACAGAGAGGAAGGAGGCAAAAGAAATCTGTAGGTACCTGCACTATCTGTGTTCTTTGTGTTTCTGCCATGAACAAGATGGTCATACTCCTGGCAGAAAAGATAAAGGACGTGAATTCCTCTCCACTCAGGTTATCAGAGATTTAGAGGGTGTTTGACCATAGAAGGGCTTCAATGTGAAAAGAAAGAGTAAGGACCTGCAGAGAATCCAAGAAACTAAACTCACCTTACCTTGTCCTAAGGCTTCTTTGATCTATGGTCCTATCACATACTCATGGCAAGACTGGACAATACATTTGAAGGAGGGCCAAAGTACATCTGGCTAAGTCCCAGATCCATGAGGTAAGAGTTTTTCTGCTGCCCCAGGGTCTCTGTTAGGCATCTATTTCCCATCTCACTCCACCGCCAGTTTTCTGCCTTCCAGATTGTCATTCGGCTCAGGTCATGGTAATTAAGTCTGCCAAATCCCTAGGAAGAGGGAAGAAAGAATTCTAGATCTATGTCAGTCACTGTGGCAACTAGGGTAGAGGATATGGTTGGATAATGCCTTTGGAAAGCCATATCCTATTCGAAAGAAATAGCATGAGGTAGCTAGGTGGCACAGTGAAGAGCACTGGCCCTGGAGTCAGAAGGACCTGAGTTCAAATGCAGCCTCAGACACAACACAAAAAAGCTAACCATGTGACCTTAGGCAAGTCACGTAATCCCAACTGCCCTACCTTCCTCCCTCCAAAAATAAAGAGAAAGAAATAGCATGGAAAAAGGGACGATGGGGCAGAGTAGCCTTAGATACCAAGAAAATAGACTCATAGGCCCCTGAATTAATCATTATTGGTATGAGATCCCCTACAAAGATCAAATATAAAATCCTCTGGCATTCAAAGACTTTGATATGTGCATTTGCACACACATAAACATACACACACACACACATCTTTTTCCTGTTTTTCTTACACTCTATATTACACTTGTCTACAATCCACTAACACTGACCTCCTTACTGTTCTCTAAACAGAACACTGTCTCGGGGCTCAAGGCATTTTCACTGTCTGTCCCCTCATGCATAAAATGTTCTCCTTCCTCATTTCAACTGGCTTCCCTGGCTTCCTTCAAGCCTCAGCTGAAATCCTACCTTCTCCAGGAACTCTTTCCTGATCCCTCTTTATTCTAGTGCCTTACTCTTTTGATTATTTCCTATTTATAGCTTATTAATGTGTAGTTAATGTCTCTCCTACCCAGTTGTGAGCTCCTCAAGGATAAGACATCTTTTTTTTTGCCTTACTTTGTATCCCCAATGCTTGTTACAGAGCCCGATACACAGTAGGTACTTAATAAGTATTTATTGACTAATTGACCTCTATCAACTTCAAAGGAGATTTCTAGTGAAGCACCTCAAAATTATATGCATGGTCTTGAGCTATGTTAACACTATTATCAATGACTTGAACATTTTGCAAATGACACGAAGACATGAAGACAGAAGGGTCAATTACATTATAGAGGATTTTTTTTCATGTAATGATTAAACTAGATGGCTAGTAAAGTCCCTTCCTCACTGATACTTGATTCTTTAGATCTGTAATATTTTCTCTATGCCTGACTGAAGGCTTCAACCTTTGCCAATACTCCACTCTAAATAGTCTGAACCTAGAGTCAAGGTTGGAGGCAGCGAGGTGGCTCAGCTGATAGAGTGCTAGGCCTGGAGTCAGGAAGACCTGAGTTCAAAACCAACCTGAGATATTTACTAGCTGTGTGACCCTGGGTACATCACTTAACCTCTGTTTGCCTTAATCCAGTAGAGAAGGAAATGCCAAATAATTCCAGTATCTTTGCCAAGAAAATCCCATGGACAGTACTGGTGTGCTAAATTCCTCAGTGTCACAAAAAGTTGGATATGGCTGAAAGATTAAACAAAGAGTTAAGATCTTCCCATAAAAGCAACTGACCAACAGCCTCAACAGGATTGTGGCAGTCAAGGGAACCTTATTTAGAAGGATAGGAGAAAAAAATCCACATAAGACTTTTTTTAAATAATATTTAACTTTCCCCCAATTAACATTTTTAACATTTATTGGATTTTTCTTAAGTTTTGAGTTTCAAGGTCTGTCCCTCCCACCCCCGTCCCTTGTTCTTCCCTGAGATGGTAAGAAATCTGATTTAGATTATCTACATACAATCATGTAAAAAAATTACATATTTGTCATTTTGTGCAGGAAGACTTGAAAGAGGAAGGAAGGAAGGAAGGAAGGAAGGAAGGAAGGAAGGAAGGAAGGAAGGAAGGAAGAAAGAAAGAAAGAAAGAAACAAAGAAAGAAACAAAGAAACAAAGAAAGAAACAAAGAAACAAAGAAACAAAGAGGTATGCTTCATTCATAGTAAGTACTTAATCAGTCCTTTCTCTGGAGGCAGACAGTATCAAGAATCCTTCAAGAATCCATCAAGAATCCTATAATATAGTCTTGAATTATTTTATTGTTGAGAATAGCTAAACCATTCAGTTCATCATCCTATAGTTTTGCTATTACTGTATACAACATTCTGGTTCTGATCACTTCACTTTGCATCAGTTAATGTAAGTCCAGGTCTTTCTGAAATCATCCTGCTTGTCATTTCTTATACCACAATAATATTCCCTTACAATTATACACCATAGCTCATTTAGCCATTCCCCAATTTGCTGCGGCCAGCACAGTCTGGACCTAGCTACCAGCTGAGAAAAACAAAGAGAAAGTGAGAGAAAGCTTCCAGCTGAATAAAGGAAAGAGACAGAGAGACGGGGATGTATATCATAGTCTGTTTATTGCAGAGCTATTCCAAACCAACCCAAGGATACAAGAAAATCATAGAGCTTATATTCCTTATTGCAGGTGTGAATAGGTGACTTGGGTCTAGCTTTTCCCCTACCCCAGTCCAGGGCTAATCACTCATTAAGTTCTTTATCCTAGGACCATCTCCTGAGGCACAAACAAACTGGGAGTCCCAATCAAGACTTGCAAATTAACTTTCAGTACTTTCTTTAGATATTCAGGAAACCAATGAGAGCATCCACCCAACAAGATTATACTTTCTTTGCATATCTGCCTAATGACTTTGTAGAACTTGGGAGCTAGTGTGCCAAGACCCCAGAAAGTCTTGGCCTACTACGCCAATTGATGAGCATTCTGTCTATTTCAATTCTTAGCCTGCTATAGAAAAGACCTGCTATAAAAATTTTTGCACAAGTAAGTCCTTATACCCCCTTTTCAAAATTATCTTTTGGGGATATAGATGTAGTAGTGGTATTGCTGGATCAAAGGGTATACATAGTTTTGCTAGTCCTTTGGGCCCAGTTCCAAATTGCTCTCCAGAACAGGTGGATAAGTTCTCAATTCCACCAACAGTGCATTAATGTCCCAGTTTTTCTACATCCCCTCCAACATTTCAGATAAGACTTAAATTTAAATTTCTTCCCTCACTATGGAGCTCCCAGAAAAGAAGATTCAGGAACCAGCAGTCTGCTCCTCTGGGAAAAAAATCTTGAAAGCATAAAGGGTACAGAGAGAATAACTAAACTGACCATTAGCAGTAACCATCCTTCTAAAGGATGAATAGTGACAGAAAAAAGACATAGATGCACAAGAGAATCATGAGACAAGAAGTTGCACAGAACTACCAACACTAGGGAAGGTGGCCAATAAACAACAGATGATTATAAATATGTTGGCAACTTCACTGGAAAGAAAATATCCATGCCCCTGTTAGTGTGAGCCAACAGACCCTATGGGATTGTCCATAACTCAGATATAGCCCAGACCACTTAAAAGAACAGGCAAATGCTTTTAGACACTGTCCTGTCACTCAAGGGGCATATTTGAGATCCCAGACACAACAGCTATCCATACCCAAAGGAGAGAGTTCATGTCTGCCAGTTCATTCTTAAGAAGCTGAATTTTGTCAAATTCTTAGCATAACTATAAAATTACTTTAATTTCAATAGAGAGAAAGAATTAAAATATTTGTTTGAACTGGGAAAATATCCATACATCAGGACACAATTAAGCCTATTCAAAATTAAGGCACCAAAAAACCCTCATAAAATTACTTCCTTCTTTATTCTATAATCTACAACATGATGTGGAAAAGATGATTTTTGTTTATACTCACCTAACAGATGAGATGTGATTTTTACATTTAGTTTCATGTAAACAAACAGGCAAAGAGGAAGTTTAATTTATGTCATAGAAAACCAGTTTATTTGCATGAAGGAGATCACTAGGCATATGTTTTTTTATAATAAATACTTCTGATATTTTGAGGGTTCCTTGAATTCAGCATCATGAGACTTTCCTCTATAAGTACAGATTGTGGCCTCTCCATATTATATTATCCTATGTCCTTATATTTTCCTATGTAAAAGATCCACCCCAAACATATGGTGGCTCATGAAAAGAGATTTTTTTATGATAATTATGTTTAAATACATGAGATTTTTTTATTGCTGATAAAATAATCTATGTTATGCCCCCAAAGAAAATATCTCACACTTAAATTATATAGACATTAAAACCAAAAAAGGAGGGAGAACAGGGGTGTTAGGGGATTATAGTGCATTAATTTTCTAAGATAATTAATAAATATTTGTTGATAGATTGATTGAAAAAACAACTTACATCATTCAGGGATGTTGTACTTTGGAATATCAAGGTAATTTTCTCACTATTCTCAGCGTTTAAATACCATGTCTTAACTTAAGTGGACTAGGAACTTGGAGAAATTCCAGAAGTATGCAATGAAAATGATTATAGGATGGAGAAATGGGTCCTATAAATCATGACCAAAGAAACTGGGGATTATTTAGCATGAATGGGAAGGCTACTAAATTATAAACACAATTGTATGGGACTATAATTTTGAATTGGTTAGATTCACTATGACCCCTCAACTGCCCAAGCAGTAGGGAACTCAGAGAGGAAAATAAAAAATAAAAACAATACTATACAGATACACACACACACACACACACTATATATATATATACATACGTATATACATATATACATACATACACACAGACATATTATGTGTATGTGTGTATATATATATATATATATGTATATATATATATGCACATATCACACTATAAATCACACTTTTGACATTTACTAAAGGATCTTATCAAGTCACAACCTCTATGTACCTCAAGGAACTCCCTAGGATTTATCCACAGGAGGGGGGAGTTTATCAGGCAGCACAGTATCTTTCCTGTCCTCCCTCCCTGAGCCTGATTCCTGACCAGATCCTACAGGCATCTTCCCCTTACAGCTCTCCTAGACCCAGACCCCTCTAGGTCCTGACTAAAGGGCACATACAGTCATGGGAACATGGAACAGGGGAACAGGAAATAACTACCTATGATACTGTCCAATAAAACCACTGGGCCTTACCAGCTATCTTGCAACCAAACCTTAAGGACCTCTGGGCTTCTCCATTCAATCTGCAACTGATGCCATGTCTTGTCTCTCCCATTCAGAGTGGGAACTCTTTCAGAACAAGGGTAATCTCAATTTTCTATTTGTATCCCTAATACTTAGTATGTTCTTTGATACATGATAAGTACTTAATGATTATGTTTTCATTCTTTTTATCTCCAAATTTATAAAAAAAAAATGTCAGTAGAAGGGTTTCCCACATAGGGAATTCCCCAGAAGACAAAATTACAGATCTTTCCCCCATTCTTATATATTTATATAGTGAGACAATGAATGTAATGTGCTGTGAAAATCTCAAAATGTTATAAAAATGTAAGATGATATTAGTAATATTGTACAGTGTTTCAGAATTTTCAAATTTACATTTCCCAGTTTTACCTCAACCAATACATATAACAACCCTATAAAAGAATCAAAGTTAGATATTAGCCCCCATTTATAGATTAGGAAACTGAATTTCAAAGAAGCACAAGTAGGGTGAGAACTTCAACCTTTTGATTTCTGGTCTCAGACTCCATCCAAATTCCTCCCAGCTCAAATCCCAATGGTCCTAATATACTATGTATGATTAGACAGCCACATCCTTCTATATTGTCTAAAATTATAAAAGTCACTTAAACTAGTTTGGGGAAGGACAGGGAGGAAAAGGGTCAAAATTCTATTCAAAAAAATCAAAACAATTGGTCACATAAAATGTTTCCTTTTATACCATGTGAACAAGAAATAGATAAAGATTTAGATATAGATAGATATATTCTATATGTCACCCAAATACTTTGTTATATTGCATATCATATGGAGAGGTGGAATGGAAATCAGTAAGTTCTCTAGGTTGTATGACCTCAAGCTCTCTTACTGCAGCCAATGCTTATTCTCTAGTGTTCTCAAAGGAAGAATAGCAATCACTTATCCCAGCCCTGCTGTAATCCCCTCATATGCCGTGGAAATTGAGAAAATCTAGAAATCATCACAAAATGTGGCCATGCTCACATACTCAAAGTCCTTTGAAAAAAAAAAAACTTACCTGGATATCCTGAAAATCACTGGTGACTGAATTTCACTCGCAGACTAGGATTGAATAAGAATTCTAACAAAGAAAAAGTAATATATTGTGCCATAATAAATGGTAAATATGAGGAATGCAGAGAACTGTGAAAGGTTTTAAATCAAGTAATAGAGAGGAAAGAGAATAATACGAAGAGAGTAACATACATATCCAGCATCAGAATGGTAATGAAACAAAACTAAGGTGTTGCCAACCTCAGAATCTTCGCAATGGCAAAGAATGTTCTCAAAGGAAATGTATGTCCCTCCTCTTGGTAGAGAGGTGAGGAACAAATAGTATGCAATACTGTATTATAATAAGATATGGTTGTTTTGTTAACCGGGTTTCAAATTCAAATCTTCCTTTGTTAAAAGGAAGACTCAACTGAGTTAAGGGAAGAAGGAAATTTGGAAATGATTTTGATATAAAAAGTCAAATAGTAAAGTGTTTATTGGAGGGAAAGAGATTAAATGGTTATTTTCTTCATTTGTTTCTCTTTTACTCTATTTTGACATGTATAATATATTTCTGGAATATGTAGTTTTAGACTATAGGAGCACTTTTTACTTTAATTTTTCAGTAATAACAACAATAAAACATCCATATACTACAATTCATTTGCAAATCACTGAAGATATAAAACATCATACCAATAGGGAAGAATTGGTTGCTGTCATAGAAATGATGAAAACCTTGAAAGGAATAGTTCCCTCTTAGGATTTGTGATCAATAAAGAGAAAAACATTAGACACAGTATGATATGTATCATAGATTTTGGTAGAGCAGATTTCATAGAATACAGAGAAAGGAAAAGATCTTATTCAATGTATTCTAGAGAAGTCAGCCTCAGAAAAATGGGAAATTCTAAAGAGTGGAATTCTTAAAATACAAAAAGAAAATTAAGGATCGTTTTAAAAGAATGATATGTTCACCTTAGGAACTCTTTAACCAGCTTAGATTTTTTAAGGATGTATATAGAAGATGGAAGCAAGGGTAGGTTATAAAGGAGAACTACAAACATGTGACATGAATGTTAAATCTCAGAATGAGTTGAGACTGACAACAAAATCAAAGTAAAGCCAAAGGGTTTGCTTATTTGTTATTTTATTTTTATGTAGAAAAAAGAAAAGTCAAAGAAAGGATAAGACCACTGTTTGGACCACTGGCAAAATACTAACAGAGAAACAATGGCCTAGAATATTCCATGAGCTCATGGAAATGACTGTTGACCCATGATCTAAGATTTTTAAAAGATGATAGAAAATAGGAGAGGCTTCATGGAACCAAAGAAGTATAGATTTCCCAATTTTCAAGAAGAAGAAGGATCTAGAAAAGGCAATAATCATCACAAGAACTTAGCATATCTTCCTCAAAGATAGGTCACACTACACAATCTCATTTCCTTTTTTCATTGGGTTACCAAAATGGTAAATCAGGTTAATACTCCAATTATGCTTAAACCTGAATTTTAGCAAAATATTTGACAAATTTTCTCAAGCTGTTCTTGTGGAAATGGTTGAAAACCAAGTGCTAGACCAGTGGTATCAAATTCAAATAGAAATGAATACTAAGTATCCCTGTAGACCACATATTGACTTAGAAAACTACATATTAACATTATCTATGTTCTTTTGTATTTTGATTTATTTTGTTAAATATTTCCCAATTACATTTTAATCTGGTTGCAGCACACAGGAATGTTGAGAGTGGCAATGTAACCCATAAGTATGTTTGACAGCTCTGGACTAGACATTAATAAACACAAAGTTGGGTAACATTTAAATGGTGCTTTAAAGTCTACAACATATTTGACAAATAATATCTTATCTGATCTTCACAAAAACCATGGAGATGGGTGCCATTATCATTGTCATTTTACAGATGAGGAAATTTAGTTGACAGAGGGCAATTTATTTGCCAAGACTCACATAGCAAGGCAGTATCTCAGGTGAGATTTGTGTTCAGATTTTCCCAACTCCAGAATCAGTATTTTATTCACTGTGCTACCGAAGTGGTTCAATAACAGTTACAAGAAGTGGATTCAACAGTAAGTATAGGTGGATTCTGAATTAGTTGAATATTAAGAACCAAAGAATGATCACTAATGATTTGATATCAAGTTAGATGTAGATCTCTAGTGGAGTCCCACAAAGAGTCTTCCTTTTACCATCATTAATCTTTTTATCAATGCCTTGCATAAAAGCATAACTTAACAAATTTGCCGATGACACCTGGGTTCAAAAAAAAACCCAACTATATAAGTATATAATAAGGGAGTCATGGGTAGACAACATTTTGTCTTAAAGAAATTCTTGTTATTTTAGTGAACAGCAAAATTCAACATGAATCAACACTGCTCTATGGAAACCAAAGAAGGTAAAGAAATCTTAGGCGGCATTGAAAGAGCATCTCCAGAAGAAAGGTGACAGATTTAGCATACTCGACTCTGCTCAGACCACCTCTGAAATATCAGATTCTATTCTGTTTGGGATATCATACCTTAGGAAGGACATTAATAAATTGTAGACTGTCCAGAGGAAGTCAAACAGGAAGGTGAAGGGCCTCAGGATCATGTCACATGAGGATAATTTGAAGGAATCAAAGATAATTATTCTTGTGGATAGGAAATATGATAGCTGTCTGACTCATTGTCATATGGAAAGGAAATTATTCTACTTGGTCTAAGGAGAGCCAAGGGACGAGAAAGGGAGAAAAGTGACTGAAGTAGGATTCAATTTATAAACTACAAATGTATTCAGATGTAATATAAGGAAAATTTCAAAACCAATTAGAGCTATGCAAAAGTAGAATGGGTTTCTAGAGAGTAATTTGGAATTATGCCCAAAGGACTATAAAACAGTGCATACCCTTTGACCCAGTAATGCCACTTTGAGGTCTGTATCCCAAAAAGATCACAAAAATGGGAAAAGAATCCACATGCACATAATTATGTATAGCAGCTCTTTTTGTGGTGGCCAAGAATTGAAAACTGAGGGGATGCTCATCAACCGGGGAACAGCTAAACAAGTTGTGGTATATGAATAAAATGGAATGCTATTGTGCTATGGGAAAGGAGCAGATAGACTTCAGAAAAACCTGAAAAGACTTAAATGAACTGATGCTAAGTGAAGTAAGCCAGACCAGGAGAACACTGCGAAACAGTAGTAGAACAAAGTAACAGCAACATTGTGCAATGGCTAACTTTGATAGCCTTAGCTCTTCTCAGCAATGAAACAATCTAAGACAATTCCAAAAATCTCACAATGGAAAATGCAGTGACATCCAGAAAAAGAATTATGGCGTCTGAATGCAGATTGAAGCATACTATTTGCTCATTTTTTGTTGTTGCTGTTTTGTTTGTTTCTTCTTTCTCATGGTTTCTCCCATTGGTTCTAATTCTTCTTTACAACATGACTAATGTAATAATATGTTTAATATGAATGTATATGTAGGACCTATAGCAGATTGCATGCCATCTTGCACAGGGGGAAGGGCAGAGAGGGGGAGAAAATTAAAAACTCAAAATCTTATGAAAGTGAATGCTAAAAACAAAAAAATTAATTTTTTTACTAAACTAAAAACATAAAAATGTAGAATGGGCTATATCCGGTGTTTAAGGATTTCTCTTCAGAAGTTCCTTGGAACCTTACAACTCTAGAGCTGTATTTTCTGATGAATAGTATCTCACAATTCTAAGAGATAAGTAATACATATACCACTAACCCCATTCTACAGATGAGGGAACTCGGAGAAAGACAGGGTAGATTATTTGCCATGATTACCCAATGACTAACTAGCAGAACCAGAACTCTAACCCAGGTCATTAGGCTCCAAGACTATTACTCTATCAATCAGGGCACACTGTCTTTATCTCAAAAACAAAATAAAACTGAAACAAAACATCTTTCTTACTTTTAGCCCCCACCCACACCCTTTTAAGAGACTTAGTAGAATAAAATTAAGAACATTCAAAATCTACCCAAACATCATGGTAAAGTATCATGTTTGTTCTCGAAAGTATTTTCAAGTAACCTCCTTAGCCAAGGGGCTACTCTGGGAAAATGAACACATATACACACATACACACACACACACACACACACACACACACACACACACCAATATTCTTTACAGGATCCTATTTTCAGAGTTCTCTACTCCCTATCCACTCCAGGTACAGAAATTACTTTCAAATTTAGTATAAGAGAATGTACTTCCAACTTACTATTCCTCAACTATCCTAATTGTAATTATATCCAATTTGTTCATTTTGCTAAGGATGTGAGAAGTTGCCCTTGTTTTCCTTTGTACCATTCCACCTCTATCACCTTGCACAGTAGCTGTATAATAAATGAACTGGCACATCCTTGTGCCCATAGGCTCCCACATCTGCTTGTGATTACCTCTCTGTTTGCCTGCAGGAAGACATTGGAAAGTCACTGAAAATCAGGGCAATTGCTTAACCATTAGATTGCAGGAATCTCAAAGGCCCAGATTTGATTTAGGACACAAGCACTGTAACCTAACAGCTCTCAGAATGTGATTAGGATTATTTTTTTCTTAGCAAGATTTTTTTTTCCAGGAAAGAGTAGGTAGGCCTGAAAGTTGAGTGCTTGGAGCATGAACTAAACTTTTAATTTAGACTCTTGGTCACATGCCAAGAGGACTGAAAAAGTTGAATGTTCTACTCACTTTGCCTGGCACCTCTGAGACACTTAGTCTTATCATATAAACAAGTACTGATGGCATAACACAGACAAGAAAGATGTCAGAGAAAAGATTAACACAAAAACTTGGGGATTCAGGAATTTGAAGTCTTTTATTTCCTGTGATCCTGAGTCAATGAGGAAGTATAGAAGGTCATCTGAGTTAGCATATTGCCTCTTTAGTCAGCTTGGATGAGAATTCAACCTACTCTTTAGGAGCACCAGAAAAAGAAAACTATCTTATCTTATAGTGCCATGGATTGTATTAGTGACAGGATAGGAATTTTCACTTCTGCATATTTGTTTCTGTATTTATTAAGAACCGAACTAAAATTTTGCAAGCAGAAAATGTCAAGAAGCAGTCTTGTTCCAAGTTGGAGTTATGACTTAGTTCATAGCATAGGGAAAGGGAGAAGGAGATGGCAGTTGGTCCCACACTCCAAGCGAGGTTCATGGAATCACTCAAAGGGGTACCAGATACAGGAGATTGGGTGTTAATATAGTAAATAAAATTCAAAGATATGTCCATATTATTTCCTTACAAAATGTGAAGGGGTTCTCCCAAATGGAATCAGAGGGCCAGTTTCCTATTTATGGATTTAAGATTATCTTTAGTGACCTAGTGACCCTAAGAGGAAAAAAAACAATCCTGAAAGCTCTGACAGTCAAAGCAGGAGACAGCTTTTTACCTCTGTATCTCTATCGATAAGGTAAACCTTAACCAGTAGGGGGCAGAATTAGAGAGAATAAGAGTGTGAACATGGGGCACCACATCCAAATGGATGAGAGTTTATGATTAAATCAAGAGAGAATTAGCTCTGGCAACCAGAAATTGAGCTGTTGAGAGCATCAGGCCCCTCAGTAAGCTTAGTTCAACCAACCACTCACCCAACAGAGACAATGCACTGAGGTGTGGGGGTGGGGGGCAAGGGGGAGAGCCTGGGGAGAATAACACGAGGATACCACAAGAAGAAAAAGAACATTTTGACTGTTCAGTGCCAGAGGAGACAACTGGTGTGGCCAAATGTACTCCATACATGTGTGCCTAATTACCAAAGTATACTATGTATGTGTCCATTACTCCCACTGATGCTATGTACTCATGGGAAGATGTGCTCTGGGTTTATGGAGGGAAACAGAAAATATTTTGTAGCTACTGGTCTGACCCTCTTAGTAAAAGTCAGCTTTGAGGTAATTATGTCTACCAGATGATTATAGAAAATAAGCGCTCCTATGAAGGTTTGTGAGCTATATTTTTGAATTCACAGTAGCAGCTGTGCTGCTAAGTGTGAGTTGGGGAGGCAACACAGAGTGGGTAAACCTGTGTGGCTAAAGTCTGAAGGTAAGAAATCTCTGAGTCTAGACATTCAGCATCAGCCAACATTTTAAAGGTCATGTCATCTAAGCTCCTCTTCAGTGCAAGAATGTATACTACAACATCCCTGACAAGTAATTTCATCTAGAAGACTTCCAGTGACAGGGGTCAGACTACCCCCAAAAGACAGTCTATTCTATTTTTTAACAGTTCTAATTACAAAAAGTTCCCTTCTTACAGTAAGTAATTCAAAATTTGTCTCACTGTAACTTCCTTCCACTGCTCATGTTTCCTCCCTTTAGAAGTACAGGACATAAGTCTAAATCAGAGAGTTCTTAACCATGAGTCCATGGACTCAAAGTTTCAGGGACTTGAGAATTTGAATGGGAAGAAATTATATCTTGATTTCAATATAATTGGTGTCCCTTTGTTATGGCAAGTAAAGAAGTACTTAGTGCCTTGTTTCAGCTACTTAAGTATTTAGCATTTTGTTTGAACCCCTTGTGATTTGAAGGTGGGAGGAACTTGTTGATGCAACAAGGAGGGGAAGAACAGGAAGGAGAACCACCATATATAAGGAGAAGTACAACTGGGACAGAGCAGAACTGAGAAGGGGGACAGCTGTGGAGGACAGGTACTCTGTCTCTTCTGTTCTGTGTGTATAATACTTTGTACAGAATCTCTGGGACTTTAATGAAAGCCCTGAAAGAATTTTCTTGTTTCTGTTTACAGAAGTCCTGGAGGAGGGTTTCTGAGGTCCTAGGACTATACCGACAATTTGTGTTGAGTTCTCAGACCATGTTTGTGGATCTGTGTTGATTTCACAGGCAGATAATGAATTGATGATGGTGCCAGCAATATGAATGAATGTTGTTGTGGCTCTGTTAAGCTTTGTCTTCCCAAAAGCAGAAACAGCGAAGAACTTGAGGTGTACTGGACACTGTGACCTTCAATATGGAATGGGAACTGGATGAGGAGTTAAACAAGGAGCTGAACAAGGAGCTGGACAAGTTGCTGAGAGCTGTCTGCCTATGAATCCAGGGAGCTGGACCCATAGAAGAAGAACCATGGAATTCAAGAGCCAGCCTCAAGCCAAGATGAAAAGACCTCTCCTTGGGTACTTTGTGCTGACCAACAAGATCATGATTTACTGTGATCTAGGGGTGGGAGAACTTTGTACTCTGCACCTTATACCCCTTAAGGCTGACTGAATTAAGGATGATGGGAAATTAATCTCCAATAAAGAAGAAAGAGGACTTTTTAACTGAAAGACAATGTGATCAAGGGGTGGAAAACATGGACCTTTGCACTTTGTATCCCTTAAGGAGGATTGCTCCTTAAGGATGATTGGGTTAAGGACTTACTGGATGATATCTTTTACTTAAAACTATGTGGCCACTTTAAGTGAAAACTCTGTGACCACTTTAGTAATAAGTTGCTATGTTATATGACTGTGAATGCTGTACTTTGGTTTCTGTGAATGCTTTGCTTTAGTTTACTGCTGAATAAATAGAGAGTCACTATACTATGTGAACAGAACCTTTGAGCTATTCACAGCAGCAGGCCTCTGGAAAGCTGCACATGCTTGGCTTTATACCCCTGTACTCCTTTTATTTTATGTTATGCATTTAAAAAACTTTGTTTCCAATGGGGTTCATAATATCTTAAAAAAAGAGGTTAGACAACCCTAATCTAGATTGTTTCTACATGATATATTTTCAAATATTTAAATAGAGTGATAGTGTCTCCTAAAATTCCTTACTTCTCCAGGATAAAAATGCCCAGTTCCTTCTTCTTGTGATATAATTTTGAGAGCCATCCTACAGTACACCTCTTGGGCAGGTTCCTCAATATGCTCCAATTTGTCAATGTCCTTCCAAAAGCAGCAGCTGCAATGTTAGGCATAATACTTATCCTAAGGAAATCTAATGAGTGCTCCCTAATTTGTATCCTATAATATTGTAGCTTTAATATTATTAGTCAGGATTACATAAGTTGCATGAAATGACCTATTCTTGCTCAGTACACAAGCAAATAAAATTATTTTTACATGGAATGTTTATAATACAGGTCTTGCTAAGCCTATACTTGTACAGGTGAAAATTTGAAATTAAATACGTAATTAAACATTCATCCCTACTGAATTTCATCTTGTCAGATTCAACCTATGCTCAAGCCTGCCAGGTATTTTTTCAGATATGGATTGTGTCCCTTAATGGATTACCTAATGATAACAGCTTTATGACATATGGAAATTTAATAAAGGATCTTCCAATTCCACCTACCTTAAAGGAGTATTATGAGGAAGCATTTTGTAAAATCTAAAGTGCTATAGAAATGTGATACAGAGGCACAGCCAAGATTGTAGAGTAAGGTCAGCATTTTTGCCAAGCTTTCTCATCATATCACTCTAAAACAACTTTTTAAAAGCACATCAAGTTGAATTCTGAGTGGAATAACCAACAAAAAACAGTGTGTCATTTTTCCAGCATGTTTTTCCAGGACAGCTTAAAAGGACAAAAATAAAGGTCTATGGATACTGGTACAGGGGCTGACCAGAAGCACAGCCCAATGGAAGCAGCACCAGCTATGGGACTTGTAGGCAGCATCAAGAGTTGGTGCAGCCCTGGGAGCACACAGCAATGATAAAGGGACAGGATACCTAGTCAGAAACAAATTCTAAGGGACTCCAATACCAGCACTGGGCATAGATCTGACCCAATTTGATAGAACCATGACTCCTTACCTAATTTCAGATCTAAGTTATTGCAGTCACAAAGCAGTAGGGCTCAACCTGTTTATGAGTCACAGTTTCAGGGGAGAGGAGTGGCTGTGGACAATGTAAAGAA
>CM053595.1:156847513-156890659 GCA_028646575.1 Pseudocheirus occidentalis
ATACATAGACATGTGTATATAGGAAGGTATAAGGTATATATGTGTATGATTACATATGTGAGTGTGTGTATATATATGTGTACATAGACAGAGGGCACAGAATCAATTGAACAGGATGAGATAACATTTTAAAAAGTAAAATTGAGAGGTGGGAGAAGAATAGTATGAGAGGAAACAGGGAGAGATAGATTAGGGTTAATCTTCTCATATAGAAGAGGCAAGGGATAACTGTTACAATGGAGGGGAAGAACAGGAAGGCAAAAGGGAATGGGTCAACCTTACTCTCGTTGAAGATGGCTTAGGAAAGAAATAACATACAATCTAAATTGGGTATCTTGGGCTACAGAAGAGTAGGGGGGAAGGGGATGAAAGAGGGGAACATGGAAAGGAGGCCAGGTTGGTGGGGAGGGCTGTTAGAAGCACACATTTTTGTAAAGGGACAGGGACAAAGTATAGAATAGAACAAGTCGGAGGTGGAATAGGAAGGAGGGAAATATACAGGTACTGGGGTAGGGAGATCCATCTTGCCCTACCAGAAAGTCAGAGGGATGATGGGAGAGGATATAAGAGAGAGGTGATTTGGGGAGGGAGTATACAGTAGGATCACTGTTTTGGGGTGGTGGGTAGGGGAAAGACAGGGAGAAAAATCTGTAAATCAAAATCTCATGGAAATGAATGATGTAAACTAAAAATAAATGAAAGTTTAAAAAAATCACTCTAAACAAATTTTAGAGCTACAGAACCCACAAAATGACAGACTGAAATACATCTCCAGCTGAAGTGAGCCTGGCAAGCTGAAAGGAAGAGTCTATTGCCCCAGGATGGGAGCAAAGCACAGTCCCATGTGGACCATGCCTGCACAGACTGATGGAACAGACTGGCCTGAGCAGATCTCAGGGCACTCAATCACGAGTAGTTGTAGCAGTTTCCAGACTTCTCAATCCATAAATGCCAAAGAGAAAGTAAAAGGTCAGTGGGGAAACTCTGTTGGACTCAGTGAGAGTAGAGAATGGTACAATCCATAGCCCAAGGGTGGCAGAAGTGGCAGAAGTCTGGAGTAGCAAGCAGCTCCTTCCAGAGCTCTAGCTTCACACATGGTGGGGGGATCAAGCAGCTGATCAGAGGGCAACTGCAGGAATCTCTTTGCTGGAACTTAGGAAAGATTCTCCTCCTTTGCCCTGTTTGGATCTGGGTTGCAGTCTTGGGTGACAATCATGGGGTGAGGAGGAGTGCTAGTGTTGCAGAGCTTCTGGAAGCTGTGGAAAAAGAATCCTCCTCACAGTTCTAAGGCAGGTGCCTAGATGAAGCTGTGACAACAGCTGTGAAAAACACAAGAAATATGGGACACAGCTTTCTCCAATGCAAAAACAGAGTTCTACCATTGCAAAGAGCTCGAAAGTCAATTATTTGGGAGCGGCACCAAGACAGCAGAGTAGAAGCTAAAACTTGACATGGGCTCCAGCTCCAAACAATTCCAAACCTGTGAAAAATGACTCTAAACAAATTTTAAAGCTACAGAACCCAAAAAGGTACAGAGAGAAATTAATCTTCTGCTGAAGACAGCCAGCAGACCAACAGGAAAGGTCTATCACAGCATGCTGGAAGCCGAGCACAGTCCCACATGAGCCATGCATTTCCAGCCCAAGGGTGGCCCCAAAAGCAGTGGCTAGAGCAGACTTTAAGTAAGTGAATAACCAGCAGCTGTGGCAGCTTCCAGACTTCTCAACACAAAAACACCAAAGAGAAAGTAAAAGGTCAGTGTGGAACTTGTGGGAAAAGGGGTGGAAAGAAGAGCATGGTTTGACTGGTGCAGGGGGAGAAGTGGGGCAGAGATGTAGCAGCTGCACCCTGTGGCTGCATCAGGAGCTGGCCTGCAGATGCAGGGGGACCAATCAGTGATTCAAAGAGTAATTGTTCTTACTTTAACTTGCTTGGATCAGGATCACAGTCTTGGGTGGTGGTCCTGGGGTATGTGGCCAGTGTGCCAGAACTTGTGGAGGCTATAAAAGGGTTACCCTCCTAATCATTCTGGCAACTGCAAAACCCCCAGCAATTTGGGACAAAGCTCTCTCCCTTCTGGAAGGAGAGTTCTACCATGGCAAAGAGCTCAAGGGTCAAGGAATTGACTGGCAATATGAGGAAGCAGAGGAAGCACAAACAGACAATAGAATCCTTTTGGGGGGACAAAAAGGGTCAAGGTATGGAGCAGGAGGAAGACAGTGAAGTGAGAACTCCTGCATCAAAAGCTTCCAAAAAAACATGAACTAATTACAGGCCATGGAGGAACTCAAGAAGAAATTTTAAAATCAAGAAAGAGAAGTAGAGGAAAAATTGGGAAGAGAAATGAGAACAATGCAGGAAAAATGATGAAAAGCAAGCCAACAGCCTGCTAAAGGAGACTCCAAAAATATACTGAAAAAAATTGCATCTTAAAAATAGACTATCTCAAATGGCAAAAGAGGTCCAAAAATCTAATGAGGAGAAGAATGCCTTAAAAAGCAGAATTTTCCAGATGGAAGAGTAATTTCAAAAATTCAATGAGGGGAATAACTCCTTCAAAATTAGACTAGCAATTGGAAGCTAATGACTTTATGAAAAATCAAGATACTATAAAAAAAAGATCCAAACAAATGAAAAAAATAGAAGGCAATGTGAAATATCTCATTGGAAAAACCACTGGTCTGGAAAATAGATCCAGGAGAGATCATTTAAAAGTTATTGGATTACCAAAAAACATGATCAAAAAAAGAACCTAGATGCCATCATTCAAGAAATTATCAAGCAACATTGCCCTGCTTTTCTAGAACCAGAGGTCAAAATAGAAATTGAAAGAATTCACCAAACACCTCTTGAAAAAGATCCCAAAAAGAAAACTCTTAGGAATATTATAGCCAAATTCCAGTGTTCCCAGGTCAAGGAGAAAATTACTGCAAGCAGTCAGGAAGAAACAATTTGAGTATTGTGAAAACACAATTGGGATAACACAAGACCTAGCAGCTTCTACATTGACAAATCAAAGGACTTGCAATATGATATTCAAGAGGTCAAAGGAGCTAGGACTAAAACCAAGAATCATGTACTCAGCAAAACTGAATATAATGTTTCAGGGGAAAATTTGGCCATTCAATGAATTAGAGGATTTTCAAGCATTCTTATGAAAAAACAAAAGCTGAACAGAAAATTTGAGTTTCAAAATACAAGAAGCAAGAGAAGCATGAGAAGGAAAAAGAAAAAGCATAAACAGGAAAAAGAAATCATAAGGAACTAATTAAAGTTGAACTATTTACATTCTTAAATGGAAAAACAACTATTGTAACTCATAAGACTTTTCTCAGTATAAGGATAGTTGAAGGGAATATATATATATATATATATATATATATATATATATATATATATATATGGGTGTATGTGTATATAAATATATATGTGAGTGTGGGCATATGTATGTTCATGTATACATAGACAGAGGGCACAGGATGAGTGGAATATGAAGGAATGGTATCTAAAAAATAAAACTAAGAAGTGAGAAAGGAATTTATTGGGAGAAGAAAAAAGGGAGAGATAGATTAGGGTAAATTATATAATATAAAAGAAGCAAGAGAAAACTGTTAAAATGGAGGGGAAGTGCAGGAAGGTGAAAGAGAATGGAACAACATCACTCTCATTGAATTTTGTTTAAGAAGGGAGTAACATACACACTCAATTGGGTATCTTACCCTACAGGAAAATAGAGGGGTAGGGGACAAGAGGGGGATGATAGAAGGGAGGGCAAATTGGGGGAGAGGGCAACTAGAAGCAACTATTTTTGAAAAAGGATAGGGTCAAAGGAGAAAATATAAAAAGTGGGGGGGGAGCAGGACAGGATGGAGGGAAATAAAGTCAGTCTTTCACAATATAACAATTATGGAAATGATTTGGGTAACTACATATGTACAACCTATATTGAATTGCTTATCTTCCCAGTGGGTGTGGATAAGGAGGGGGAAAGGGGGAAAAAATCTGGATCTCAAAGTTTTAAAAGCAAATGTTTTTTTTAATTTGCCTTTTATAAGCAACTGGGAAATAAGATATACAGGTACTGGGGTTTAGAAATCCATCTTGTCCTACTAGAAAGTTGTGGGGGGTGGGTAATGCAAAAAGATATAAGAGAGAACAGATTCGGGGAAGGGGGATTCAGTAGGCTTGCTATATTGGGGTGGGGTAGGGGAAAACAGGGAGAAAAAACCATTACTTGAAATTGTATGGAAATGAATGTTGCAAACTAAAAATAAATTAATTAATTTAAAAAAAATTTTAAAGTCAGGTATTTGGCTGGCAAGATAAGCAAACAGAGGAAGAGAAAACATACTATAGAATCCTTTGGTTACAAAGAAGATCAAAACATAGAACCAGAAAAAAACCAAAGTCAAAATTCCTGTATCAAAATACTCAAAGAAAAGTATGAATTGTTTGCAGGACATGGAGGAGTTTAAGAAAGGTTTTGAAAATCCAGTAAGAGAACTAGGGGAAAAATTGGGAAGAGAAATGAGAGAGATGCAAGAAAATCATGAAAAACAAATCAACAGCTTGCTAAAGGAGATGCAAAAAAATACTGAAGAAAAGAACATCTTAAAAAATAGACTAGCTCAAATGACAAAAGGGGACCAAAAAGACAATGAGGAGAAGAATGCTTTAAAAAGCAGAATTGGCCAAATGGAAGAAGTCCAAAAGCTCACTGAACAAAATAATTCCTTCAGAATTAGAATGGATCAAATGAAAGCTAATGACTTTATGAGAAATCAAGATATTTTAAAAACATCCAAACAAATAAAAAATAGAAGGTAATGTAAAATATCTCACTGGAAAAAAAACTTACCTGGAAAACAGATCCAGGAGAGATAATTTAAAAATTATGGGACTGCCTAGTGTCAGTTATTAGTTATGATAAAAAAAGAGCCTCGACATCATTTTTCAAGAAATTATCAGGGAAATCTACCCTGATATTCTAAAACCAGAGGGTAAAATAGAAATTTAAAGAATTCACCAAATGCTTCTTGAAAAAGATCCTAAAAATAAAACTCCTAGGAATATTATAGCCAAATTCCAAAGTGCCCAGGTCAAGGAGAAAATATTAAAAAGCAGGAAGAAACAATTTGAGTACCGTGGAAACAGAATCAGGATAACACAAGACCTAGCAGCTTCTACGTTAAAGGATCAAAGGACATGGAACATGATATTCCAGAGGTCAAAGGAACTAGGATTAAAATCAAGAATCACCTACCCAGAAAAATTGAGTATAATACTTCAGGGGAAAAATATGGATATTCAATTAAATAGAGGACTTTCAAGAATTCTTGATGAAAAGACCAGAGCTGAACAGAAAATTTGACTTTCAAATACAAGAAGCATGAAAAGGTAAACAGGAAAAAGAAGTCATAAGGAACTCATTAAAGCTGATCTGTTTACATTCATATATAGAAAGATGATGTTTTTAACTCATGAGACATTTTTCAGCATTAGGGTAGTTGAAGGGAATGTGTGTGTGTGTGTGTGTGTGTGTGTGTGTGTGTGTGTGTGTGTAGACAGAGATGTTATGGTAATTAACTTAAATTTGAAGACCCCTTTTTGTTATGTCTAGTAAGCAGGTACTTAGCCCTTAGGAACTAATCAAACCTCTGTGAAAGAAACAGAAGGTGTGAACTCTGTCTCCTGTTGCTGACCTAAAGGGAAGGGGCTGGTTCAAATAGGAAACCAATGCTGTGTGTGTATATAAGAAAAATCCCAGGGACAGACAGTCAGAATTTTCTCCTGACAAGTTCCTGATGGAAGAAGCTGTTCTGCTGAGAGATCTGGTGAAGGCTGGAGTTGCTGCCAGGAAGGCTGCTTGGGAGGCCACTCTTGCTGCTGCCATCTGTAAGGCCAGTGTTGCTGCTGCTGCCCAGAAGGCTGAGATTTCTTCTGGGTCCTAGGGCCAGCCAAACTGCTGGAGGAATGAGGAAGCATGACCAGGATGCTAAGACTTTCTTTGTTTGTGGCTTGGTTGATCCTTGAATTCCCAGGAACAGACATTGTGAAAGTTTTGAGATATATTAGACCCTGTGAACTTCAGTGTATAGCAAGAACTGCCCAAAGGACTGGACAAGGACTGGGAGCTATCTGCCTCTAAATCCAGGTGACTGTTTGGAGGATTCAGGTAGGAGTTGGAACCATGGAAGGGAATCCAGGGAATTTGAGAGACCACCCTGAGGCAAGATGAATAAAATATCTCTCCTTGGGTATTGAATGCTGTGATGAAATTGAAGTTTACTAGAGTCTTAGGGGTGGAGGGTTTGTGTATTTTCTAATGATTGTATTTAGTGATTAGTGACACTTAGTAACTGATTGCTAAATAAGTGACTGATTGGGGAGGCTAGGTGGTGCAGTGAGTAGAGAACTGGCCCTGGAGTCAGGAGTTCAAATCCAGTCTCAGACATTTGACACACTAACTAGCCACGTGACTTTGGGCAAGTCACTTAAGCCCAATTGCCCTCCAAAAAGCAAAAACAAAAAACAAAGCAAAACAAAGTGACTGATTAAGTTAACCTAGTTGCCACATGAGTGGAAGACTGACTTGTATTCTGCAATGATTGAATGACTAAGTAAGGAGGCAAACCTCCTTAGGGATACCAAGTGAATGTTCTTTTGTTCTTGGTTCTAAATACTGTGACCACTTTGGTGAAAACTATGTGGCTATCTTAATGATAAGCTGTTGTGAACACTATACTATGATTTTCTGTGATAAGATGTAATGCTGTGAATACTGTATCTTGATTTGTTTTGAATATTTTCCTTTGATTTATTCTTGAATAGAGGGTTCACTATACTGTGTAATCAGAACCTTAAAAGCCATTCACAATAGCATTCTTTTGGGAAGCTGCTCATGCATGGCATTACAAGAGGGCACAGGGTGAGTTGAATATGAAGAGATGATATCTAAAAATAAAATTAAGAGGTGAGAGAAGAATATATTGCAAAAAGGAGAAAGGGAAAGATAGAATAGGATAAATTATTTCACATAAAAGAGGCAAGAGAAAGCTGTTACAATGGAGGGGAAGAGCAGGGAGGTGAAACCTCATTCTCACTGGATTTGGCTTAAGGAGGGAATAACATACACACTCAACTGGGTATCTTAACCTGCAGGAAAATAGGGGTAAATGGGGGATGATAGAAGGGAGAGCAGATTGGAAGAGGGGTAGTCAGAAGCAAACACTTTTGAAACGGGAGAGGGTCAAAGGAGAAAACAGAATAAATGGGGGGGTGAAATACAATGGAAGGAAAAAGAGTTAGTATTTCACAATATGACTATTATGAAATTGTTTTGTATAACTATACATGTATATCCTATTGTGAATTGCTTGTCTTCTCAATGGAGGTCGTGAGGAAAGAAGAAGAGAATCTAGAACTCAAAGTTTTAAAAACAAATTAAAATTTAAATAACAAATTAAATTTAAAACAAATTTTAAAATTGTTTCTAGATGCAAATGGGAAATAAGATATAAAGGCAATGGGGTACAGAAATCCATCTTATGCAATAAGAAAGTAAGGGGGAAAGGGTAAGGAAATGATAGAGAGGGATAGAAGAGAAGGAAGACTTAGGGACCAGGTAATTTATATGCTTCCCATCTTGGGGTGGTTGGTAGGGGAGAGATGGGAAGAAAATTTGGAACCCAAAATCTTGTGGAAATAAATGCTGAAAACTAAAATAAATAAATATTTTTACAAGATGGAGAAAGAATAAAGGCACATACAATAAGTAAAAGAGAAAAAAGGCATCTTTTAAGTTCTTAAAAAAATAAAATAAAATACATACATAGAATAAAATTAATCAAATAAAGCATTAGAGGAAAAAATAGTGAAAGAAATGAATATAATGCATTCATTATAATGCATTCAATAAATAAATGAACATAATGCATTCAAAAAGAAAAAGAAAATTAAAAGCTTTTCAAAAGAGGCACCAAAAAACACTGAAGAAAATAACTTTCTAAAAATCAAAACTGACCAAATGGTAAACAGAAGTTCAAAACCTCACAGAAGAAAATAACAACTTAAAAATTAGAATTGCTCAAGTGGAAGCTAATGATCTACATGAAACATCAAGAAACAATACATAAGGCCTCATCCTTTTCCACCTTTCTGTAGCATCCCTTCAGTCTACAGTTTTTTACCATTACAAAAAGTCATGTCAAAAAGTATCTAGCATTGGAGGGTAGAACAGAAAAGAAAGCAAAAGTAAACCCCTGTGAAAAAGAACAGGACAAAAAGAAAAGAAGACATACAATGAAACAGAACCAACTAAGTCAATTATAAATCTCAGGTATTAAACATATTTCTATCAGACCTGCTTTCTAAAGGAGACAAAAGAAAATGTTTGCAAAGATAAGATGATGGGAAATACATAATTAACTATGACAACTGTGAAGGTAATTGAGATAATGTAACCTATAAGATGGAAAAGAATAAAAATAATTTGCTGTTTACAAGATACATACTTAAAACATAATAAAACACACAAAGTAACCAGTTAGTATAAAATCTACTATTCTTCAGGTGAACTCAGAAAAGCAGGGGTGGCAATCATGATCTCAGACAAGTAAAAGATTAAAAGAGATCATTTTATTTATGCTTAAAGATACCATAGATGACAAACAAATAGTAATAAGTATACATATGTACCAAATGGTATAGCATCTAAATACTTAAAGGTAAAAAATTATCAGATTGTAGGGCAAAAATAGACAATAAATTATAATGGGTGGGGATCTCACTGTACCTCTTCCAGAAGTAGATGAGGAAACATAAAGTACAATGGCAATGAGAAAAATGTGTGGGGAATACACATGACTAAGTAACTCAATCCCTAATAGTCCAGGGACTTGATATCCATTATTTCTCCACAGGGGCCTCTCAAACTTTTATACAAGGTATTATGTCAGTTGTGAATAAGTCACTGAACTGCTCAGCTGTGCTGGTTCCTCACAGGAAATCACATTGCCACTAGTTGGACAGCTTAGCCGAGCTTGCTCCTCACGAGGTTTGGCATCTGAGTCAGATAGGCCACACTATTGCTGGGCTAGGGCATATAGTTCAATAAGCTGCTGAGCTGTCTGTCTCCTCACTGGACTTGCAAATACTAGGCTGGACAAGGCAGATTGCTCTGCTGATAGGAAACTGCTGCCAGGCTGTGCCAGGCAGGACACTATGCTGCTGGGCTCTTCATAATTTGTGCCATCTATGCTGGATGGATCAATCTGCTAGAATCCCTAGGTCCACTCTTTGATGGACAACAGAAACAAAGTAATTGCCAAAGAAGAAAAATCCTCTTCCTGATGCACTTGCCAATAAATTCTACCAAACAATTAAGGAGAAATTAATATCTATGCAACAAAAATTATTGTCATTAATAGAGAAATAATGAATTTTACAAAGATTATTATGGAACAAATATGGTTATAATGCCTAAATTATGAAAATATAAAGCAAAGAAAGATAAATATTGACCAATATCACTAATGAATATTGATACAAAAGGCTTAAATGAAATCCTGACAAAAGAAAGATATTTGTGTATTCACACATATATGAACATATGTCTATATATTCGCTATTATATCTATATTACATGTTTATATATTTATATATGCCTAGATATTCATTATAACCAAGTTGTATATTTATACCAAAGGCTAGAACTACCCCAAAGAAATCAAAGATCAATGAAAAAGTAGAAGGACCCTTGTGTATAAAGATATTGATATCAGCTCTTTTATAGTGGCAAAGAACTAGAAACTAAGAGGGTACCCATTCACTTGGTTATAGTTTAATAGATTATAGTTAGCGAATGTAATGGAACACAATAATACTCCAATGATGAATGGATATGGTCAGAGAAACCTAGAAAGACTTGAATAAACTAGCATAGAGTTAAATGAGAGCAATTTAAATAATGACATTATGAAAATAAACAACTTTTGAAAGACTTAAGAAGTCCTATCAATATAATGACCAACAACAATTTAGAGGACTGCTGATGAAGCATGCTATACACTTATCCACAGAGAAGTACAGAATAAAAAATTAATATTTTGACATTGCATCTTATGAATACCATTTATGCACAGTAGAATCTTAGAGCTCTTTTAAATTTGACTTTTTCTTATTATTACTGATTTGGTGCATTTTTTCACATAGCTGTTGGTAGTTGACTTTTCTTCATTAGAAATTTGACTTCCTCTCCAATGATGCATCATGTACTGGGAAATGGAAATGCATTCTTAAACAAAGATAATGTATTAATTTCATGTGCTTAAATGTGTGTGTGTGTGTGTGTGTGTGTGTGTATCACAAAGAAGGGTATCTTGGTTGGGTGAGGGGGAAAAAACAAGAAATAGTAGTTGTAAATTAGTAGTTGATTACACACATTTAAAAATTAGCATTCATAAAACATCTTTAGTACACAGAAGAAAACCAAGAAAGTACAAAAGGGAATACAAATAGAGAAATTTTGGCTCTGCCTTGTTAAATTTAATATACATACTTTAAAAATTCCAACCATATATGCTTCTTTTAAAATATGTAATCATTCAGTTTCTTTTGCAACCTTTTTTTCTTATTTTTGTCATCAAAATGTTTGTGTTTGTTGATGGTTATTAAGTTTACAATAAAAACAGAAAATTAAAAGGAGAAAACTTGGCAGAACTAGTGGAACATTTATACTTAACTAATTTTTTAATTAATGAAAATCTAATTTTTCTAGCTCACCTACTTTCAACATTAAAAAAAAGGAAAACAAAAATAAAATCCTTTGAATGAACATGCAGAATAATGCAAAACAAATTCCTACACTGGTCAAGTCCAAAAAATGTCTTACTCTCTCTCCTGCATCCATTACCTCTCTGCCAGAAGGTAAACATCATACTTCATTGTCAGTATTTTGGAATTATAGTTGTTTGGTCCATTAATTGTTGTTATTAAGTCTTTCAAATTTGTTCAGTTTTGCTATTGCATAAATAAATTGTTCTGCTAGTTCTGTTTACTTTACTCTGCATCAGTTCATAAAAGCCTCCCTGGGCTTCACTGAAAAACTCCTTTCAACATTTCTGATGGCACACTACTGTTTCATTACATTCATATTTCATAATTTGTTCAGCCATCCAGAAATTGATGGATGGCCTCTTAAATACGATCACAAAAAGATAAAATGAGAAGTTTTGATTACATAAAGTTAAGAAATTTTCATACAAACAAAACCAATGCAGTTAAAACTGAAAGAAAAAAATGTATCTTGGGGAATATCTTTGTAGAAAGTTTCTGTGATAAAGGTCTCACATCTAAAATACATAATGAACTGATTCAACTTTATAAGAAGATTCATCCCCCAATTGACAAATAGTCAAAGGATGTGATCAGTTTTCAAAGGAAGAAATCCAGGCTATCAATAGTTATATTGTTAATGGAATAGGAAGATCTTTCTTGCCCATTAATAGACGTATGTGACCTTCTTTGAACCTGAGTCACATGGAAGCCTGAGTTACATGGAGCCTGTGGGGAGAGGAGCTTGCCGAATAGATGGAGCAGGAATGGGTAGAGTAGAAAGTGAGAGACTGAGGTGGAGCTGAGAAAGAGAGAGAGGAGGCAGAGAGAGGCAGAGCAGATAACATGGGTGAGAGAGGGACATTTTGCCTAAGGGAGCTTGTTTGTGGGGAGGCCTGAAGGAGGGAAGGCTTGGGGATGGCAGTGTTCCCTGCAAATTCTTCATTACTGTGGTGGATTTGGTTTTCTGGTATATGAATAAATTTCTTGTTTTTTCTTCAAAGAAGAGAGTTTATTATATTTTGCAATTTGAACCTAGAAATATACCTGCATGTTCATAGTGTGAGTATTGCATTGGTGATGTAATAGCCTTTTAAAAAATGCTGCAAATCACTAATAACAAGGAAATTCAAATTAAAACAATTCTGTTGTTCCAATACACATAGGTAAAACTGGCAAAGTTGACCAAAAAAAGAAAAAAAGCCAAATGGTGGAGAGTATACAGGAAAACAAGTACATTGTTGGTATAGCCATACTTAAAAACAATCTACCCAAAGGTGACACTATGGATAAGAGTACTGGGCTTTGAGTCATAGAAACCTGAGTTCAAATTCAGTTTCAAACATTACTAGCTGTGCAACCCTCTGTAAGTCACAACTTAATTTGCCTAAGTTTCCTCATCTTTAAAATTGAAATAATTATAACACTTCCCTCTCAAGATTGTTGTGAAAATTAAATGAGATCATAATGGTAATTACTTAGCACAGTGCCTAACACATAGTAAGCACTACATAAATAGCTATAATTATCATTGTTATTCAAAACGTCTTTAAACTATGTGACTATATATAATTTGACTAAGAAGTACCACTACTAAGCCTATACTAGGCCATATCAGAATCAGAACACTGCCACTCAGTAATGGGAATGGGTTCATGAGTAGCCACACTATACTTAGAATCTGAGTAAGATAGGGAGGTCTGGTCTCAAAACAAAAGTTTCTTTTGAGGCACTTTAATTCAGCTACAAAACTACAGTGATAAACTAAGATGATAGAAATACCTTATCTTGAAAGACAAAGGAAGAAAAGGGTTATTATCAAAGTCTATAAAATCCTAAGTTTTATTAATAGGATATATATGAATTTCTTTACAAAATTCAAATGCACTCGAACTAGAGGTCATCCTCTGAGGCCAGAAAACTTTAGTTCAGGAAAATTCAAAGGAAGCATTATTCAATGTGGTGGGTAATAAAATTAGAGAAATCCAAAACTCAAGAGGCAATTCCACCTTAAAAAATAATTGATTTCAATAAGGTTATATCGTATGTCAAAAGCTGTACAGTGATGTAGCATGTCTTGCTGAGCTTTTCTTCATAAAAATTCACATTTTAGCCCATCCTCCCTTTAGAATTCAACTCATCATAGAATCATAGATTCTTAAAGTAGGAGGCAACATGATAGGTCATAGTCTAATTCTAGTGAATAAAATTCCTGGACCTGCCATTTAGGTTGCTTCTGACATAAAACAGATCATGCAAAATCCCCAAATATGTTCAATACTCCTTAACCTCTGAATCCTCAAGTCCAAAATCATTTCATTTCCAAAGAATATCAGTTAGCTGCTACTGCTTCCTCCAGGGGAAAAAAATGCAACAATTCCCCTAAAATACTTATTTTCCCCAATTTAAAAGAAAGGTACCCATCTTCCTCCAGAATCTCTCAATTCTGTATTGACACTATTTACTACAAAGTGTTTAAGCAATCAAAGGGCAATGTAGTCATATCTCACTCTTTTGTTCTAATTGTCCAAATTCATAGGAAAACAAATACATTCTGGTGGATTTTTAAAGTTATTACTTTTCTTTGGTTATGTAGTTTGATAATGTTATATTCTCAATAGCAGTTCCACTCTGAAATTTCATCATGTTATAATGGCAATGACAGAGAAACACAAGCTCTTGAAGATTCTATCAAGAAAGAAAAGGCTGTAAGTCTGGGACTGGTGATGGATTGTACATCTATCATCTGATGACCAGTCAAGTTTACTTCAGGGAGGCTCATCAATCACCAGTTTGGCCAAAGGGCAATGAATTTTTCAGCCAAAGCAACTCTCAAAGATCATTGACTAAGTTTTAGAGGCATTACAATCCATGTCCACGGAGAGAGGAGTAACCACACTGACAAAATCAAAGACGTTTGAAGTACTGAAGTGGAGGAACAAGTATTTTTGTTATTTCGTTATTTTTTAGGTAGAGGTATCAACAACCTCTAGTTTGGGGAACAAAGATGTCGTATGGACTAACCCTGTGCAGGGACCAAGAGGCAACATGGTGCAGGGAGACAGTTTGGCACAACAGGACATTTGCTCCATTTAGAGTCAGAGAACCTGGGCTCAAATCCCAGTTCTATCACTTAGAAGCTTGTGACTTCTGGCAACACACTTAGCTCCCCTGGGCCTCAGTTTCTTCATCCATAAAATGAAAGAGTTATTCCAACTGACCTCACAGTTACTTTCCAGCTCTATCTCTATGATCCTATGAAAATCTTTTCTAGTTCTAATGTTCTCTGTCTTAAAAAAAAACACTTATAGATATAACCCTGACTGCCTGCTTTGGAAGTCTAACACGCAAATAGTCATTGCTCCTTTTACACTATTCACTGAAGCTACCACACATTCAGTAGCACTTCCTGACCCCGGACACATACTCCTTACAACGGCCTTCCCAGTGTCAGTGAACAATTAGCCTCACTCCTATTCCCCTATACATGAGAAGGAAAGGAGTTAGAGCCTTGGCATGCCACCACTGAGAGGCTGTCAACCCTTGCTCTAGGGTACTGGGTATTTTTACTGAAGTTTCTTGCATCAGGAATGAAAGCAGAGATCCCTTACAGAGAAGATACATTTTCCCACTCTGTATTATAACCCATGAGTCTTATCTACATAAGGCAGCCAAGAATCACAGAACTGCAAACTACAAATAAACCTGTCTTTGCTGATGTGTTCATTCCTGAACTCCAAGAACCACAGATTATAACTAACCAGTCATCTCATCCAATCCCCTAATTTTACAGAAAAGGAAACTGAAACCATGTCAGGTTAAGTAACTTACCCAAGATCAGGTAACTAGAACGTGGAAAACGGTACTGTGTTGCCTTCACTTTCAGCACAGTATGCCCCAAAATATGTTGTGCCAAATGTATTTCATGTATCCAAATACATATATCTTATATATGTATCTTACTAAATTGTTTGGTTTTTTCAAATGATATTTTCACATTATTTTCACCAAGAGGTATTATTATGCTTCTAATTAAAGTAACAGTTTAAAAAATACTTAATATAGTTCATTATCTTTGGGTGAAATATTAGAACATTTGGGTCTATTCTTGACGAGTTTTGATCTTTAGTAAGTTCATTGATAATTGACACTGATTCTACTTAATGAATTGTTTTGCTGACATTTCTAACTCCTTTGGTTGGCAATTTGTACTTGTTCTGTTTAATTACTTGCTTTAGCAATAGCTGTTTTATTTATTCTAATCTGAGCCCAAGGCAAAGCTGTAAAACAAGACCAAATTTGTCTTTGATGCTGCCTCCTCCAATGCCTACTGTCCACATGTTGTCACCAGTTCCCTCACTCCCTAGGATATACTACTTCCCACTGAATTTGCCTTTCTCAATGAACTGAAGACCTTTGTATTTGCCACTAATTAGGCTAATAAACTTACCTTTGTTAATATGCTAATAAAAGATAAAGGGATGCCCAGGTTCCCAGGGAACAAACAACAATTAACAATTATCTTCTAGACAAAGTACCCCCACTTCTGCTTAATCTCAAATTTAGAAAAATGGCAGGCTAGGGAGGGGAAATATTTGGGGTTAGGGAGGACCCTTTCATCATTCCTTCAATCACACAAAATAGGCAGCCACATAGTCACATATAGCCAAAATCTAATGAGAAAAGTCCTTTGAAATTCAATCATCCTGTCTCACAAATTATTTTAATAAATCTTTGGAAAATTGAATTGACTTAACTTTGGATTCCATTCCAGGAAAGGTTTGGTTTCTGAGAGAAATCAAGTAAGAGGTGTGATGAGAAAACTGGACGGATTCCCAGTTTCTCCTGAATCAGTCTTAGCAAGAGCAGTTTGATCATTTTCTTTGAAGTGAATTCCCAGAATGTCAGACACACCCATATTCACATGTAAATACAAATTCGAAGTCTAAGAGAAATTTTTCTGAGACCAATCTACAACTCTGCAAATCGTAAGCCTCTTCTCCCTAAAACTTAGTTGGATATCTGAGAACTCACTGTCTCTGGTTATTTCAAATGAATACATACAGAGAGAGACAGAGAGACAAAGAGACAGAGAGAGAGACTTCATAAGAACTATTACTCCATAGGCAGTATAGTGGGTAGAGTGTTGCATTTGGAGCCTGTGTTCAAATCCTTGTTGTGTGACTCAACAAATCACTTAGCCACTCTCTGCCTAGCTTACCTTACCTGTAAGATAGGGAGATGACAGCACCTAGGGGGCAGCTAGGTGGCTCAGTAGATACAGTACCAGGAAAACATCTTTAAGCTCAAATCTGGCCTCGGACACTTACTAGATTTGGGACCCTGGGCAAGTCACTTAACCCCATTTGCCTCAGTTTCTTCATCTGTAAAATGAGCTGGGAAAGGAAACAGCAAACCACTTCAGTATCTTTACCAAGAAAACCCTGAATGGTATCATAATGAAATGGACACAACTGAAATGACTGAACAAAAAATGGTACCCACCTACCACAGTCATGAGGATTAAATGACTTAACATGTTTAAAATGTTTTGCAAGTCTTAAAATACCACAAAACTCCTAACTATAAATGTATATAACTATAACTATACAGCCAAAACACGTAAGAATGAGAGAAAAAGAAAAAGAATTGGACATTATTACAATATAAAATATATCTTCAGTGCGATGAAGATAAAGTTATATCAAGAGAAACATGGAATCTAAGAGTCAGGAGACATCTTAGTGCCCATCTGCTCTTATCTGAAAGGAATCTCTATAGCAATACACCTGAAAAGTAGCCCTCTAGTCTTAGCTTAACAACATCCAATGAGAGAAACACCACGACCTTCTGAAATAGTTCATTCTGCTTAGAGATATCACTAATTTTTGGAAACTTTTCTTTTCATCATGCCTATGCCTTGGGGCAACTTGCTCCCCAGTCTGCCCTTTGGAACCAACACATCTGTTGCTAAAAAAAAAACTCAGTCATTATGGCAATAAGCATTTATTAAGTACCAACTGTATGCCAGGCATGGCATTAAGCATTGTGGAGCATCTTCTTTACAAAGAAAGGTAAAAAAGCAATTTCTCTTTTCAAAGACACGTAGTCTGATGCACCTGGCTGATATGTGAACATCTGTATTAACCTGGTAGATAAAATGTAATGTTCAGCACAAATATGCAGAAGTATGGTTGACTGAAAAGAAAATAAAAACCTCACTAGGCCAGGAATTAAGGTGCCTGGCTTCCATTCCTGGCTCTGGTACCAAATAGCTATATGACCTCGAGCAAGACTTTGGCATACATATTTTGTTCATCTGGAAAGTGAGGGGGTTGGACTACATGATCTCTCCAAGATCCCTTGTGGCTCTAAGATGCTATGGTCATTCTACTTTCTGAAAGCTGCAAAAGATTGCACTAATTTTAATATATGTAGTCTCTCTGTATATCTTATCTGTAAGCGATTGGGTATGCCTGCAAGCTGAAATACAGGGTCAGAAACATGCTATCTTCCTCTATTACTGATTATATTGTAGAGCTGCCTAAAGTTTTTTAACATTTAGAGAAAAACAGAAGTTGGCAGGAAATGTGTTGTAAACAATTTCTCCCACACACATGTACTGAATAATTCATAGGCAGAATGTAGAAGAAACATAATTTTAAAATAGCATTTTTTTCTCAAACACCTGAGTATTCTAACATCAGTAACAAATGATTTAGTTTGCATTACTTTGAAAATTACAGTGTTTGAAAACTGATGCCTCTGAATCAAATTTATTTTATTCTTATCAGCTTGCTCTGAATCAATTCAACTATATTATGATAAAATGAAATATTTGCCATGTTTGACTATACTCCCTTCTGCTTTTCTCAAGATTTTGCTATTTTTGTCTTAAATTATGCAATTCTTTTCCAAAGTTATCTTTTTTCATCTCTGATGAAATCCATTCTTTTCATTTGATGTTCTTAAGAGACAGGAGTTAATGAAGATGGGTCAATTTAACAGAAAAGCTTTTTTTCCTAATTGCCAGGCAATGTTATTAATATATATCACATTTCAAGCTAAAACTGCAATTAAAGGCAGGTATGATGAATTTTTATTAGCTATTTTTCTTTATTCCACTGTCCAATTTTGCATTGGTTTGTCCTAGTAGATTTATGCTAGAGTTTATAATCAACTTGAAATATTGACTAAAATTCTCTTTATGGTGGGGAATTTCTGTAATATAATTCTCTTTATTTCCACAAGTATAAAAATTAAAGGAAAACAAGCAATATCTATCATGCAGAAGCCAAAAGGATCTATCATGTCCATACCAAAGTCCAATAGAATGTTAACTACTTGAGGGTAAGGACTGTTTCATATTTCACTGTATCCTCAGTACCCAGCACAGTGCTTGGCATGTAGAAATGTGACACACGTTTATTGAACAGAACTGAACTGAGACAATCTGACATTGTTAATGCCTCTGAAGACCACCATTTTTTGCTCCTTTTTGACAAAATAGTATATTTTATTTCATTAAATTTATCTTATACCTTTCCGAGAAGAGGAGAATGTTTGGAACAACTACTACAGAGAGTCGTTAAAAGAAATTAGGGAGCAATAGAATGGCCCATTTGAATTTAGATAACATAAATTTGCAGTGGGCCTAGTCATCATTAAATTCATTAACTTTCATTAAATTTCATTAAATATTTCCCAATTACATGTTTAAAAAAGATTTAACTTTTTTTATTTTGAGTTCCACATTCACTCCTTCTCTCCCCTACTCCTTGAGAAGGCAAGCAATATGATATCAATTATACATGTGATGTCATGCAAAAGATATCCCCATATTAACCATTACTGTGTACAATGATATCCCAGTTCTGCTTGCTTCACTTTATATCAGTTCCTATGAGTCTTCCTAGGTTTTTCTGAAAACATCCTGTTCTTTATTTCTTATAGCACAATAGTACTCCATCACACTCATTTACCACAACTTCTTCAGCCATTCCCCAGTTGGTGGGCATCCCCTCAATTTCCAGTTTTTTTACCATCACAAAAAGAGCAGCTGTGTGACCCTGGGCAAGTCACTTAATATTGTTTGCCTTAGCTTCTTCATCTGTAAAATGAACTGGAGAAGGAAATGTTAAACTATGTACACTATCTTTGCCAAGACAGCCCCAAATGGGGCCACAAAGAGACAGACACAACTGAAACAGTGAACAATAGCAATAACAAAATAAACATTTTTGTATAAAGAGGTCCTTTTCCCTTTACTTTGATCTCTTTGGGAAATAGAACTAGTAATGGTTTTGCTGAGTCAAAGAGTTTACACAGTTTTATAGCCCTTTGGGCATAGTTAGTTTCAAATTGTTTTCCAGAACAGCTTAACTAGTTCACTAATGAACCAACAGTTGATTGGTGTCCCAATTTTTCCACATGCCTTCTAGTATTTCTCATTCTCCTTTTCTGTCATCTTAGCCAATCTGATAGGTGTTATTTTATTTTGTATTTCTCTACTCAATGTTTATTTAGAACATTTTTCATGTGACTTGATATCTCTGATTTCTTTTTCTGAGGACTACCTGTTCATATCCTTTGACCGTAATTGGGGAGTGACTCATATTTATAAATTTGGCTTAGTCTCCTATATATTTGAGAAATGAGGCCTTTATCAGAGAAATTTGCTGTAAATTTTTCACCCAGTTTTCTATTTTTGGTCTAATGTTGGCTTCATCATCTCAGTTTGGGCAAAAACTTTTTAAACTTCATCTAATCAAAATTCAACAATTAATTTTTGTAATCCTCTCTTTCTCTTTTTTGATTATAAACTCTTCCCTTTTCTGTAGATATGACAGGCACATTTTTTCACATTCCCCTAATTTACTTATGCTAACACCCATATGTTTAAACCATTTATCTATTTTGACCCTATCTTAGTATATGATTTGAGATGGTAGTCTTTGCCTAGTTTATCCCAAATTGCTTTCCAGTTTTGCCAGCAATTTTTGTCAAATGGCAAGTTTTTAACACCGAAAGCTTGGATCTTTAGGTTTATCAAACACTAGATTATTATGGTCTATTGTGTATTATGTCCCTAATATATTCCACTGATCTACCACTTTCTTTCTTAGCCAGCATCATATTGTTTTCATGATTGCCACATTATAATATAGTTAAAAATCTAGTACTGCTAGATTTTTCACATTGTTTTCATTGATTCTGATATTCTTGACCTTTTCTTCTTCCAGATGAATATTATTGATACTTTTTCTAGCTCTGTAAAATAATTCTTTGGTAGTTTAATTGGCACGGTACTGAATAAGTTAACTTGGGTAAAATTGACATTTTTATTATGTTGGCTCAGTCTCCTCATGAGGAATTACTTTTCTAATTTTTTAGATCTGTCTGTGTGTAGTGTTCTATAACTGTATTCATGTAGTCCCTGGGTTTTCTTCACAGGTAGACTCCCAAGTATTTAATATTGTCTGCAGTTCTTTTAAAGGGAATTTATCTCTTCCTGCTGAATTTTCTTGGTAGTATATAGAAATGCTAATGACTTACATGGATTTATTTTACATCCTCAGGCAGATAGGTGACATAGTGGATAGAATGCCAGGACTGTATTCAGGAAGACTCAATAAGAAATTCCTGATTTCAAATCTGGCCACAGACACTTATTAGTTCTATGACCCCAAAAAAGGCACGTAAACCTGTTTGATTCGGTTTCCTCATCTGTAAAATGAGCTGGAGAAGGAAATGTCAAATTACTCTAGTATCTTTGCCAAGAAAACCCCAAATGGGGTCACAAAGAGTTGGACGTGACTGAAAATGACTGAATAACAAAAATTTCATATCCTACAACTTTGCTAAAATTACTCATCATTTCAATTAGTTTTTTTTCCACTTGATTTTCTAGGATTCTTTAAGTATACCATCATAACATTTGCAGAGTGATAATTTTGTTTCCTTGTTGCCTATTTTTATTCCTCCAATTTCCTTTTCTTGTATATTGCTATAGCTAACATTTCTAATGCAATATTTAATAATAGTGCTGATAATTAATATCCTTGCTTTACTCTTGATCATTTTGAGAAGACTTCCAGCATACACCCATTACAGATAGTATTTTCTCTTGGTTTTAAATAGATACTACTTATGATTTTAGGAAAGACTTTATTTATTCCTATGCTTTGCAGTGTTTTTTTAATAGGAATGGGTGTTACATTTTGTCGAAAGCTTTTTCTGCATCTATTGATATAATCATACGATTTTTGTTGTTTATGTTGTTGATATGGTCAAAGACCATTATTTTTACCAATGTTTTACTGAATGTGGTTTTTTCACAATCCAACTCATTTTTATTCAATTAATATTTATTAGCTGCAGTGTGCACAGTACTATGGAAGGTGCTGGGACACAAGAGGTTTACAAATCACAAGAATATTCAAGCAACTTGCTGATGAAACTGCATTTCTTTCCTTCTCACTGAGTTTTCCTAATTAACCCAAGACATTTACATACTAATTTCCAGTGCCTTCCATTCACATAAACTACTCTTTGGAAAAGAAAAAGAAGATTGGACAGACTAAAGCATATCTCTGCTTGTATCTCCTCCAACACTGCCATTCCCCAATTGCATCGGTGGGATTTCCTGCTTCCCTGTCCTTATTCTCTCATATCATTCCCTCTATTTGAAATTTATTCAGTTCAAATTAGCAAAGTATGTGTAACTTAGCCCAACCCCCTCCCAACTTTCTTGACTTCATATGAACTAGGTTAGCAATAAATATGAACTTACTGGGACATAAGCTGAATAAAGTGACATATCTGGAATAAAGAAGACCTAAATACAAATCCTGCCTCAGACATTTATAAACTGTGACTATGGTCAAGTCATTTAACCTCTCTGAGCTTCAGCTTCCTAATCTGTAAAATAAGAATAATAACAATACCTAAAAGATCTACGTAATAGTGTTGTTGAAAAGATCAGTGAGATAACATGGAAAACTCTTCATTATAGGGACAGGGATATGAACTGGTCAGTATCTTCTCTGCAATTTACAGTCTTACAGTTAGCTGTTACAGTCATAGAGAGTAGGAACATAAAGCTAGGATATGTCAGAATTAGGCTATTAAAGCACTATATAAAATTTCCACAGTTTTTTAATTTGCTGAATTATTTTACTTTGTAAAGATCATTTGAACACCTATTCTAAAGTCAGGACATCTATATTCCAATGCTGAATGTGGTTTTACTAGCTGTATGCCATGGGAAAATCATCTAACCTTTTTGGACTTCAGCTTCCTCACCTATAAAATGGAAGTTATGATACTTTCACTACCTCTCAAAATTACTATAATGAAAACACTTTGAAAAATTTAAAGAATTCTATTACAATCTATTTTACCTCTATTTTCTCTACCCATTGGTTATTTTCTCAGGCTATCTACTCTCTTCTCTTCCTTATCTCAACCCCCTAATGAATCAACTTCATTCTACACTATTCTCCACCTTCAATTCCCTTTTCCTCTCATCATTACCAATTGTGCCTTGCCAAGTCCCAACTCTGGATTATTCCCACATATGCCTGCTTTCCTCCTATCCACATGCTACTGAATGGAGCTGGAGGAAATCTCAAAACTGTGATGACTAGGCCCACTGCAAATTTATGTTATCTAAATTCAAATGGGCCATTCTATTGCTCCCTAATTTCTTTTAACGACTCTCTGTAGTAGTTGTTCCAAACATTCTCCTCTTCTCAGAAAGGTATAAGAACCCACACACTGCCCCTCTCAACTAAGGACTTCATACTTCAAAAAAATTGAGACCTTTCTCAAAGAACTCCCTTTTCCTTTCCTCATTTCACATCATTCAGCTTCCTCCACTTTCTACTCGTTAAATCTGATCTCAGATAAAGAGGTGGCTCTTTTTGCCATGATAAATCTCTCTAAATGTACCAGTAATTTCATTCCCTCTTTACTTCTCCAACAAACTGACCATATCATCATCCCACTATCTCTTATCTTCAGGTTCTCCCTATCAGCTCCTTCCCTGCTGCCTATAAATCCACCCCAATGTCTCCTCCATTCTCAAAAAACTCAAACTTAATATGGTTATTTCTACAAGCTATTTGTGATTCTTTCTTTTATGGCTAAACTCTTTGAGAAAATAGTCTACCATTCATGTCTCTTCTCTCATTCCTTTCTAACCCCTCTGTGATCATCATTGAACTGAAACTATCTTCTCCAGTTACCAATGATCTCTTAATTGCCAGCTCTAAGGAACTTTCTCAATGCTTATCCTTCTTGTCCTCCCTGCTGTATTTGATGCTGTCACCTTCTTCTGGATACTTTCTCTTCCCTGGGTTTTTGTAACACTTCTCTTTCATGGATCCCCTGCTATATGGATGTATAATCTTTCCTCTGTCTTCTTTTTCTGTTTCTCCAACTAGGTGAGACCTTCAAAGTGGTGGGGTTTAGAATGTTGAGGTTTAAGGGTGCTCAGGACCCCAACATTACAACACTCCAGGTCCTGCTCAAATGAATTCAACCCAAGCCTTTTTTCAACCAAAGAAAAACAAAGTTTATTAAAGATTCACCATATTGGGTAAACTCTTAAGGAGCCTAAGTATTTGTGATGCTTGTATTGACAAGCAGGCCAGATTGAATCTCACACTGAATCTGAGTATCTTCATGGAGACAAGATTCATCTAATATACAGAAAGAATATGGTAGGGAACTAGGAGTTGTCAAGTAATCTGGGGCGACTAGAGGAGGGGTTTAAGGAGGGTTTTGAGGAGGAGTCTCATGAGGATCTTGATGGGACTGGGGTGACTAGAAGTCAGATTCCAGGAACCAAGAGAATGAGATTTTGATGGGATCAAGTGTAGAAAGCAGCCTTTAAAAAAGTTTTAGCATCTGGAGGACCAGGAAAGGTAGATGCTATTATTATTACCCCCATTTCACATATAAGGAAACTGAGGCAGACAGATACTGGAGAATGAGTTAGAGTGGGAAAAGACTTGTGAGAGAAAAAGAGAGAGAGCAGTTAGAAGGCTACTGCATTAGTACAGGCAAGAGTTGATCAGTGTTGGAACTTCAGCTATTTCCCACCCTTAATCTCATTACTGAAGTCTGACCTCAGTCTCATCAAGATCCTCCTTAGATTCTTTCTCAAGACCTTTCCCAAACTCCTCCTCTAGACCACCCTAGATCTTTCAAACAATCTTTTTGTATATAAAACACAACTTGCCTCCATGAAGGGGCCAAGAATTCAATTTAGCATAGACTCATTCTGTGTTAGATATTCTGGCCAGTTTGTCAATACAAGCTTCACATATACTTAGGCTCCTTAAGAGTCCTATCCATTAAGGTGAATCTTTAATAAACTTTGCTTTACTTTGGCTGAGAGAAGACTTGAGTCAAATTCATTCTACAGGACTCAGTGTATCAATATATAGGGGTGCACCCCTAAACTCTAAACCTCAACAGTTCTTTTCTGTTTTCTTTTTTTCCTTTCTTTGGCATCCTCTCAACAGAACTAAAGCCAACAATTTCAACCCTAACCAATAAATAAAATGTATAAACAAAGATACTTGCTCTACTTATTTCCTGTACTGAGAATGGTTTTTTTTGGAGGGGGGGTAGGAGATAGGGTGGGGTATAGTGAGTAGGAGAAAATAGAAAGCAATTTGAAGAGAAAGTAAAGATGAAAAGGGTTAGTCTCATCTTCAGTGGGGAAGAATATTAATAAAGAAATTAATAATAACTATTAACTAGTCATACATATATATCTCTGTGTGTGTATATCTGTATCTATATCCCACTGTGAAAATAGTCTAGGAGAAACAAAAATACTAGGGGTATCAAAAATACTGTGCAAAATATGAAAACTTGAATCCAACCAATTAATTATCTGATTGATATAAACTATTTTTCCCTGCTGTATTCAAATTTGATTACAAGTCTTGAAATAGCTTTAGACAAAATAAACACTTCAAAGATTAACCAGGCATTAGCACAGAACTTGGCACATAGAAAGCATTTAACAGCTGCCATGTTGACTAACTTTTCTATTTCCCCATCCATAAGTGTCAATCAAGGTAGGAAAGTATTTAAATGGCTAGGTACAGAAATTAGGGTCAAATAGCATTTTCTTAAATTAGCATTAAATTAAATTGGCAAACAATAAGCACCTACCTTCTCCAACTTTGTGGAGCTCTCCAAAGTCTGCCGTCTGAAATGCTTGTCCATCAATCTACCACAATGCTGAAATTCCTACCTATTCTTTTGTATTTAGACATTGTGTTCAGGAGGCTCATATAAAAATATTTAAGTGGTGCCTTGGAGGGCATATGAGGTTACCTCCCCTCTTTGAGGGCAAGATCTATATAATTTCTCACTTTTGTAGCCCTAGAGTCTTAAACAGTACATAATACCTAGGGTTAGGGAGAGGGGCTGGGCCTATGATTTCTGAACCTAAGAAGTTCAGTAACTTCTCTGTAAATGATAGTCTTAGAGAGTAGGTGATTTGCCCAGGGTCATAGAGAAAATACTGGTCAAGATATAAATTGAATTTAGGTCTTACTGGCTCAGAGCTCTCTATCCATTGTGTCAGGCTACCTTTCAATTTATTTGTAGTATGGTAAGTTTTTAATATTCACATGGTGCTTTAAAGTTTGCAAATCATTTTACAAATGGTATTTTATTTATCCTCACAACAACCCTGGGAGATAGGTGCTATTATTATCCCCTTTTCTGCATTTAAAAAAACTGAGGCAAACAAATTAAGTGACTTGCCCAGAGTAATATAACTAGTATCTGAGATCACATTTTAACTCAGGATTTCCTGGTCGCAGGTCCAGTACTCCATACACTGCATGCTTGTTGAATTAAATTAAGTATAATCTTGGAAATATTTATTGTGGTTAAAGCTATATCAAGACATAATCAAATCTGAATACAGTAGAGAAAAAATAGTTCCATTCAATCTAATAATTAATTGGTTAGATTCAAATTTTCATATTTTGCACCATATTTTTGATACTCCTGGTATTTTTGTTTCTCCTAGACTATTTTCACAGTGGAATACACACACACACACACACACACACACACGCACACACGCACACACACATATACATATATATGTATAATTAGTTAATAGCTATTATTAATTCCTTCACTAATATTCTTCCCCAGTGAAGATGAGACTAATCTTTTTGTCTTTTCTTTCTCTTCAAATTGTTTTCTATTTTCTACTACTCACTGCACCCCACCCTATCTCCTCACCCCCCCAAAAAACATTCTTGGTACAGAAAATAAGTATAGCAAACATCTTTGTTTATACATTTTATTTATTGGTTACTGTTGAAATTGTCGGCTTTAGCTCTGTCAATAGGATGCCAAACATCTGGATGGAAAACATTTTTTAAGTATTAACCATCCCAACATTTCCAAATACCCAGGTGATTACATCATGTAGACAAAACATATGAATGACTGAATATTTCATTCATATATTTAGACTGAGCCTCATAGACTTTCAGAGCTAGAGGGAGCCTTGAAACTCATCTAGTTTAATCCCTCCATTTTTTCCAGAAGAAGACACTGAGGCACAGAAAAATAACATTTCTAGCCCAAGGTCCCATAGCTAATAAGTATCAGAAATGAACCTAGCTCCCCAGGTCTTCTAACTTCCAAGTCCAGTATGTGTTTGCCCTTTTGCAGTATCATACACTGCCTCTCACCTTGTTCCCTTCTAACTCCATGGATATTCAATTAGAGTATGAGTATGTCTATGTATATTGTATTATAAATATCCAGAGGATAAGAACCACATCTGATTGGTTGCCTCGTCATAGTATAACACATGCAATAATTAAAAAAAAATACTCTTTGATGGACTTACCTGAACTTATGATCTCAAGAAACTCATCATTCTGCATGTTGAAATCAACTCAAACTCTTACCTCAGACCATCTTTTTCCTTAGCTATAGGATTTCTTCATTGCACCAAATAACCCCTCCCTCTCCCTCTTTTTTTATCTTTTTCTCTGTTGTCTTAACTCAATTAGATTGTGAACTCCTTGAGGACAGGGAATTGACAGTCATGCTTTTCTTTGTGTCTCCAGAGCTTAGCACAGAGTCTGACACACAGTAGGAGCTTAATAAATGTTTACTGATTCTGACTGACTCTTTAATGACTGGCAGTTTTTTAAGACTGGTTGAAACTTAAACTCCAAAGAAACTCTAAGTCCTAGGAAATACATAACTAATGTGACAAGAATGAGGAAACAGTCACTAAGTGGCACTCAAGCATTCTGAGTATTACTCTTACATAGGCACACACATCATTCATAGCCAGGCTAACGTATCAGTGATACATATGGGCATCTTCAATTGACTAACAGGGTGCATTCAAAAAAATCTCTTTGTTTTGAAATCAGAAGCATTTTTATACAATGTTAGAAATATCTGAAACAGGGCTAATGAGAACTCTAAGCTCTAAAACCTTCTGAGCCCTACTTCTTACTGCGTACCCATAGACAAATGCCCCTTTGAGCTCTGAATCCTCAAATCTCTGAATCCTATAAGCCTTGAATGCTAATCCCTTGGTACCAGAGGTCAGGAAGTTTTACCTGCCTTTCAGCCCTCTAGTAGCAAGGGAGGGCATTTCTATCAGAAGAATGGGGTTCTCTAATGGGAATAAAGAGGAATTGATCCCAGCCTTTCCAGTTCTGGATGTGGAAACAGGAGGGATTGGTGTTGGGTTTTTGTGGGGTTTTTGTGGGGGGAGATGGGCTTTGTCTGCTTTCTTCTTTGGTACTCCAACAAGAATGAGTACCCCTCCAGACTGATTGCAACTTCAGCAAACATGTCAAATGAATTATTTTGGGCAAATACAGTAACTACCAAGTGGCCAACCATTCATCAATCAGTAAACATTTAGTAAGCATTGCCTAGTAAAGAAAACCCTCCAAACTTAATTAGGTGGATCTCTAGATGACAATACAGAGATAGATTCCATTCTATATCCATGGTGGAAGTCTTTCTAGCTGGTAGGAATTCTCAGAAGCTGGTCCACCAGACACAGCTTTCAAGAATCTGGGGCACCTCTATACCATGATTAGGTGATAGAGAGTGGAATTTTACAAAATCACAGAAACACCTAATTGATTTGAAACTTAGAAAGCAGCCATCTAGTCTACCCATATCCATACCTCATTATAATCCTGATAAATGGTTATCCAGGCTTCTCATAAATACCTCCACTTAGAAAAATATGAGGACCACACACACACACACACACACAGACACACAGACAGACACACACACACACACACACACACCATTTGCTAGGAAGTTTTATTTTATTTCCTGACACTAAACATAAATTTGCCTCACCACATGTTCTGTCCACTTGGCATCACATGTTCTGCCCTCTGAGACTAGAGTAAGTCTAATTTCTTCTCCACATGGCAGCACTTCAAATACTTAAGGAAAACTGTCATACTAGTTTGCTTAGCAACATATTATTCTAGGTCTGTATTGTACAAGGAAAAACTGGTTACTTTTAATTATTTAATTACTCCTATTTATCTTCTTTAGAGTCTAAGCCTAAACGCCTAACATTTCCCATTTCTAATTTTTTTCTCTTCTCTCTCATTTAAAAACCATTCTGAAGAGCTGCCAGTATACAATTATCCCTCAGTTATGCATGATAAGGAAGTCTCCTGTCCCTCCATCCATCCAGCTTAACCAAAAGCTCACTAATAATGATAAAATGAATAATCTACTCATGGAAAAGGATATATACCTGAATGATTGACTATATGAGTAAGTGTTTGCTTGATTATTTTAGGTGTTTTTTTTAGTTGTTTTGTTAAATACTATGTATATCTAGGAACCTGCATTGGCATAGAAAATCAAGAGCTGAATAGATGTGGCTATAGTTATTCTCCCTCAAACACAAAAATGAAGAATGTTATCAGTCAGGCAAATATCTTCTATACATAATAGTAAGTATGGTAGCCTACTATGAAAACCAAGAATTAAATCCATTCATATACTCCATTGTTTTCTTGGATGCATTATTCATGTAACATATAGAAACTTTACCATTGTTTATTAAATCTAAATCTGTCAGCTTATCTTTCAGAGCTCTGGAATTAGACATTGATAAGCTCTAGAGGAAAGCAGCTAGGCTGGTAAAATACCTTGGATTCATACCACAGGAGAATCAGTTGAAGGAAAGATGTGTGTACTATATAGTGAGAAGAATACAGGACTTAACAGGGGAAAGATAGCTATATTTGATGCATATTTGCATAAAAGAGAAATTCAGTCTCTTTCTGTTTGGCCCAAGGGGGTAGAAGAAGGAACTACAGGTTGGAAGTGAAAAGATAAAAGCTTAGATTTGATACAAGGAAAAACTTCTTTATAATGAGTAATTCAAAATTGGAAAGGGCTGCCTTGAGGAGTAGTGTGTTTCCCCTAATGGGATGTCTTCAAGGAAAAGCTAGATGACCATTTCTCAGGAATGATGCAGAGGAGATTCCTTTGGAGGCATAGGTTACACTCAGTCACCTCTGAAGATCTTTCCCAATTCAGTGATTTCTTGATTTTCAGTTACAGTGAAAAGTCCTTGACCTACCTGTATCTAACCATCTTGAATGAAGTCACTCAATAGTGGATCAGTAAATATGCATTTATTAAGCATTTACTAGGTGCCAAACTCTGTGCTAAGACATAGGCATACAAAGAATAGCCAAAAAAAAACCACTGTCCCTACTTTTGAGGAGCCCACATTCTAATGGGGTAGACAACACATAAACAACCATGCAAATGAGCATACAGTCTACTACTATGAAGTTATATTCCAGAAAGAATATAGGTTTGCCAACTATACTTCCTCTCCTCACTCCATCCCCAATGTGTGCTTTCCTAGCCAGTATGCTCCTCATTCACCTATTACTAACAGGTTCCAGGATCATTGAGAAAGGTTAGAAACTATTTGAAATGACAATGGAAGTCTTTCTAACTGGTAAGAATTCTGAGACGCTGGTCCACCAGACACAGCTTTCAGCTGGTTATGCCACAGAAAGGCATAACCAAGTTATCTGTCAGCAAAACACAGAAAGGTCAAGTGTTAGGACCCTGACTCCCTGTACCTACTACCACTTTAATTTGCAGTGCAATTGATCCAGTGAAGGAGATACCTCCCCCCAGTAAATCTAGACCTCAAAGACTACTGCATATCTGGATAGAACCTGTATGTGACAGCTGAATCTTGAATTCAGTCAAAGGATATAGCTCTCATAGCAGTTACTGACAATGACTGAGTGAGGAATGCCAGAAATCTGGTCTGGAAAGAAACTATTGACTAAGCATAGCAAAAGCAAGCCACAAGGGTTGATCAATGTAATGCTAGGCCCAGATTGGAACAGGAAGCTGATTTAAAGGCCAGTTGAAAACATAACAAGCAAGCATAATGAAGAAAAGTGACTGTTTAGAGAACATCATGTCTTTGGAGCCAGGGAGTCATCTTTGTACCCTCAAAAGCTTGGGGTATTTTCATTGAAAGAGTAATCTTTTTTGCTATTCTATAGGGGTCTCTATGACCTCAGTGGAGGGGGGAGGGTGTTTGCAAGTTAACTATGGGCTTTTTCTCCTGACTTTAATGGTATATATGAGATTTGAGCATAGGAACTATTTCTTTTGGGGGTTTTTTGTATTTCTTGCACCTAGCACAGTTCCTGCCTGAACATTATAGAGACTTGATAAATCCTTGCTGACCATTTTATGGGGTTACTTTCTACCCTAGGCCAGGACGTTTGACAAAGACTGTGTTCCCTCCAAGAGAATTACATTTTCAGTGGGCTAAATCCAGCAAATACAAAGTTAAATAAGAAAGTTCCATAAAAGGAAAAGATTGACATGAACCCACCTTAGTCCATAAGGCTCTTAGAAAGCATGCTTTGTGTATGAAATACTTCTGGTGAATGCTTCCCCAACTATCTATTGATTTATTGACTGTAGGACAATCAACTAGTTCTAATATGCCCTTTTCTAATACTGTACCACAGTACTGGATTATACCCTTGGAGCAATGAAGAACAAATTTCCTCATTCTTCTGCATGGCTCTGATACTCTAATGAATGGAAACATTCTCAGTGTTATATGATTCCCCTTGCCAGTCTAATGTTGCCCTGGTTTTAGTCCTACCCACTATTGTGAACCAAGACACTCCATATACCATTCCTGAGAGAGTTTAATGCTATCCAAGAGAAGGCTCTAAAGAGATTCTTGCTCAGAAATTGTATTCACCACAAAAAAAAAACCTTTAATTGCAACTGGCTGTAAAATGAGCTGTTGTTTTGCAGTTTTTTTGTTTGTTTTTAAGTAGATCCTATTATGATTACCTTGGGTCATAAGTAGGCATGAATACACACATACCATTACCATATTTATCAATGAATACAAGATGACTGATGATAGGATGTTTAAGGCTATATTTGAAATCATGTTATAACTACAATTTCAGAAAGCACAGTTTCAAAAAAGTGAAATAGTCCTTATGTCTGCTAAGAAGATCTCATCACAGCTTTAGGAATAATAACAATAACAGACATTTAGATATTGCCTTAAGGTTTGTGATTTACAATTATCATCCTATTTGAGTTTCATACTACTCCTCTTTAGACTATGTAGAGGAGGTTTTCCAAGATGCTGAGATCTCTTATGAAGGATTTATGGAAAGATACAGACAAGAATCAAATGAAAGAAGAAAGCATGAATGAATTATCATCACTATCAGTACAGAGAATGCCCAAATTGATGAGATCAGAAGGTCATAAAAATAAAACAATTTTTCTTCACATAGACACAGCTTTTTTTTCCACCAGAATTCTTGTGCCATGGCAATTCAAGAAAACCAAATTATCTTTTGATATAGGCAATGACACACACTAAGAAAGTTTCCATTCATTTGAAGTATCAGAGCCATGCAGATGAATGAGGAAATTTGTTCTGCATTACTCCGGGGCATAATCCAGACCAAAGTGATGTTTTGGGTAGGCAAATTTTAGCTCCATGTGAGGGATAACTTTCTAACAATTAGATTTGTCCAAGTTTTCTTTATGTGCTCTACTTATCTATTTATCTCATTCTTCTCCATGCTGAGCTCTAGACTTCTTCACATTTGCCACTGTGGTCTTTCCTTCTAATTCAGTGGTTCTCAACCTGCAGGTCGCAACCCCTTTGGGGGTCAAATGACCCTTTCACAGGGGTGGCCTAATACCATTGGAAAACAAACATTTCCAATGGTCTTAGGAACTGAGATACCTTTCCTCTATCCATCTCCAAGCGGGTCTACCCACATGCAGATATGCCCACATACAAGTATTAAAGGGTCACAGCATTACGAAGGTTAAGAACCACTTGGAAGGAGCCTTTCACAATCTCCATTTCAGGAGGGAACCCATGTTCCATTTCTCGGCAGCCCGGCAGCCTGCACTCTGAAATTTATGTCCCTGTGCTAAATACCTTTGCTCTCACTCCTCCTCCCTACTCCATTTCCAGCTTCCTTTTAAGTGTGGCCTTTCCTCCTTTAGAATGTATACCCCTCAAGGACAAGAACTGTTTACCTACTTTCCACTTGTATCTGTATTCCCAGGCTTAACATAGTACCTAGTAATATAGTAAGAACTTTAAAAAATGCTTGTTGAATGACTGCGGAAATATGACTGTACATGTATAACATATCAGGCTGCATGCCATCTTGAAGAGAAGAGAGGGGAGAGAGGAGGAAGGGGGAAAATGTAAAACTAAAAATATTATAAAAGTGGATGTCGAAAACTAAAAATAAATAAATAAATTTTTGAAAATTAAAAAAAAAATCGACCAACTATTTCCATGTTGCACTCTCCAGTAGTACATAAATTACTTAAGGACTAGAATTGTTTTTTTTTGGGGGGGGGGCTTCGCCTTTGCATCCTGTGCCTAGCACAATATCTTGCATTTGATTGGTTCTTAATGTATGCTTGTTGGATTAGAGAATTAACTCTGTCACTGATATTCAACAGGAGGCTAGATTTATACCTAGAAAATGCTGGAGAATGAATTATTGCATTGGGTATGAAATTGGATTTTAAGACCTTTTCCCATTTTAAGATCCCATGGTAAATTTTACTTTATGAATCCTTTCTTCAGAGATTTTTGCCAAGGTAAAACACTTTGAATATCATTCATTCTGAATGTGTATTTCCTAAATTACTGAGGTGATACTCTGCTGAATCTAATGATGCATCAAATTTCAAATAAAAAACAAAAAAGTGACAAAAGACCTAGGACTGGGAGTAGAAGGTAGGAATTTTGGAGCTGAAAAGCAAAATAAAATACAGTAAGAGGTAAAGTAATATTTAAACGATGAGGTAATAAAGGGATGTGACTTTTAGGAAACATGGAACTCAGTGCTTTACTGGAATAAAAGTTCAACTGTAAAATGGACAGCTAATAAATAAGGTGTTATTTGTGACTTCATAATTCTTCAATTATGGAATGTACTTAGATACCCTTTACAATGTATCATGTCTATAAAGCAATGGGATATTAAAATAACTTGCTTTTCATTTTTAACCAAAGATAACCCCACCAAGAAAGTCAACTGCTTTTGTGAACAAATGTGGACTCTGGGATAGCCCACTATGAGCAACAGCTGCCTAGAATCCTGCTGTAAAGGATTATTGGGAGCTGGAATGATTCCCAGAAAAGAAAATTGGAATTTACTCTCTTTTTTTCATTAAAATCAGGCAATTGAGGAGCATGGTTTAAACTTAGCCTCCATTTAAATTACATGGTTTCCTTTAACCCAGGGAGAGTTTGTTTCTAGTGTAATCTTCACAAGTCTTGATTTAAATCTGAAAAAGGAGAAAAGAAAAAGCATTTCTTTTTTAATGTTCCAAAACAGTAAATTAAAGCATATGGTTTCCTAATACAATGATTTCTTGTTAAATCAGAATTTTCAGGGAATAAAGTATGCTACATATGTGGATTTTCCAGATACCAAAAGCTTGTACTTTTAAGGACCTTAACTTACTTTATTTTAACAATTGTTGTGCAAATATTCCTAAAATATACCATACTTCCTGCTTTAACAAAAATAAAAGTATACAATCTGGCCTAAGACACTTAACACAAAAAATTAACTAGCTGTGTGACCTTGGGCAAATCGCTTTACCCCAATTGCCCGGCCTTCCCCCTTCCAAAAAGCAAAAAACAAAAACAAAAATAAAAGTATACTAAGTTAGTCTTTTTTAAATAATTATACTGTGATATAATTAAACATCATTGATCTGATAGCTATACTTCAACACAGCGAAGTTATTTAGATTTGTTTGATCCTATGCTAAATTATTTCAGGTTATTCAGATTTCAGTATGTATTTGGCTAGAAACCTATAAAGATTACCCATCAGTACATATTTCTGGGACAGACAGTACATATGGGGTAGGCCCAGAACTGAATACAAGGAGAACTAGACATAATACAGTTAGATTGCTTCTGGGTAATTGAAAAGCTTCTTTATTGAACCCCATCTTTCCATGAAAGCAAATCATATCTTTTCAAAGTGAACATTTTACATTAGTTTTATGTTCAGCAGTTCTCAACCTGTGGGTTATGTTCAATTTAAATACATCCTGCCTATCAGGTATTTATATTATGATTCATAATCGTAGCAAAATTACATTTATGAAGAAGCAATGAAAATAATTTTATGGTTGTGGGTCACCACAACATGAGGAACTGTATTAAAGGATCATGGCATTAGGAATGTTGAGAACTACTGTGTTAGATGCTACATGACAGTGAAATATATAATTCAGTTACCTCAGATTAAATACAAATAGTATGTTGGAGAAGTACATGGTTAGTTCACAACATATGACCAAGGAAGAATAATCCAAAGATATCCACAAAGGAACAAAAGAACTCATCAGAGAATTATAATAGGAAGAAAGCACTGACTTATCATATGATGAAAATATGGAATGACAAGTAGACATTCAAAATGCTTCAGACGTGTTCAACATGTCAGGATAAAGTAAGGAAGACCTCTAGCACTTTGTTGTGACCAACTTATAAGAGGATATGGGCAAAAGTCAGTCAAGATGGGTAGACATGGTTGAGTCGTAATCTGTATCACTGAAGGGAATTCTCAAACTTATAATACCATAGATCCATGGAATGATAAACAATGGTTCTGTTGCCTCTGCTTTATCAAAGCCTAGTGGGTAAAGTGTTGGACATCCAGGAAGTGCTGCATTCAAATACCACCATGGAGGCTTTAAATGTGACCCTGGGTAAGCAATTAAACTTTACCAAGACTGTTTCCTCATCACAAAATGGGGAAAATAATAGCCCCCACCTCACAGGGTTATAGGTGAGGATCAAATGAAATAACTTGAAATCAAGAACTTTGCAGATTTTAAAGAGCTACCAAAATGGGTTATTGTTATCTGGCTATCAGCTATTACTTCTCAGTGGAATATATTCATTAATTCATTCAAAAAATATTTATTATACATCTATTTATTTACAAGACCAGGCACCACTTCTATACTCTCTATCCCCATTCCATGGGAGTGGTAGGTCTTCTATTAGATCTCTCTGTAACAAAGGAATACATAAAGCCATTAGTGGAAAACCTTGTTAAGTCAATAAATTTAATGTACATGACACACTGAGTAAGTCCCGGCCAAAAGGGAAACCCACAAATGCATGGTTTTTGTGATTATTTCTTTCTTTGCTACTCATAGTATAAACCTTTTTCATTTATAAAAGTTTTGTGGCTGTGTTGCCAGATAGCAAATAACTCCAAGAATCTGACATCTAGATAAACAGGGTGCTGATATAAATTTATAGCAAAGACTTCGTAAAGAAATAATTTTTGAATTTTCAGGAAGCTCAATTTCATTTATTAAGAAAGTCATTTTGTCTTCCTTATTGGCATTTTCAGTATCCCTATTATAAACCTTCTGGAGAAGCTTGTAACAACCATTTTAATTCACTTTGAGCCAAAGCATGGCATTTGGGCTTCCAATGTGAAAGTAAATTGATCTTTATAGAATTAAATTTGTCTCAGCATAATTTTTAGCCAGACACCAGATTAGGGAGCTTAACATAACGGGAGTTGATTTATCCCACAGACAATACTCTTTCAGAATAATTTTACAGTATTTCCAAACTACTTTGACACTGCATTAAATACCAGTGACCTAGCTTAGACTTCTTTATCGGGAATAATACTGCAGATTCACAGGCTATGACACTTCAGACTTGGGACACATTCTCTTATTTATTCACATCCTCACAAAAGAGGCTAGAAGAGTGTCTGTTCCCCCCTTTGATAGACAGAGAACTTGAGACCCACACAATGCTTAAGTGCTAGCCTTGAGACAGATAATGAATGGGAGAATTCAGAGTCCAAGAGTCTACGGTTGTCTGAGGTATGGAAACTCAAGGCTTAGCAATAGCCTATTACCCAATCCAGTCGATTTTTCATCAGCCCAATCATTTTTCTATTTATTGTAACTGTGAGACCTTTTTTTGATTTTTATACCATGGAGTTTTGACCATTTATCAAAGAGAAAAACTCTCCTAGCCTAAGGGGACACCAAAGAAAAACTTGTCTTTAAGTCAGTCTGCTAGGGTATTTTAGCAGTGACCTGCAAAGAGTGGGCACTGTTTGTAATTCTGCCATTGTCAAGTGACCATTAACTATGTTCAAAACATAGCGTACTAGTCTCCCTCCTAGAAGATCAGTCAAAAAGGCTTGAGAAGTGCTTCTCCATGTTCTGGATTATCAGGAAGAATAAAGTGTTCCTCAAGTGAAAAGTTTTCTTTTAAAGGAGAATGTTTTCAAAGTGAAATCAAAGAGAAAGAATCTGATCATTCAGAGGAGCAGGGAAGTATACATCCCTTCTCTCTTACACATAACCTGCATAAGTACATTTGACTCAGCCATTAAAATGTAAGCTCCTTGAGGGAAGGGACAATTTTACTTTTTTTTTTCTTTGATTCCCCGAAGAGGTTGCTAAGTGCTTTTAGGTCTAGAGTCAGAAAGACCTGAGTTCAAATCCCACTTCAGATGCTTAATCCTAGGCAAGTCATTTAACCTTTATCTGCCTCAGTTCCCTCAACTATAAAATGGAGATAATAATAGCACCTACTTCACAGGGTTATTATGGAGATCAAATAAGATAAGATTTGTAAAGTGCTTAACAGTGTCTAACACATAGTAGGTATTTAATGTTTATTGATTAAATGATTTCTATGGAGAAGAGGGAGACTACAGGTGCAGAATGAAACATAGCCATGATCAATGTAGTATTTTCTTTTGCTTAACTGTACTTCTTTGTTACAAGATAGGGGTTCCAGTTTCATGGTTTTATTTTTTGGGTGGGAGTCATTGGGAAGTGACCACAATGCAAAAAGGAAAAATTCCTACAATAACATGTTTTACTAATAATACATTTTTATAATAAACTTTTTAATGTCAAAGGAGAATCTGGGTATGAATCAGGACATATAGGGTAGAATAATGAAGCAGAATGAAAAAGCAATAGGGACCACTGAATACTGGGAGCAAAGAAACTAATTTGAATTTCTTACTGGAAAAGAAGTTAGACCCACCAAAGAAGTGATTGCTAATCTTTCAAGCAAGGAGAATGTGGATCCACAGGTGTTGTCAGGGAAGAAGTCAGCTAGTAAGAGTCAAAAAAGAAAGAAATAGTGACTCCTTGCTGAGGGGGTACTGAGGCAGTTATTGTTCATTTGGTAATAACAATAGAGAACTCTTCAGTCTTCTCAGGGCATGTAACAAAGTCATAAGGAACTTCTATGACTTGTCAACCAGATGTTTACTACTCATTTCTGGTAATTAATAGTAGCACAAACAATTATTACAAAAAAAACCTAGGTTTCAAAGATATCAATGAAAACCTAAGACTTGGGGCATAGGTGGTGTGAGTGTGTACATGTGTGTGTGTTTTAATCATTGCTGCTTGTCAGAGACAAAGACTTTAGAAGTAAAAGGTAAATGTAAAAAGTAAACTGCTGGTTCAGAAGATGGTATTTCAGAACAGGATTTGGATTTCTCAATCATTTAAAATAAATGTTTGACAGGTTCCTGGCCTAGGATGGAGTACACCTGATGAATGCTATTATGAATGTTTTAGCTTCAAATCTCACATATATCTAATCAGATAGATTTTACACTGAAAAGCAAGGGAGAAAGTGTGTGTGTTTGTGTGTGTGAGTGTGTGGGTGTGGGTGGGTGGGTGTATATCTGCTGAGCCAAAAATTATGGAAGGTGGCTGCAATATAAGAAGAAAAATAGTAGTTGAGATATGCAAAATAGTTTAATAAAAGAGCACTGGCTTTGGAGTCCATAAAGTTGAATTAAATTCTGTCACTAACTAGCTTTGTGACCTCAGACAAGTAGTTTAAATCTCAGTGGCTTCAGTATCACCTCGAAAACAAAAGGTATAGATGAAATGCTCTCTAAGGTTCCTTCCAACTCTAATCTATGATCCTATAACCTCTTTATTTTTCTTCCTCCCTCCCTCTGTCCCTCCCTCTCACTCTCTCTATTGAGAAAAAATGTAAAATATGTAAAAGAATTGTAAAAAAAAATGTAAAAAAAAAAATGTAAAAAAAAATTGACTTTTCTGCCAACCAGCAAAATTCTGGTTATGCACTTTATCAATAGGAGACTCATTTTCCTAAGAAGAGAATCATTAGGATCTTGAGGAAGGAAGAAGGGACCATTCCACCTTTTAATTTCTGATGTCATAGGAAAAGAAAAATACTAACATGTGACCTGTATTTAAGGAAAATATATATCAAAGGATAAGAAAGAACTCATGGACTAAAATGCTATAGATGAAGTCAGCCCAGGAGAAAACAAAAGCTCTCAAAAATGAAATTCTGAAAACACAAAGAGAAACAATTCTGGAGAAGAGGAAAAGGGGCAGTTGTATAAAGAGGCAGATATGAATGAACTAAGAACTCACCAGGACAACTTACATTTCATGTACACATAGAAAACGATGGCATATTGCTGTACAGAATACTATTAGCAGTGTAAAAACCCAAAATGAGCTGCTGCTTATGAAGAAAGCTAAGGATAACAATATCCAAGGCTTAATTTAGTAATGTACTTCTTTATAAAGAGAGAAAGATCAAGAAGTTACTCCTTGTGTAGATTGGATGTGATAATGTAAGACAGAGAAAAACTACAGCTGCTCAATTCATTTTCTGCTGTCTGAGCCAAAGAGAATGACCTTTGGATTGGAAAAGACAGGGAAAAATGGATAATAGGGAATGGATACAGAAGATTAAAAAGAAAATAGTGAGTATATAGTTGCCCTTGATCAGTTCAAGTGACCTGACCTGGGTTATATGCACAGGGACAGAAGCAACACAAATAATAGAGGTGTGGTTGCTGTGCTATTTTTCACTGATCTTTGAAAGATTGTAGAGGGTTAAAGATATACCATTGTCTTGGAGAAAGGCAAATGTTGTCCTGACTTTTAAAAAAAGAAAAATAAAAGAGCAGAGAGTCTGCAGTGAAAGATCAATAAGCTTGGTTTTATTTTCTGGAGGAAAAACAATTCAGAATTCATCATTAAAAGGATAAATGATTAGCAACTAATCAAGGAAATAGAGAAGTGGTGATCAACAGAGTCAGTACAGGTTCAACAAGAGATCATGCCAGTTAGCTGCATTTCTCTTTGTCAAGATTACTAAGCTAGGAGATTTGGGAAATTTAAGTATAATTTACCTTGATTTTAACCAAGCATTTAACAGCCCTTCAGCCTTTCATGATATTCTTGAAAAAAGATGGATGTTGGCTAGACCACTGTATAATTTGGTATACTTGCAACCAGTTGGATGTTAAGACCCAAAGTTTAGTAATCAAAGTTTGAGTACTGTCTTGGAATAAGGTGTTCAATTAAGTGTCTCAGTGCTTGAACTCATATAGTTTAACACTTTCATCAATGACGTAGATAAAGACATAGATGGCATGCTGTTCCCCAAGAGTTAGAATAAGGTAAAATTGAGTCAATAATTAATGTCAAAAAATAAAGTAAGATTTATCTTACTATGTATAGCAGCAATGATCATGAAGCCAATCAACAAGTATGCATAATACATAATGAAGTGATGAATATACCTTTCTAGGTCCCACAGTTTCCCATGGGGATGTGCCCACATCCATAAAAACAGCAGGCTGCATAGAAATTAGGAGTGTGTCAGATCCAAAGAGGTGTTTGGCTCCTAGGTGTTGGCTTACATGGGGTTCATCTTGAAGCCAAAGTCAAGACTTAAACTTTTTACTAGCAAATGAATCAGATAGGATTCTATCTCCTAGCTAGCTATCTGTATCTAAAAAATTATAATTTATCATGGTGATACATAGCCCCTCCTTCTAGGTATCTAGAAGTATATACATAACTATTAAATATACTCACATAAGTTTTCATGTTTATATATGCACATATACATATTATATACATATACATATATGTCTATACATATACACACATATATAGCATAAATATACCATAACTCATTAGTCATGGCCCATACTCTAAGCAAGCTTATTCACTTAACAGTACTCATGATGATGGGTCTGCAGTTCCCAGAGCATGCCATTTCTCTCTCTCTCCCTCTCTCTCTCTCTCTCTCTCCCTCTCTCTCTCTCTCTCTCTCTCTCTCTCTCTCTCTCTCACTCTCCCTCTCTCTCTCTCTCTCTCTCTCTCTCTCTCATATTTCCAAAGGGATTTCTGATATCAGGCAAATAAGCTCTATAGCTCTAGAGTGCCAACTGGAACATTTCCCATTTTCATGAAATCAGTGACCATGATGACACCATTAACTCTTAAACATAAATAAACAATTATAACTTTTAATCATCAGAAAGCAAAAGCACTCAATTACTCAAAAGTAATGTTTACTTAATAAAAGACCCAAGCAGGAATAAGGACAACATAGTTACAATCTTCAACTAATACACCCTGGATCCAGGGGGGAGAGTGGGCACACTCTTAGAGAAAATTAGCAGGGAGGCATATAAGTGGGCAAACCCATGAAGCAACTCCAGATTGCATTGTTAAAATTCTTTCATCCCTTCCAGAATATTTGACAATCCACAAAACCACTTCCCTACAAGCTGTTCCTCTTCTGATCCTCAATACTCTCCTGCTGGGCAAAGCTATTCCTCTTTTGCTCTTGAACAAATTTAGTAGTGACAAGCTCTTTTTACTCACAGCCTCTCTCAACAAGGCACTGAAAAGGTGTTATGTTATTGCAGAGGCAAGCAGTTCCCTTAAATTACAGAAGTGCCAAAACTCCTCAGAATAGCAAATAACAAGGAACTCAACTTTATCCAATTAATTCCAAGCCTTTTTCAGAGCAAAGCACAGTTCATAACAAAACAGATCGAGAGCCTATTTTTCTCCCCTCTCTTTCTTCTTCCAAACCAAAGAAGGCAATGGAGGGTAGCATAGGATCCCCAAGAGATTTCCCCTCTTAGCGTGAAGATGATTTCAGAGAGTAACAAGCTCAGCCAGTCTAGTACACAGAAACAGGATTCACTTCTCCTCCAATGAGCTTCCAGCAACTATTGCAGCCTTTATGCAGTCAATTAGTAAAAAGATACCTCTTTTCTAATTATCAGGTTCTCATCAAGGCAAGTGAAGAGTCACCTGGAAACATTCTGTCTTCTGTCTCAGGCCTCTTAAAACACCTCTTCCACTCAGCGTACTCTCCTGTTGCTTCTTCTATTTCTTCCTATTTTTTTCTCAAAATTTCTTCTCAGCTTTAACTACCTCTAATCCTGTAAATTGGGGACTCCTGGTGCTCAGTGACTCATCTTTATCTGATGAGGTAAAACTCAAAAAATCCATTTTTCTGTCAGGCATGAATGAAACAACCCTTCCATAATCTTACTATAATCCCCAAACAGTTATTCAATTTTTAATTTTGTCAGTTGTAACCTTTAAAGGTCTTGAAAAAAAGTTCTCTGCAAATGAGCTGAGGGATCATAATACCCTGTAGCCATCATTACCTGAGTCATTGTTCTACCTTCAAAGTACATTAAATATAGTCCTCAGAACAGTTTGTGTCTCTTTCTAACATTTATCTGAGAGACTGCAACTTCACAAGTTAATTTTTATCATTTTTCCTTATACAAATATTCTTTTCTTGCCCCTTCTAGAAACGAAACTATCCACATATGAAATGGGCTACACCTTATATAACATGACTAGGGGCTACACATGTGCACAAATTTCCAACTATGCCATATGGTCTAGTTAGTTCCTTAGGGTCCAATACCTGGAAAAATGTGTGGTACTCATTGCACATCCTTATCATATTTTCAGATGTCACAAAGCTGGGAGAAATAGCTAACACATTGGATGACAAAGCTCAGATTTAAGAGATCTCAACAGGCTAAAACATTGGACCAAATTTTATCAAATGAAATGTAATAGAATAAAGGTTAAATCTTATATTTCAAAAAATCAACTTCCCAAGTATAGAAGAGTCCTAGGCAGAGAGCAGTTTATCTAAATGAGAACAGGAAGTTCCAGTGGAATGTAAAAGTCAGGAGTATGATGTGGTAAATTAAAAAAAAAAGTTAATTTGACCTTAAGATGATAAAACCATAGATCTAGAGCAGAAATAGGAAACCTGTGGCCTTGAGGCCACACACACGTGGCCATCTAATCTTTGTGTGTGACTAAATCTAAACTTCACAGAACAAATACTTTAATTAAGTGGATGTGACCTCAAGACTGCAGGTTCCCCAGTCCTGGGGAGTATGTAGAGTATGATGACTTCTAATTCATCTTACTCCTTACTGAACTCTGCACTGTTCAAATGGCATCTGGAGAACTCAGGCACCATATTCTAGGAAAGACCTTGATCAACTAGGAGTATATCCAAAGAAAGAATCCAGGATGGTGAGGCCCCTCAAGTTCCTTCCACATGAAAAACAGTTAAAGGAACTGGGATATTTGGCCAGGAGAAGAGAAAACTCAGAGGGTCACATAAATGTTATGTATTTGAAGGGTTGTTATCTGAAGGTTAGAGCCCAAAACACAGGTAAAATTTGCGAAGAAACTAATTTAGGGCCTATGTAAGTGCAAACTTCTTGACAACTAGAGCTCTCCAAAAAATGAAATAGGTTGACTCAGAAAGTCATTAAAACACAGATCTAGCTCTAGAAGGGATTTTAGAGTCTGTCA
>CM053595.1:156891159-156908422 GCA_028646575.1 Pseudocheirus occidentalis
GAAGGGAAGGGAAGGGAAGGGAAGGGAAGGGAAGGGAAGGGAAGGGAGGGGAGGGAGGGGAGGGGAGGGGAGGGGAGGGGAGGGGAGGTGCTATTATCGTCCCCATTTTATAGTTGAGGAAACTAAAGCCCAGGGTCACATAGCTAATAAGTGCCTAAGACCAAGATTTGAACTGACTTCAGACTCTGTGCCACTTCACTGTCTCCATGAAGATCAAAAATTCTATGTGTTTGGGGTAGACTTTGAATCTAAGTCCTCTTGACTCCAATTCCAGTGCTGCATCTATTATATGAAGCTGCTACTAGCGTTTGGCTCCCTCTTCCATTCATCCATGTAGAAAGCATCAATGCAATTTTATGTAAGGGGGAAATGAATGGTCTTCAAGCAGAGACTTAATGACTGATGGAAAAGGAATTCTTGAGGTCATTTTGAATATGAGATTCTGTGAATCTGTAATGGACTTAGAGACAAAAGACTCAGGTCCCAGGTTGGAGTTCTTTCTCTACCATTGGTTATGTTACCTTGGTTAGATGATGTTAACCTCCCTAAATCTCAATTGTACCCTCTCAGAGTTCACACTTTTATGATTATAAATTTGGATCTCTGACCCAGTAATACCACTTTTGGGGTCGTATCCCAAAGAGATCATAGAAGTGGGAGGAAGACTTATATGTACAAAAATGTTTATTGCAACTCTCTTTGTGGTGGCAAAAAATTGGAAATTTAGAGGATGCCCATCAGTTGGGGAATGGCTGAATGAGTTGTGGTATATGAATGTAATGGAATACTATTGTGCTATAAGAAATGAGGAGGAGATGGACTTCATATTTACCTGGAGAGGCTTATACAAATTGATGCTAAGTGAGAAGAGCAGAACCAGGAAAAATTTGTACACAATTATAGATACAATGTATGTGTGATGACCAACTTTGATAAACTGGACTCTCCTCAGCAACACACAGCTATAAGACAACTCTACAAGTCTCAGGTTGGAAGGAGATATCTACATTCAGAGAAAGATCTAGAAAGACCAGAGTTTTAATGGAGACTGAAGCAATGCATGCTGTTGTTCTTTTTCGTGTTTGGTTCTCTTTCGTTTTTTACCATTGTTCTCTCCATTGGTTACAAACCTTCTATACAACCAGACTATTGTACAATGTGAAAGTATTTGCAGATCCTATACTTGATTGCAAGCCACCATGGGGGGGCGAGGGGAGAAAATTTGAAACTCAAGAGATTGCGGAACTGAATCTTGTAAACTAAAAGTAAATAAACAAGTCAATAAAAAATAAATTTGGATCTGGAAGATACCTTAGAGGACATCTAATCCAGTCCCCTCATTTTATAGATAAACAAAGACATAAATAGTTAAGTGGCATGCCCTAGGTCAATGATGTCAAATTCAAATAGAAATAAGGCTGCTAATCCATACATAAGAATCTTTACGGGTCACATAATAACTTGACTTTAAAGCTGTCTAACTATTATATCTGTCTTGTCATATTTTTATTTATTGTGTTAAATATTTCCCATTTACATTTTAATTCAACTGGATGCTCTTTGGAGTGCTGTGGTAGGCCCTGTGTTTGCTACCTAGGCCTTATGTGAGTCACCCAACTGGTAAGAGGAAGACCTAGGATTCAAACCTAGGTCCTGACTCTCTATTCAGCAATCTTTTTAAAATCATAACAATACTTTCACTACCTACTTTAAAGGGATTTTATGAAGAAAGAACTTTGTAAAGTTCTTTATAAATGTGAAGTATTACTATTTTCTCTACTGGTATTTCAACTTATATTTTATCCCATTAGGCTCTGACTTTTAAGTGTCTTTAAAAGGGGTTTTTATAAATGGTTCCTATTTGTCCAACCTTAAGAAGTTTCCCAGGTAAGATATGAAGTCCACTCCCTTCTAACAGGGGATTAGAACAGCTATATAACACCCCTAGTCCATTTATTTCAATATTAGCATTCAATCTGAGTCAATTCAGATAACAAATCATTGTTCCATATCTGCAATCCCTATCAGACACTTAATTTTCAGGTTGCTGTATTTTAACCAGCCATCTGGGGACTCTTATCTGTCTCCAGTCTAGCTGTTACAGAGGTAATTGGCATTAACAGAGCACTGGGATAGTATCAGATCTGACCTCAATGCTGGGAGAATTAGTATATTCACGAGTACAAGCCCAAAATAAACCTGAGTCTTGAGTCCCTGGGGTGGGATAGGAATGGTAGGGGTAGGATAGAGGTCAAGATTGAATAAACTGAGGTGGGGGGGACCAATAGCTGAGACTTTTATACAGACCCTTTGATGACAAATTTAATGCTCTTTCCACTGGACCATACTGTCAGCAAACTATTGTCTGTATAGAGTCAAGTACAACCTTATCCACTTTAATATATAAATCTCAAATTCCAAATCACATGGAAGGTTCCTTTAGGCAGATCTGCAATATATGGTCTTGTAAATGCCTGGGACATTGAGAGATTAAATGGCTTACAAGGATTGCACAGTCAGTCTATTTAAGAAGCAGAGTTTGAACCCAGATCTTCCTGACCTTCCTATTTCATGCACATGCATGCACACACACACACACACACACACACACACACACATACACACACACGTATGGATAGAGAATGACCAACAAAGAAATTAATAGTAAATCAGGGTGGGTCACATTTGGGGAATCATGTGAAATTGTTAATGATTCCTGTGGTTCTCAGTCACAAAAGCCCATTTCTTTGACACAAAGATCCTTCCACTGACACTATACAGGTATGAATATTGGAGGAACAAGGACTCAGAATGATAAAAAAAAATGTATATGACCTAAAAGGCATTGGAAAAAAATATGACACAAGTAAGTAGGATGCAGCATATTACAAACATTTATTTTTTCAGAAGAAGGGCTGAAAAAGGAGATGGTTCCCCCATATAACAAGTGATACAGAAGAGAAGAAATGAATTAATAACATTTGGGAAAACCCAAACATTATACTATTTTCCATGAAATATTAATGAAACTAAAGACAGACTTCCAATTTATTGGACTAAGGAAATTGAGGGGATTAGGACAGCAAGTGGTTAATTATGGGAATTGAGTGAACTATACTGACTCCATATTGTGATTCAATTCCATAACTAGCTCAGTTCACTTTCCATCCAATTACAGGCACAATTCAAATTCTGTCTTATGAGAAAGCTTTATTCAGTTTTCAGGATTAGGAGAAAACCTTGCTGCATTGCTTAAACCTAGCCCTGCATGAGTAGGAAGGTGGACCACTCCCCCAGCTGCTGCTTAAGGACCTAAATTATAATAATGAGAAACCCTGTCAGATCCAAAGAGCATCAGCAAGGAATTTGTTCACAATTGTATATCTCAAACAACCCATATGTTTTATCTAAAAATTGGTCCTGTGTTGCTCAATCAGTTATTGTTTCCATGTGCTTTTGATTATTTAGAGAAACTTTGGAGAAGTGGAACACTTCTTTTTCTGAAATTCAAAGAATTCCAAGGAAATTATCTGTTCACTCTCCCCCTCTCAACTTAGAAAGTCACTAATCTTTCATGCAATTAGAAATCAAAGGACCTAATGTTATATGGTTTCCTTTTAATTAATCAGTCACATTTGATTAATCATTTTTAATTTATAAAAATCTGTCTTCCCCTGTATTTAGGGTCCAGCCCTAAACTGCAGAAAGGGTTTTAGGTAAAAACTTATATACTGTAATTCTGACAAAAGAGAAAGAAAAGAACAATGAATTAGGTACATAACTAAAAATTTAAAAACCTAGAAAAGCAATAAGTTAAAAAAAACTAACTAAACACAAAGTAAGAATTATTGTGAAAAATCAAAGAAATTGGGGGACAAAGAGGGACAAAGAGGATCAAAGTATGGAATTGGAGGAAGACAATGAATTCATAACTCCTGCATCAAAAGCTTCCAAAAAAAACTATGAATTGGTTACAGGCCATGGAGGACCTCAAGAAGGATTTTGAAAATCAAGTTAGAGAAGTGGAGGAAAAATTGGGAAGAGAAATGGGAATGATGCAAGAAAATCATGAAAAAGAGAGTCAATAGACTGCTAAAGGAGAACCAAAAAATACTGAAGAAAATAAGACCTTAAGAAATAGACTAACTCAAATGGAAAAAGAGGTCCAAAATGTCAATGAGGAAAAGAATGTCTTAAAAAACTAAAGTGGCCAGATGGAAAATAAATTTCAAAACCTCACTGAAGAGAATAATTCCTTCAAAATTAGATTGGAGCAAATGGAAGCTAAGGACTTGAAGAGAAATCAAGAAACTATAAAACAGATCCAAACAAATGAAAAAATAGAAGGCAATGTGAAATATCTCATTGGAAAAATCACTGACCTGGAAAATAGATCCAGGAGAGATAAATTAAAATTAAAAATTATTGGGCTACCTGAAAGATCAAAAAAAGAGCCTAGACACAATCTTTCAAGAAATTATCAAGCAAAATTGTCCTGATATTCTAGAACCAGAGAGGAAAACAGACATTGAAAGAATTCACCAATTGCCTCTTGAAAAAGATCCCAAAAAGAAAACCCCTAGGAATGTTATAGCCAGATTGCATAGTTCTCAGGTTAAGGATAAAATACTGCAAGCAGTCAGGAAAAAACAATTTGAATATTGTAGAAACACAATCAGGATAACACAGGACCTAGAAGTTTCTATATTAAGGGACTGAAGGGTTTGAAATATGATATTCCAGAGGCCAAAGGAGAAAAAATTAAAACCAAGAATCACCTAACCAGCAAAGCTGAATATAAAGCTTCAGGGAAAAATACAGTCATTTGATTAAGTAGAGGATTTTCAAGCATTCTTAATGAAAAAATCAGAGCTGAATAGAAAATTTGACTTTCAAATACAAGAAGGAAGAGAAGCATGAGAAGATAAACAGAAAAAAGAAATGATAAGGAAATTATTAAAGTTGAACTATTTACATTCCTACATGGAAAAATGATCATTGTAACAAATAAGACTCTTTTCAGCATGAGGATAGTTGAAGGGAATATATATGTGTATATGTATGTATGTATGCATGTATAGGAGGGTGTGCATATAAATACATATATGAGTGTGTACATATGTATGTATATGTATATAGAGAGAGGGAAAAAGATGAGTTGAATATGAAGGGATGATATCTAATAAATAAAATTAAGAAGTGAGAGAAATTTATTGGGAGAAGGAGAGAAGGAGAGGTAGATTAGAGTAAATGATCTTACATAAAAGAGGGAAGAGAAAACTGTTACAACAGAGGGGAAGAGCAGGAAGGTGAAAGGGAATGGAACAACCTTACTGTCATTGAATTTGGCTTAGGGACAGAATAACATACACACTCAATTGGTTATCTTGCCCTACAGGAAAATAGGGGGTAAGGGAATAAGAGGGGGGATGATAGAAGGGAAGGCAGATTGGGCAAGAAGGTAATTAGAAGCAAACGCTTTTGAAAAGGGACAGGGTCAAAGAAGAAAATAGAATAAGTGGGGGGCAGTGTATACAATGCAGGGAAATAGAGTTAGTCTTTCACAATATAATTATTTGGAAATGTTTTGTGTAACTACATATATTTTGTCTGTGTAGTATATGTGTGTGTATGTGTATGTGTGTATAGAAGATATTTTTAGTATCTTCCTAGTGGGGGTAGATGAGGAGGGAGAAAGGAAAAAAATCTGGATCTCAAAGTTTTAAAAACAAATGTTTAAAAGAAAATTGTTTTTTTACATGCATCTGGGAAATAAGATATACAGGCACTGAGGAACAGAAATCCATCTTGCCATACTAGAAAGTTAGGGAGGGCACAGGGGAGGACATATGAGAGAAAAAATTTAAGGAAGAGGTATTCAGTAGGCTTACTATTCTGGGGTGTAGGGGAAATATGGGGAGAAAAATGTGTAATTCAAAATCTTGTGGAAATGAATGTTGAAAACTAAAAATAAATAAACTGGTGGAAAAAACTTCACTGAAGAAAAGACCTTAAAAATTAAAATTGACCAAGTTGAAACTGGTGATTCCATGGAGAAACCAACAAACAATAAAACAAGATCAAAAGACTGAAAAATATAAGGAAATATGAAATACCTAGTAGGAAAAAATGTTGATCTGGAAAATAGATTGAAAAGAGATAATTTAAGAAGCATTCTATTATCTGAAAACTATGAACAAAAATAAGCCTAAGCATCACATTTCAAAACATTATAAAGAAAAAATACCCCTATCTCTTAGACCCAGATGGCAAAACCAAAATTAAAAGAATCTTGTAGCTACTTATTGAGAACAAAAATTACAAAATGAAAATTCCAAGGAATATTATAGCCAAAATTCAGAGTAATCAGGTCATGGAGAAAACATTGAAATAGTCATGAAGAAAAAAATTTAAGTACCATGGAGCCACAGACAAGATCATACAAGATTTAACAGGGTTTTTTTGAAGGAATAGAGGGTTTAGAATATAATATTCTAGAATTCAAATGGTCTAGGATTATGGCCAAGATTAACCTACCAACAAAAAATGAATATATTCTTACAGATTATGCTACAGGGATCAGACTACATCTTCCCCTTACAGGTAAAAAAAAGTCCTAATGAAAAGACCAGAGCTGAATAGAAAATCTGATATTCAAACACAAGACTTGTGTTTGTATAAAGTATATACAAGAAAGAGTATAAAAGAGAAGTATAAAAAGGTAAACATGAGTGAGAAATCATAAGGACCTAAACAAGGATAAACTTGTTTATAATCTTACATGAGAAGAATGATAAATGTAGCCCTTCAGACCCTTATCATAATCTCAAAAGAAGAATAGAAGGGTAAGAAAAGTAGATATGCTGAAGAGAGAAAGGGAGAGAAAGAATGAAGAAAATTATCTCATATAAATTGGGAACACTAGAAGGATACAATGAAAGTGAGAACAGATTAAGGGAGTGTGAACAACATATGAACCTCACTCTCATCTGAATTGATTCAAGACAGGAAGATCACACATATACAGACATAGTTGGGTAAAGAAATATATCTTATTCAACAGTGAGATAGGAGGGAAAGAGGTTAAAAGAAAGGTACAAAGGGAGAAGGAGGAGGACATATTAAGGGAGGCCATGGTCAGGAGCAAAATAGATTATTGAGGAGGCAAAAGGGCTGAAAGGTGAAGAATAAGTATAAGAGAAAAGGATGGATGGAAATGATATAGTTAGCAATCATAACAGTGAATATGACTAACTCATACATAAAATAGAAGCATATAGCAGAATGGATTTTTTTTAAATAGAATTCAACAATATGTTATTTAAAAGAAACACACTTGAAACAGAAAGACACACACTGATTTAAAATAAGGGGTTGGAGAAAAATCTATTATGTAACAATTGATTTTTCTTTTAAAGGCAGGGGTTGTAATCATGGTCTCAAAGGGAAAAAAAGCAAAAATGCACTCAGAGATAAGGAAACTATATTTTGCTAAAAGAAGCCATACACATTGACTTAATAATATCAGTACTGAATATAGATGCACCAAATGTCTCAGCATGCAAACTCTTGAAGTCAAATGTAAATGAGGTAGGGGAAGAAATAGCTAGTAAAACTATAATAATGGAAGACTTCAATTTATTCCTAGCAGATCTAGATAAAACTAACTACAAAGTAAATAAGAAGAAGTTAAGGAAATGAATAAATTTTTAGAAAAGTTAGATATTATAGACCTCTGGAGAATGCTAAATGGCAATAAAAGTAATATAACTATTCTTAGCTGTGCATGGCACCTTCAGAAAAACTGATCATGCATCAGAAGCAGAAAAACAGAAATGTTAAATGCCTCTTTTGCTAACACTAATTATCAAATTACATTTCATAAAGGTCCTTTAAAGAATAGATTTAAAATTAATTGGAAACTAAATATCATCCTCCTAAGAATGAATGGGTCTATGGACAAATCACAGGAACAATAATTTCATTAAAGACAATGACAAAAATGAGACAAAATACCAAAATTTATGGGATGCTAGCAAAGGAGTCCTTAGGGGAAAATGCATGGTTCTAAATATCTATATTAATAAAAAAGAGGAGTAGATCAAAGAATTGTGCATGAACTGGCAACTATGTGCCCAATAAAACTGAAAATTTATATTAAATGGATAATTTACAAAAATAAAAATTTTCCAAATTAACAGAATATAAAATTAGCAGAAATAGAATACTTTGCCCTAAAGAAAATCAGAAATGGTCTTCCCAAGTTAAAAAAACAGAACTAGATGGATTTGAAAATAATTTTTACCAAACATTTAAAAAACAAGTATTTCTGATACTGCATATATAGTTTGAAAAGACAGGTAAAGAAGGAGTTCTACCAAATTTCTTAAATTACATAAATATGATTTTGATACCTAAATCAGAGGGAACCAAAACAGAAAAAGAAAACTATAGACCAATTTCTGTAATGAATCTTGATGAAAAAAATTGAATAAAATACTAGCAAGGAGATTATAACAATACATTTACAAAATCATACACTCTGACCAGACTCAATTTGTGACAGGAATTAATGATGAATTGGTTCAATATTAGGAAAACTATAACCATAATTGACCATATCAACAACAAAAAGAATAAAAATCACATAATTATTTCAATAAATGTAGAATTTTTTTATAAAATACAACACCCTGTAGTGTTAAAAAAAAATAAAAAACATAAGAATAAGTGTAATTTTTCTTAAAATGATAAGATCTATCTAAAACCAAGAGCTAGCATTATAAGTAATGAAGATTAGCTAGACAGCTTTCCAACAAAATTAAGGTAAAGCAAGGATGTCCATTATCACCAATATTATTCAACATTGTCCCAGAAATCCTAGATATAGCAACAAGACAATAAAAATAAATGCCATAACTAAGCAAAGAATAAATTCTGAGTGGGCCAGAAAGATTTTCTGAGATTGACATTCATTTTCTTAGTATTTAATGCAAGAATAATCTTTCCTTTACATATACAAATTCATTAATTATGTAGATCTTCATCATTGTTAAGCTACGGTAGGTTTTGGATAATACTGCTGAGACGTAAAAAAAAATCCAGGTTCTCTGCTATGGGACATATTGTATTCATTAGGACCCTTGCCATAATTAATGTGTATTCCTTGGTCATTGACATGGTCTCCACCAAACAAGTAGAGAGACCTAGAAAAATACCAACTTCTTATCTTAAAAGTTTGGGGAAAGACCATCAAATTCAATATGGATTCATTTCTATAGTCCTCCTCAATTTCTTTGCTGGAGAGAGCCCTGAACAGTCTCTAATTATGTAGAAGACATTTCTTTGCACAGCCTATGCATTGGTTTATCCATTAACTTGAGTAGATACTGATGAAAATTCCTTAATCCATGCTTCCTCTGACAGCATGAATTAAACTACTTTTCCTGGGTCTGAAAAAAGGTATGAGAAGCAAAATCAACCTAAGGTAGAGCAATATAAGTTCAGCCTTCTGGGGAGTTTTGCAGGCCCTGATCACTGCAGTCCTTTTTCTTTCTTACTCGAATTCATACAAATATGTGTCAATGTTTTTGTGTGAATATGGATATGTATAACCATAAATACTGAGATACAAACATATATAATATGTATGTATGTATTGATGTGTGTATGTATGCATACATATGCGTGTATCTATCTGTCTAGATTTCTAATTATCCCCATCAAATACTTATAAAATAAGGTATATGAAAGAGATATAATTTTTCTTTGTCTGAAATTTCATCAGTGTCCCTGACATAAAAGCTCTTTACAGTAATGCAGAAATGCAGTCCACAGTTTATATAATCTTAGATAGAAGTTGGGGCTGCTAAGAGCTTAAGGGACTTGCCCAATCATGCAGCCTGTGCCATTGTCCAGGTGTGAATCTGGGTAAGCCTGACTCCAATTTCTGCCTCTGTCCATTAGTCCATGCTGAATCTTAATCCTTTATTTTTATATGCATATTCAAAAAGATTTATTAAGCACCTATTATATGCAAAGCACTACTGTTGGTACTGAGAAAGATGAAGTTCACGTAAGACTTGGTCTTACCTAGAAGGAGTGAATGGTGTGGGGAGAGGGGTGCATCAGTAGGTATATCTTGCCTTCATTATCATGGAAAGACCCTTCTGAACACAAAGGGGAGAATTTCCCTTCTGTGATATGAAATTACGTAGATCAGCTTCTGAAACATGTGATATGAGAAATCTCATCTCTCTCCTCCAATCTATCATTTTATTTAGCCTGTATTGATGTAAATGTAGCAAGTACTAACTAGTTAGGTAAAACAGTCAAGCATAATTATCATTTAATCAGTAAGGAGAGCATTTCAATCTGCTTATAATGGAGGATATAAAAGTAAACCAACTTAAATTCCTAAAGTACATAATTTATGTATAGAAATATGCCAAGGATGTGATAGTTAAGCCATAGTACACTTTAGTCAAAAAATGCATCCATTCCTTTCCACATGTTATTTGAATAAAGCAAATACAGACACCCCCAAACAACATTGAATTCGGCTGTTATCCTATATGTCATGAAGAGCAAAGAGCTGGCACTTTCTCATGTGCTGATCAGAATTGTATTAATTATGATATTCATGTTAATCTGTCTAGATACCAACATATCCATTAAGGTAAGTTGATTAATATTCATAGTTACTGCAAAGCTGGATGGTCTGGCAGGGGTAAAAAAAAAACAAGAAATGAGGAGAAGTAGGGATTGCTAAAAGCAATGTGGTAAATTTCCTTAAAAAATAACCTTATTATCTTCCTACTATGTCCTTAATCCAACCAAATTCACGCACTTTTTAGCACAATTATACATTCTTGGCATAGGTTTACAAACATTACATGTAAAGAATCAGCATGTTGTAATGGGAGAGGTACTGAAATCAGTAAACCTAGCTTTGTACCTTAGTTCTGCCATTTAATGGCTATATGACCTTGGACAGCCATTTAACATATCTAGTTAAGTCTCAATTAATTCAAATAATGAATTCCCCTAAAGTGGTCATATGTATTGAAATTGGCACCATTTGAAATTATAGTTATAACTTTACAAATATCTCATTTGATACAACCACCCTGGGAAGTAGGTACTATGTTATTATACTTCAAACTCAGAGAGGCAGAAGTTAATTGATTTGCCCAGGGTCACATAACTCATATGTGGCTGACGGCAGATTTGAACTCAGGACTTTCTGATTCCAGCCCCAGTACTTAATCCACTGTGCCGTTTAGCTGCTACAGAATGACTAAAGCATTTTTTACATACTCTCCAATACTGCCTTATTGAATTTTTTTGAATTACTACTAGGCACATCAATTGATGCAATGATGGGGGCCCTTGAAAACAACTTAAGTATTTCTATTTTATACTTTATGAATACTTTTCCGTATTTGCTATTAACATTCTTTAGCACTCTAAAGGCTTCAAATAAAACATGTGCATAGTACCTATGAGGACCAGACATATCATATTACACCTATGATTAAATGCTTTAGACTTTTGTTGTACAGTTATTTTTATTGGGTCACATCTTTGCCTGTATTAGTCTTTTCCACTTGTAGCATCAGAAGAATTTGCCAAATGTTGATAGAACCTTGTAAAAATGTATTTACAAAGTAAAATAAAATGTTATTTTTGCAAAAAAAAATTATAGTTATAGAAAATATGGTAATTGGTTCCAGTCCTAAGTAAAAATGCAGTACAAATTTGGGGGTTTTCATTTTTGCACTAATAGGGGTCTATCTGTACTTGTTCATTCCTTTCAGTTTCATTTTGTATAGAAATAATGCTAAATTCTCAAAAATTATGTAGTCAGGCTCAATCAGGTCCTTCCAAACTAGAAAGATTTTGAGTATTATCTTTCATGTCCATTATCCAAAAGCCATTTGAATCAAGACTATAGAGATTCACAATGGGAATTTTGTCCACTAAGCAATGGTTTTTTTTAAAGCTAGAAACAGTATGTCATAATGGAGAGTTCTGGAATTGAAGTCAAAAACATCTGGATTCAAATTTTGACTCTGCCATTCACTGTATGAAGTTGAGAGAGTGATTCATTTTTTCTTAGCCTAAGTTTCTTCATCTATATTATGAGTCAGTTGGACTACATTACCTCTAAACTCCCTTTAAACTCTAAATCAATGAAACTGTGACATTGTGAGCTGCATCAATGGAGAAAACATTTTTATATCCAAAGATCTCAAACCCAAACCAAAAATAAAATCTCAGATTATAGCTATCTCTGAGATGAAGCCAAGGATTTCTCAGAAAAGCACTATTAGTATAAACTTTCCTGCCTAAGACATTTGATGCCCACAAGGACCTAGAAAGAAGGAAAATACAGACAATAAGCAACTCCTCTTCTCACTCTCCCCTGGGTCAGCCTACTTAGAGGCACATAGAAACACATTAATACCAGTGAAATTTTCTGAGGATCACAAACAATAAAGCTTTTCCCTTCCTACAACTCAGTCTTACCCAGGTCTGATTCATTCTCCTTGAACAAACAAGACTGCCAATGGTAACCGGCTTAATAATGACCTATAACAGGCACCAACACTATATAAATCTTAGCTATTGCTACATTTTCTCTTCCTTAACTTTCTGGACTACATGTTTTCACAAAATACCATAATGGAATCTCAATCCAGGCCAGATAGTTGTAGTGTTATGTTTTCTCTAGCCATGGTGCTGACCCAACTCACTTCAACTTGAGATCTTTTTTCCCCTGACCATGGTGGTGACATACTCTCTCTGGTAAAATAATGTTTGTTTAAAATGTTGAAACAATTCCTGTTTTTGTCTTCCTAATGGACAGGATGGTTGTGTGAATCATACAAGGCCATAGTCCTTCCCCAGGCATCTTCATGTCATATTCCTGTGCTCTCGATTCTAATTTCATCCCACCCCTCCACCAAACTGCCCTCAGTTCCTCATCCTCTAATTGTTGAGCCATCACCATTTCCAACCTCACCCAGACTGCTGTGCTGCTATTCCCTCTCCATACTAGTGCACTACAGATTAGATTTCATTCTTATCACTCTATAAATTGATCCTGATCAACACTCCCATATGTGTGTGCCCTCCTATATAAGCTGATGTAGAGTGAAGTAAGCAGAACCAAAAGAACAGTTTATATTATAATAGAAACATTATAAAAATGATTAATTGTAAGGACTTTTATAAACTGGTGAAGAATGCCAGGATCAGAACTGGTGGAACGATTTATATAATAATGAAACTATAATAAATAAACCACTTCAAAAGCTAGAAGATCTATAATCAATATAAAAACCATTGCTGATTCCTAAAGACTGATGATGAAACATGCTATCTATTATAGAGACATAATGTTGTTAGGGTATGGAATAATAACACACACAGCCATTAAGGAGTTTTTTGTCTGAATATTAATATTTATTACCAAAAATATTGTTGATTCTTTTAACTTTCCAATGAGTGGAAGTTGGAGAGCGAAGAAAAATTTCTATCAATTTTTTAATTGAAAGGGGGCTCTTGCAGAAGTTAAATATTGAATGTCCTTCAGATGAAGTCATTATATTATTAGTTTTACTTAACTATTTTATTGTTACAAGAGACTTCTCACAAAGTTGGAGTAATCTATAAATGTTTATAATGAGACAACAGAGTACATTAATACAACTTTAAAAATATGAATGTGAGCTCCATGAGGAGCTTTGCTTTTTCTAATTGTTTCTTGAATACTTATCACAGCTTCTTGCAGAGTAAGTCATTACTATCTGCTTTTTCATTCTCTCACATATTCATAGCTGTATGTAAACACGAACTATTGTATTTAGATACACACAGTCTCCAAGATGAGAATAAAACAAAAAGTCCTAGTAAAGATTGTTTTTGCATTTTTTCCTTTGTAATAGATTGTAACTTCTTAGAGGACAAGGCACAATTCTCCCTTTCCATCACCTAACTATTCCCACATGTAATCTGGTTCTTAAATCTTCCAATTTAAAAAAAAGATGAAAATGTGTCAAAAAAAAAAGCAAGGGGCTCAAGAACAAGAGGGCTAAAGGCAAATGATGTGGACAATAATTGTATGGCTGTGGCCATATTTGGTATTTGTTGTATTTATGACAATACTCTCTTTGAGCTATTTCCCTCACTGAAAGATGTATTTGTATCTGGGACATGGAACCCTAGCCAATAATGGATGAGATACCCTGATGAGAAGTTATTTTACAAAGTCATCCCAGATATTGTTATGGGATTGTAATGCACTGTTTCATCTCTCTATACAAGCCCTGAGTGACTTCTGAGCATCTATATTGAATCCATAATCTGCCTTGCCAGGGATACTAGATTAAAGAAACAAGTAGCCAAATATGAAGTGAACATTAAATCATTTCTGAAAATCAACATCAAAAACTTCATTTAGTCCAAAAAGAGAAACTACATAATTTACAAAGGGGTTGCATTACTCTCAAAATAAACTCCATTCCAAGACCTCCATCAAACTTCAGCTACCCCAGAATCCTTTCTGGCCCAAATCAACCCAAATAAAAAGCAATTCCAAACAGCTACCAGGATTGTCTTCCCTATAGTTACCTCATTTAGCAGATGGTATGGGTGGGTTGAGTTTTGAGATGAAGGATGAAGGATGAGATGTCAAGACAAGAAATGCTGTTGCCTGAATTGAAGCTGTTTTGACACATTCTACAGATGGCATGGCAAAGCTCAGCTCTTAAAAGCTACATAAAACAAACCACACTGCTGCATTGGAGATGTGAGTGATGAGTAGCATGGAAATATCAGGAGATACATGCTGCCAGTTCCCTCTCCCCCCACAAAAAAAAAATCAGAGCCAAAAATTACAACAGTTTACATGTTGCCAAAGTGAAACCAAACATTTCAGTCCAAATTCAAGCCTTGGTATGAATATATTCCAAAGCTTCTAAACCACTGTCCCTTCTAGGACATTGTATAAAGTCTACAGATATAGTTCTATTATACTTCCATAAAGAAATACATTGCCATGTGCACTAATAATATTGTCCTAAACCAAGGAGGAGAAGGAGGAGAAGGAAAAGAAACAGAGAGGTAAAAGATCCCTCTCATAGATGAGGGATTACCTTCAGAGCTACCACTGATATTGATAAGTTTTAATAAAAAGAAATGTCTGAGGAAGTGATTGGAAAATACAAAAGCTATTGACTTGGTGCCTGAGACTCAGAGGCATCAAATCATTTGATGTTGCCCTCTGTGTTTTGAACTTCAAGCAGGTGTAATGGCAAGCAGATGAATACTTAGCACCTTGTTTCAATTATTTAATTATTTATCACCTTGTTTCAGTTCAATTTTATTTAAGCCTTGCCCTTAATTATACCAAGTCTTTATTAAGAAACAGAATCAGGTGGCAGAGCCAAGATGGCAGCATAGAAGCAGGAAAACTCCACAGCTCCCACATAACCACTGCAAATACTTATAAAATATGACTCTAAACAAATTTTAGGGCTCTAGAACTCACAAAATTACAGAAAAACACATCTCCTTCTGAAGGCAGCTGGACAGGCAGGACAGGAAGGGCTCATGACAGCTTGGTGGGAGCCAGAACCAGCACAGCCTGAAACTGCAGCTTGGCCCTGGGGCTGCCAGGACAAGCCACAGCTGGAGCCTCAGGAGAGTGGATCAGTGGCAGCTGTGGCAATTTTGAGAATTATCAAGCCATAAGAAATAAGGACCAAGTGAAAGGTTAGTGGAACTCAGCTAAATTCAGGAGAGAGGGTTCAGCTGAACTGCCTCTAGGGCAAGGAAGCAGAAGAAGCAGCAGCCTCAACATGGCTGCTTCACAAGCTCCTGGCCTGCAGATTGCATGGGGGCCAACCAATCATTCAGAGGTTAAGTGCTCCTGCCTTAAGCTGCCTGGATCAGGATCAGGGTCTTGTCTGGTGGTCCTGGGGTGCATTTTCAGTGAGCCAAAGCTGGTGAGGGCTGCAGCAGCCTCCTAATAGCTCCAGGAGCTGCAAAAACTGCAGCAATTTGGGACAGAGTTTTCCCCTCAGGAAGCAGACTTCCACAGAGCTAAAAAGACAAGTAATTGACTGGCAACATGAGCAAGCAAAGGAAGCAAAGTAAGAACAGCAATCCAACTTCAGATTCCTTTTTTGGGGACAAAAAGGATCAAAGCATGGGAAGGGAAGAAGACAACAAGTCAGAACTCCCACACCAAAAGCTTCCAGGAAAAATGTAGGAGCCAAGATGGCAGCATAAAAGCAGCAAGGTCCCGCAGCTCCCATGCAGCCACCCTAAACACCCATAGAATATGATGCTGGACAAATTCTAGGACTGTCAGACTCACAAAAATACAGAAAACACTTCTTTTGCTGAAGGCAACTCGGGAGCAGGGGTCATCACAGCAGGATGTGAGCCGAGGCCAGCCAAGCCTGAAACCGAAACCAAACATGGCCAGGCCCCAGGGCAGTCAGGAGGAGCCGAGCCAAGGTGCAGCCAGTCTACAAGAGAGAATATCTACAACATCTAGCAACTCCACATGTAGCAAGGCATGAAAAATAGGGATTAGAGAAAGGCAGCTAGCAGGAGGGGCTCATCATGCAGGCCTGCAGGCCAGGAGCAGAGACCAGCCCAGCCTGAAACCACCATGCAGCCAGGCTCCCGGGTGGTCAGGAGGAGCCAAGCCTCCCAAGCCACAGCATGAGTCTACTTCAGAGAAGATCTAAAGCACCTCAAGCAATATTCACATCTACAAAGCCAGGATTAGAGGTCAGTGAAAGTGAATGAAGCTTTCAAGCTAAATTTCAGGGAGGAAAAGCAATTCAGCCAATCTACCCCCAGGGCAAGGAAGCAGTGGGGAAAGGGCAGGAACTGCTGTAACCAGCAGCTGCTGCCACTGGACTACTTCAGAGCCCCTGGCCTGCAGACCCCACAGCGGGGCTGAGTCAATTGATCAGGGTCAACTGCTCTTGCGTTGAGCGGCCTGGATCTGGATCATGGTCTTGGGTGGTGGTCCTGGGGTGCGCTATCAGCAAGCCAAAGCTGGGGGGGAGCTGCAATACCCCACTAATAGCTCTGGCAGCTGGGAAAACCCCAGTGATTTGAGACAGAGCTTTCCCCCCTGGAAGCAGAGTTCCACAAAGCTAAAACAAAACAGCCAATTAATTGACTGGCCAACATGAGGAAAAGGAAACAAAATAAGAACAGCAATAAAACTCTAGAA
>CM053595.1:156908922-156931792 GCA_028646575.1 Pseudocheirus occidentalis
CAATAGCATTCTTCCAAGTCACAGGGGAATTCACACCTTTTCACCAATGGACAGAGTTCTATACTTAACACTAGGTTACTAGGATCTACTTAACATCTGATCAAACAAATTAATTACCATTACACCTTGGTTCACAGATTTTATGTTCTAGGTCTCTACACGATATTATCTTTGCAGCACTGGACTTTGCTTTGTTGCCAGATGCATCCATAGTTGGACGTCCTTTCTGATTTGGCCCAGTAGCTTCATTAGTAGTGGAGTTATTTGTAGTTGTCCTCCATTCTTTCCAAGTAGCATATTGTACACCTTCTGACTCGAGGGGCTCATCTTCTCATGTCATCTCTTTTGTCATTTTAGTACTATTTGTGGGATTTTCTTGACAAAGATACTGGAGTGATTTACCATTTCCTTCTAAAGTGGATCACCTTTTGTTGGAACTCTCCACTATGACCTCTCTGTCTTGGGTAACCTTGTCGCATTTCATTGAGCTATGCAAGCCCCTTCACCAGGAGAAGGTTGTGATGAGGTTGGGGGGGAAAGTAGTAGGTACTTAATTAATACTTAGTGATTAATTGGTGTCCTGCCTGGGTGAACTTGAGACTGAATCCTATTATCCAGGATTCCCTACCATTTTTCATCCCTTCCCTGAGAATACATAACTGAACATCAATCCCAAGATGTTCATGTCAGACGTTGGAGTTAATCTCATGAATGTGAGAAGCCAGAAATCTTGGAGTCCCTTGGTCCGAGATGACTAGCAATAGGAATAGTTTCTTCACTGGAAAATATGACCACCGATGAGGGCATAGTTTGACCTTAGAAATCAGGAGGCTGGGGGGAATCATTTGGACAGTGCAGAGGCAAAGTTAAATTTAAATTGCTTATTTAGCAGTCCCTCTAACTGTATCATGTCTTGATGTTTTAAGTATCAACTTCACAGGAGAATATAACTACAGTTACAAGTTATTACCAGTGCTTTATAAGTTTTCTGTCAATGTGAATTTGTGAGACTTTAGTGTATAGTATTTTTGTTCGCTTTTCAATTTGTTTTTATTCTATTTCTTTTTCTGAAAAAATAGCTGACCTATATCTGTTCTATGTTGTATATTGATTATTTTGCTACTTTGTACTTTGGAGAGATTCCATACAATAATCAGAACCTAAGCTTTTAAGTTACTTTCCCCAGGACTCTGAGATGAGAGGTGTAAAGAGCCAAAGAGTTTAAGAAAAAAAGCCCGAATCTTTTTTTAGGTGATCAGGCACCTTGGGAATTGGCCTAGTGCATGGGTCTGGAGATGAGAGGGACCCCTTAGTGGAGAGGTAGAAGGTGAAATGCCCCAGTTTCCTGGACCAAAAAGTGGTGGCTACTTAGTGACTTTAAATACCACACAGAGGATTTTTTATATTTCATCCTATTACTAGAGGAGAGTTTCTAGAGTTTGAATAGGATATTGATATGATCAGACTTATATCTTAAGAAAATCACTTTGGCAGCCCTATCTTCATGTCTGTCCATGTCTCTACTTCCTCATATATCTCTATATTTATTTATCAATCTTGTTATCAGTCACTGACATAAAGTTTTGGTTATTCAGTAATGAAAAACATTCTTTCACTCAAAATTATTGTCTTTTTTAGTCAATCTAATCCAGGAACTGAAAAGTTGTATCCATTTTGCTAGGACTGTACCTTAATGTGAACATACAGGAAAAAGGAGGGTCTGGCATTGAACCCCAAGTTCATGATCCTGACCCCTAATTCTCTACTCCAGATATAGCCAATACAATTTCAGGCAAATTTTCTGTTTTCCTGGCATTGGTTGAAAAAAATATTCCCCAAGCTACTGGATCAATGCCTGTTTGCCATTGCAATAGTCTGGCTCTACCTGGCATTGACCACTAATATTCCAATCTAGGCACTAGAATTCTAATCATGATTTGATGCAATGAATTCTGAAGGGGATTACAATGCCTGCTTTAATGAACTTAAAATACTTTGTTTCTACAGTGACCATCTTTAAATAATGATTGTTCCCTAGCTGAAAGTAGACAAAACTGGCCTGAAAAGTACACAGATAAATGTGATAGAGGGTTTCTTGTTGCACCTTTATGAACCCCTGATATGATACTTCACATTAGCCTAAACTTAACATAGGTCCTAAAGAGCTGCAATTTCTCTTTCTGTCTCTCTCAGTCTCTCTCTGTCTGTCTGTCTGTCTCTCCATTCTCCTCCTTCCCCCACATCTGTCTCTGTCTCTCCTCTTCCACCTCCTCTTTGTTTCTGTCTCTCTGGTTCTCTCTCCCCTGTCTTCTTTCCCTCTCCTCTACTCCTCTGCCTTCCCCTCCCCTCTTCTCTGTCTTTGTCTGTCTCTGTCATTAGCTCTCTTCTCTACTTGGTTCAGGGATTGTTGGGATCTGGAAAGAACCCTGGATTTGGAATCAGGTGACCTGGCTTTGAGTTCCAGGTGCGGTTTAACTGGTAAATATGGGAAAAGCCATTAACTCTTTCATTTGATTTCCTAATTTACACCTCACAGGGCTGCTGTGAAAGAAGTACTTTGGAAATTATTAAGTATCTTAACTTTGTTTTTGGATTCTTTTTTATTTTTAGAAGCAGTGTAGCATAGATAGATAGATAGCATAGATAGAGAATTGACCTTATAGACAAGAAGTCCTGAGTTTAAGTCTAATCTTTAACATAAATTGGCTGTGTGCACCTAGGCAAACCACTTAACCTCTATAAGACTCCAAGCTGCAGAGAAGGTTCATAGTTACAAGGACTTTCCTTATTAGAGAGCTTCCTATGCCAATGAAATCACAAGTAGAGACAGCTAGATGATGCAGCAGATAGAGTGCCAAGTATGGAGTCAGAAAGTTCTGAGTTCAAATACCACCTCAGACACACACACTAGCTGTGTGACGTTGGACAAATTGCTTAACTTCTATTTACTTCACTTTCCTCATCTGTAACATAATGACAGTAATAGCACCTCCCTTCCAGGATTGTTGGGAAGACCCAATGAGATGTTATTGGCAAGCATTTGGCACAGGGCCTGGCATGTATTACTTACTATATAAATGCTGTGGTTGTTATTGTTATTATTATTATTATATTCAACCCCATCTCTATTTTTTGCTTTTAATATAACTTTCATTCTGAATATATCTTACCTTCTTCCCACAATGAGTTATCCTTTGTAATAAAGAATTAAAAAAAAGACAAAAAACAGTTCATCAAAGCCAATCCATACATGAGCTGTCAGACAGTAGGTATGTATAATAGTCCACAACCTTAGTTAGTCCCTGACCTCTTTACTTTTTAGAGCCATATCAGCAGAGCAGTAGTTTTCTCTTTCTCTTACTAATGACTTTTATTCACTAGAGGTCATGTTATTATCTGTAATAAGGACCCTGATAAAGCTTATGCATATTTCAATATGGCATGGAGTAGTGATTTCAATGGTAGGTATACTCCTTCCACTGGTGACAAATTGCTACCCCTTTGCACCTGAGTAGAGGGTAGAGTTCTGAGTGGGGATTTTCTCTTCAAGAAGTTCAGCACCTAGTTGCTGATATATTATCTTTCAGTAGGACAATATTCAAAGACATATCAGCTGGAAGGCAAGGTCACCCCCATAATATAGTGAAGCATGGGAGGATCTAAGTGCATAATATTTAGAACAAGAAGATGTCTAAGAGATAGTCTATTCCAACTTCTTAATTTTATAGCTAAGAAAGGGTAGGTCCAGGGTGGTTAAGGGACTCACCCAAGTTCATGCTGGCATCAGAGTAAGCAACTGAACCTCCATCCTCTGACTTCAGAGCCAGTATTCTGCTGTACCAGACCTTTAGGGAAGATAGAAATCATGACATTTAGGTTTTCTTCAAGTACACACAGTATTTTATGGATATTTTTAAAAGGTCAAAGTATATATTTATTTCACGTTGCAATTTGATTTTTGAAATCATTTACAGAATTCTCCCACATTGGAAAAGGATGGCCTTTTCAAGGGAATAACTTTTTTTCTGTTTGAGTAAAATAAAAGTTCTTTGATGAATATGATAGAAACATTGAAAAGACAAATTTAAAATGTCTCAAAATTTTGACGAAGTAGCATGATACATATGTGTAGATATGCATATGCATGTATTTGTGTATCTCTCATTTTATCATTCTCTCTCTTTCTCTTTTTCTTTCTCTCCTCTACCCTCCCCCTTTCTTGGCAACAGCTCCTAATAATACTTACTAATTTATTTTCTTTTTTACAAAAGTTTTATTGTTGCCTTTTATTTTTATGTCACAGTAGTATTCCCCCAATACTCCCATCCTCTTTGAATTCTTCCTTGTAACAACCACAAAAAAATTTAAACAAAGCAACAGAGCAGTTTCCTTAGCCATATAATGTATATTCCATATCCATAGTGCCCAGCTCCCTGCTGAGCTCAAGATGGTCTATATCATTATGAGTTCTTCAGGACTAGCATTATTGATTACAGACCATAATATCGCCACCATTTTAAATATTATCATTTATATCATTGTAGTGATTATGTATATTCTTATTTTGCATTCCTTCAGGGAAGGTATAGTTCATTATACTACTATGCCACAATTTATTCAGCCATTCCCTAATCAATGGACATTCATTTTGTTTCCAGCATTTTGTTATCCAAAATAGTGCTATTATGAGTACTTTGTAATATTTTAGTCCTTTTGTCAGTCACTGCCCTTTTTGGTTTATATTCCCAGTTCTTAATTATATTTTCATGCTGTCTCCTAGGACCATTTGAATCACAAAAGAAAGGAGTCCATTGGGTAGGATGACTTTTGTGTTTTCATTTTATCATGCTGTAGAATGATTGTGATCCTCAAGGTAAGGGCTGTTACAGTTTTGGCTCTTCATTCCCAGCACCAAGCATAGGGCTTGGCTTATAGTAATCATTTAATAATGCTTGTCAATTGGTTAATAAATATTTAATTAGTATTTGTTGAATTGAAAGGAATTGTAGAAAAAAATCCAAAGATTTCAATGACCAGATTTTAAGAAGTATTTATGAGAGAAGTGGTTATTCTTTTAATATTAGTCTTTCCAATGTTATGCCATATTTCTCAACCTTTTTCCTTGAATGAACCTTGAGAGACTGCTTCCTCCTCTTCCCCTTTCCCCCTTCTACCTCTGAATATTTTGTAATTCTACTTTGGATTATAAGTAGGGTTTAGATAGAGGAGCATTTCATAGATTTTTTTAAAATACAAATTATCTTTTTAAAAGGGTGTTGTTGGTGAGGAAGCATCTTAGGCATGGGGAAGAACATGGGTAGAGAGAAGTTTATTTCATCTAGCAAACACTAATTAATTGCCTTTCTGTGCAAGGCGCAGTACCAGGCTCTGGAAATATTAAAATGATAACATAATTTCTACCCTCAAAAAGTTTGTGTATTGGGGCGGCTAGGTGGCACAGTGAATAGAGCACCAGCCCTGGAGTCAGGAGGATCTGAGTTCAAATTCAGCCTTAGACGCTTTTAATACTTACTAGCCATGTGACTTGGGCAATTTACTTAACCCTAATTGCCGTGCCTTATCCCCTCCATAAAGCAAAACAAAACAAAAAAAATCTTGCATTCTATTAAGGGGGGGAATGAAAGATGCACAGAACAAGTACAAAGTTACTTGAGAAGAGAAGTAGTTCTAATAACTGGAAATTGGGATGGATCAGAATCGTCTAATTTTATTTAGATATTGTACCATGGATTTACAGGTTCCTTTGGATGCCATTGCTTTTGTATCCACTTCTGAGGTCAGGACTTTACAAAGAAATGGCTTGGGAATTAGGTTTACACAACTCTGAATTTTTCAGAAAAATGCCCAAAGTTTCCATTTTACTTTGAGATGTGTGGGCTTGACCCAAATTTCCCAACTGTTTCTTTACGCTGATAAGACAAACATGATTCTTTTTCTTAAATCCTAAATACCAAAGAGGGCTATTGTGAATTTATGAACCCCTGTTATTTGTGAAATTATCTCTATTGTTACAGTTTGACAAATTGCGAACAGATACACATCACAAAATGCCAGGCACTTCAGCTCATTTAACTGCTTTCCTTGGTATTTTATTCTCCCTTCCCTCCATGATTACTGTCATTTTTTTAGCTCTATATTAAATCACCATCTAATTATGCAACATCACAGAAACTCACAACAGAAGAACGTGTCTCATTCTTGAAGTCTGAAAACAAGTTTGCCAAGTCAGTTCAGAGATAACTGTTGTCACTCCTTCTGACTTTGGTCTGCCCGAATGTTGTTTTAGGCCTCTAGATTTGAACTTCACTCCCAAATTTAGGGTAAAAATGAGCTCAGATGGACATTAATTGAGAATTGTGTACGGTGAAGGGTGGGAGCAGAGTAGGAGATGTTCTCAGTGAGTTTATTAAAAGAAGATTCATAGTCACAGATTCAGACATTTGGAAAGCATACGGTGTGTGTGTGTGTGTGTGTGTGTGTGTGTGTGTGTGTGATATAACACAGAGACCACTGTGACTTGGAGTTAGAAGAAATTTGGATTTGAATGTCACCTCCCACACTTCTAAGATGTGCGACCATGGCGAAGTTGCTTAGCTTTTTTGGCTCTCAATTTACTCATTCATAAAGTGGGGCTAATAATGGCTCCTATCATGTAGGACTGTTGTTAAGATCAGCTGGGATGATGTGTGTAAAGTATTTTGCAAATCTTAGAGTGCTATATAAATGACAACAGTTACTGTTACTACTATGTGGTTTATTTGATAGATAATAATAGGACTCATCCTCTAAGAATTTTAAACCAGCTTTACATAGCTGAATTAAATCTTGAATTTAGGCAATGTGATGGTTGAAATAATTTAAATCAAAGAGAATATTTAGAGTAGAATGTAAGTTCTTTGAGGGCAGTGACTTTTATTTTGTGCCTGTATTCCCAACTTACAGCATAGTGCTTGGAATACAGAATAAGTGAAAAAGTATTTATTAGGCACTTATTATGTGCTAAGCTTTGGGAATAGAAATACAAAAAGCACAGACAACCCTCTTGAAGCTTATGTTGTAGTGTGGGAGACAATACTCAGAAGGGAGAGAGAGGACATTAGGTCTAGAGAATTATTGATATGGTAACTACTTAGGAAAATAGATCAGCACATTCCATCTAGGAACAATGGTAGATATGATAATGTGTCATAGTGCAGAAGCTGGAGGGGCAGGGAGAGAAAATCTGTAGGATTTCAAGGCTCCTCCTTTTTAGGAGGAGGAGATGGACAGAGAATAGTGAAACATGATTGGGGCTTTTCCTGAACCAGTGGTGTGAGAGAGGAAGTCACAACCAAGAGAGTGTGCCCCATTCAGGAGGTTTCTCCAGGGTGGGAAAGGCAGCTGGAGAGGAGAAGATGGAAAAAGAAAAGCCAAGAGAAACAAGCATTCATTAGGCAGGGCTAAGCCCTTTATACACGTCTCATTTGATTCTTACAACAATCCTGGGAAGGAGGTGATATTATTATCATTCCCCTTTTATAATTGAGGAAACTGAGACAGTTAGAGGTGATGTGACTTGCCCAACCAGGGTCATACAGTTAGTGTCTTGAGGCAGGATTTGAACTCGTTTTCCTCAATCCAGGTCCAGCTATCTATCCACTGCTCTGTCCACCTGAAGAATTGGAGTAGGTAGTGAGTATCTTATATCATATAGCCTCATGTAAATGAGGATCGTTTATTTAGAGCTAAAACTTTATGGATGTTCTAGCTCAGCCTTATCATTTTTTTGAGTTAGTCATAATAAACATTTATAAGTGAGGGAACTGATGTTTGTGGAGGTTAAATTACTTGCCCAGGACTTATAAGAACAGGTAGTAGGGTCAGAGGTAGAATTTAAGCCTTAAAAAATGCTTGTTGAATTTAATTGATAAAGGTTTCTTAACCTCTTTGTACCTGTTTACTCACCCATCAATGTGTATAACAAGATCTGATGCACCTACATTAAAGTGATATAATAAAGATTAAACAGGATAATCAATTTGGAAATGATATTTAAAAGGCCAAAATGCCACTCAGATCTTACTGATCAAAAAGATGAGATCATTGCTCAGATCTGTTATTTTGGTAGTTTGTTACCTTGATAAATGTATAGTTTTTCTGGAATTTTCTTATTTCTTTGAATGTGCTTTTAAATGGAACTGTATCCTGTGGGTGGAGGGGAAGGCTTGAAATTGTGCTTGAATTGGTTTGAAAACTGGAATTTTTTTTGTAGCTTTAGAATGGAGCTTTGGGAGCTCCAAAAGGAGAGAAAGAAAAATAGAATCTGTGCTGCCATCTTGCCTGCTCCTATACACCATCATAGTTATTCCAATATGGAATATAAACTTCTTATAGGCCAGACCTGTGGTTTGCTGTGTTTTGCAGAACCCAATGTACATGTCGATGACTTGATCCACTACCTTTTAAAAAAAGTCTGCTATTTTTTCCTCTTTATTTTTGGATTATTATTATTATTATTATTATTACTATTTTTATTGCCCTTATGAAGACTTCAAAAGAATATAAATTGACTCATTTGTAACCACCATCTCTTCTGGGATCATCACCTGTTCTCATTTATCAATATTTCTAGGGCAAATTGCCACATTTTTATTTTTATTTAGTGAAGAACCAGCTGCTTTAACAGATGTTTCATAAATTTAGAAGATGTCATATACTTCCTCATCAGTGGAAAAGCACCTTAATGTTGTCTGCATATATATAACCTGACTTACAAAACAGGGAATTTCTTGCAGTGAATGCATTCTGATTTAGTCACCACCCAACTAAATCAACAATCAGTGGTTTATAATAACATGTTTGTTCTCAAATGAAAATAGGAAGTTAAGTAAGAATTAAATTAAAATAAGAAATTCCCTGGTCAAGAGTAGCCATTGTAGCTTGAAATTACACCGACTGTCTGGAAAGTGTAGGTTGGAGCCAGGTTTTGAAGGAGTTTAAATTGTTGTTGTTTGTCCTTAGTGATTGAAGAGGACCAATGAGGTCATGAGTATGATGTATTACCTTGCTTGTGAATTGGATTTTGGTGAGGTAGAGCTGTGCAGTCTTCAGCCTCACCTAGCTCTCTCCTCCAGAGTTGTCAGATTCTAGTGGCAAGAAAAAGGTCAAGAAAACTGGCAAGAGCCCAGGATGAAGGAATTTTAAATAGTGATCTAAGGGTAGAAAATAGCCAGTCCTGTTACTTAACTTCTTGTGTGACCTTGAGCAAGTTACTTCATCTTTGAGCCTATTTTGTCATATGTAAAGTGGAAGTGGGCAGGTGAATAGACTGAGCGACTCCTAGGTACTTTCAACTCTGAATTGGTGATCCTATGTTACCATTCTTGGATCTCACCTAATATCTGTTATTTCATCTGTAACATAATCACATTGTAAGTTTGACGTGTCTCTGCTTTATCTTTTCTATTAGATAGTAAGATTTTTAAAATGCAGGTACATTGTTGTGCAATGGGAAGAGCTTGGGATCTGGTTTCAAATCCTCACTCTGCTATTTGGACAGATCATTTCTGTTTCCTAGGTTTCAGTATTCTAATCTATAAAACTGGACTATATGACCTCTTAAGGTCCTTCTAGCTCTTACCTTATAACCCTATACTTTGTACAAAGTGATTAAGAAATGATTATTAATTTGAATTGAATGACATATTTGTAATTTACTAGTTATTTCAAAATAATCATCAACTTCCCTTTTAGTCATATAGATACTTTCTGCTCAATCTCCTCCAAGACAGGTAATTCCTGACAAGTACTTTATGTATATTCTATCCTGCAACCACCTTCTTCCTTTGGTGAGCTTTTCCCAGAACCTCCATTTTGAAGAAGAACTCAGACCAACCATCTTTTATTCTCTGTACTTTGCTATCATGACCCCATGTATTGTCTTCCTTCATTAAAATGTAAACTCCTTGAGGGCAGGGACTGTCTTTCTTTTTGCTTGTATTTGTATGGCCAGTGCTTAACACAGTGTTTGACACTTAGTAAATTATGTGATTGTTAACTTTACTAATTTAGTACCTTCACGGGATCCTAGATTTAGAGTTTGAAAGGATTTTGTGGGCCATTACTCCAATCCTTTCATTTTAAATGAAATGAGATGCAGAGAATAGAAATGACTTGTCCAAAGTCACACAACTGGTATGTGGCAGAGCTGAGATTTCAGGTTTGGTGCTCTTCTCACTGCAATATGCTGCCTTATTATGACATAATCTAACCCTAGTTGTATGTCTAGATGTGAATGTTAGACAGTCAACAAGCATTTATTAAATGTCTACAATGAGTCAGGCTCTATACATTTGTAGTAGCAACAGTGCTGTCTTATCCTTGGTGTAACCTCCCCTGACAATCGTTTTTCCCACCTAGGAGAATGTATCTATCATTTTAACTACTCTTTTCTTTGAAGATACCTTAGACTGTACTCCTTTTATCTGCACATCCTGCCTTAAGTCTATGCAGAATCATGGAAAGGTTTTCTGGTAGTCCTCTTCTTGGTGTAATATAAATTGTTAGCTCTTAGAGTCACAGCACAATTCTTAAGTCATATTTAAATGAACCATTCTTTTTAAAAGCTTTAATATGAAGTTGTTTTTATTTGTTTTTTGGTTATGGGGAGATTCATACAGTGGGAATAACAGCTTGCATTTATATAGCGTTTTGAATATGTTCTCTTATTTGATCCTGACAAAAACATTGTAAGGCAGGTACTGTGATTATTCCTGTTTTACATCACAGTAAATGGCAGAGGGAGACTAAGTGACTTGTGTGCAACTCAGGACTTTCTTTTTCCAAATTCAGCTCTGCCTTCTTTATTGCTCTTCTGAACCATTAGTTTTCTGAGTAATCAAAATTTCATTGATAACTACTTAAGGATAATATGGGAAATTTCTAAGGATAATGTTTGCACTGCTTAATCTCTTAGTAATCAGCTCTGAGTAGGATAAAAAACAAAAGAAAATAAAACAAAAAATAGCCCTCTAAGATTTTTAGGGTATATTTTTATTCCTTCCCTGATCTTTGGGAGGATGAAGGTGCAAGGAATAGCAAAAACCTCCTACGTAACATCAAGAGTATAAAGGAACTGCTCTTTTGCTTCAGTTTAGTTTTAAACCCATTTCCTCACAAACACTGCCATAGAAATAATAATACTAGTGGTAATAACTACCATGGATATATGCCAGGTACTATGCCAAATGCTTTGCAAATGTTATCTCATTTGCTCCTCCCAATAACCTATATTTACGCCCTTTCTACAGATGAGGAAATTGAGGCAGACAGGGGTCACACAGCTAGTAAGTATCTGAGGCTGGATTTAAACTTAGGCCTTTCTGACTCCATGCTTAGCACTATATCCCCTGTGCCTTCTAGTCATCCCATAGATCGATGGAGAAACCTCTTCCAGCCCACCATGGCTAGAAATATAAAGTGCATCAGGGAAAGCAATCATGACAATCTTCTTCCATGTGAAAAGACATCCCTACTGCAAAAGCCCTGTGAGGCTGAGGCAGACGTTTAACCTCCGAAATAGCAGGTACAGTAAACATCAAACACCTACATAAGAGAAATCAGCAAACATTGGCAGAATTTGTTCGATCAAAGTGCTGCTGACAGTCACAGACCTCCAAAGGGAAAATAATGTGAAGAAAACAAGAATCTTTTTATTTTGTTTTCAGCATTGGGAGGGTAGGAAGCATACACAAGTGGGATGGAAAGATGTGAGTAACCCACAGTGCCCAAGTGGATATTCCTCCCAAACCAACACATTATTTTGGTATTTTGGTATTTACTTCCAGTACAACATGGTCACAAAATTGAGCCAAAACTCCTCTCTTCTCCCACTCTCTTTTTCTTTTTCTCTTCCCTTTCCTCTCTCCAAAGGGGGGTGGTGGTGGTAGAAATCTTTGGATCTATATAAGACAGGCCTCTCAACTGCTTTAAGTCAAAAATTATTTTATTTTATTTTTTTTGCTTATGTGTAGTGAAGAAGGTGCTAAAGATAAGTAGAGTGGAAATCTGACTCAGTGACAGCTATGTTAGGAGGCTGTTGTCTCGAAAGCTTTTCCTAAGATGGCAGACACAACTATTTTAAAATGGAGGTGAAAGCAAATGTGTAAAGTGGCATATGTGTGTGCGAAAGGGACTAATGTGAGTTTTTAGAGGCTGCTGCTCATTTCCTTTTTAAACTTTATCGTCTGTCCCAGTATTCTTTGTCCTGAATTTGATATATTGGCAGGGCTTAGAATCACGTAAGCAGAGGTTATTAGAACCTAAAGGGATCCTATTGGTCATCTAATCCACCCATTTATCCCCATCCCCTCATTTTTATGGATCAAGAGAAACTAGCGTTTAGATCAGGGAAGTGTCTTGCCCACAGTTACACAGTAAATTGGTGACAGAGCTAGGATCAGAATCCATGTTGTGTAACTCTTGGTGGCATGGGCATAGGTAGGAATCTTAGCATCTCATGCACTAAATTACAGAGGGTGATGGGAAGAAAGGAAAAGGAAAACAATTTTTAAAAAAAAATTTAGTCAAGAAAAAATACCTTTAATAGCTATATACATATATATGTATATAACATATTAATGTATATGCATATACACACATACACAGATAGATATAATATATAAGTGTATATATACACAAATTTAATTGTGCTCCCTAAATCTGTTACACATCTCTGTAATGGCTAACATGTTTTATCATTGGTCCTCTGGAATCAGGAATGGTCATCGTATTGATTACAGTCTTTATAGCATTCAAAACTGCAGGACCTTTGAATCTAAATTAAGTAATGATTCCACTGCACTATAATAGTGGAGGGTTCCAAGGGGGTGAACTGAAGACAGAGGTAGGCATGGGATGAGGAAAAGGGGTGTGAAGGGCTGAGGGACTGAGGCTGATATTTTCATATTTGGATGTTGATTCCCTCATCCACCTGGTCTTGTCCCATACAGATCCAAGATACTTGAACTGTATAGGCAGTTGGTTTTGAAAGGCCACTACGGAGCAGGCTTGTTGGAAGACTGCCTCGTGGCCAAGTGTAGTTGAGGTGTGGCAGCCCAAAACCTAGTAAGGGAGTTGGGGAGTCAGGTCCAGGATGTATCGGCTGAGGGGGAAAAGTGGGCACTGAGGAGGAGGGGAAATCTTACACTGATATTTGGGTCAGAGGCCCAGCTGCCTTGTGCTAGTTTCAGCTCTGCCTACTGTAGTGTTTTTTTTTAAGTGCATTACTGCATTAATAGGTTTTTTTTTGGCTTGGCCTTATTTTTTCAGTATACATGCATTTATAATTAGGTGAGGTCATTTCAGTCTGTTAATTTTTTCTCCCTTATAACCCCTGTTTTTAATTTCTTCTTTTACTCCTAGCTTTTTCTCTTCCTTTAGTTAACTCTTCCATTGTTTTCTCTAGACTTGTTTTCAGAGTCTTTTTAGATGTCATTCTTTGTCTTGCATTTATTGCTTTGTTTCTGTTCCCCCCCCCATTTGATATTTACATTTTTCTTTCCTCCAAGACTTTGAATCTCTGTGGCAGTTGGCATTGTCTCCACTATTTTATCCTTCTCATATAAATATTATCAAAGGACTCACCTGTATTTAAACTTCAGGAAAAAGAAAGGATGGATAAAATGGAGGCTACACCTTTCCTGTCATTTCCTTTTCTCAAAGAAAGGTCTGCTCTACCTCTAAAAGTGTCTCCCTTATAAGTCTTTCTGTTTACTCTGACTACTTCAACTCAGCTTTATTATAAAAAGCAGTATTATTTTCCTCTCTGGAAAATTCAGTTCACAAGTGGGATTTAGTGAATTCTAACCAGTTAAAGAATTAGGCAGGGATACAGAGAGAGGGCAAGAATAACAGGAGAGAAAAGAGAACCATTGCTGTGGTCATCTTTACTCTGTGATGTTTTGATTTGAGATGGATAAATTGTATAAGGGAATTAAAATCGTATATACTATGTAATCCCACTTTAGTATAACATCTAATTTTTATGGAGCTCAAAGAAATTCAGATAAGTGATTAATTATACTCAAGTTTTTTTAAAAAATTATAAAATGTTTTACCTATCGAGTAGTTGTTCTCAATGTGTGATGTGCAAAGGTTGTCCAGATGATTGAAGGGCTCATCTCTTCTAGTGTCTATGCTTTTGTTTCTGATATGAATGAATAATTTAGTTATGATATCCTTTAATGAGATTTCATCAAAAACAGTACTTGTCTGCACATTGGTTCTGCCAGGGCACAGTAGTCACAAGTGGGAATGGCTGGTTTAGTCCTCCTGTTCTTTCTCCCTTATTAATATGGTCTGTGGGCTGATAAATTGGAGAACCACTGCTTTAAGGAATCCACTTAGTAAAACTGGAATCTTCAAGTGGGGACTCTGGGCTCCAGGTTAAAGGAAGGGTGTTCTGTTTCACAAGATAATTAGGGAAAAAAGAAAAGAATTCTATGTTCCAAAATATTTATAGTAACTCTCTTTGTGATGACAAAGAACTGGAATTTGAGGGAATGCCCATTGGGGAATGACTAAACAAGTTGTGATATGTGATTATGATGGAATATTATTGTCCTATAAGAAATGATGAACTAGTTGAATTTAGAAAAGCATGGAAAAAATTGCATGAAATAATGAAGAGTGAAATGAGTAGAACCAAGAGAATATTGTACACTGTAATAGTAATATTGTTCAAAGAACAACTTAGAATGACTAAGTCATTTTGAGTATTATATTCAAATCAACTACAAATGACCTATGAAGGAAGATGCTATCAGCCTCCAGAGAAAGAACTGATAAATAGAAGTATATATAGCATGGTTTTACACACACACACACACACACACACACACACACATTTGTGTCTAATGGTAGCCTTATCTAGTGCAGGATGGGGAGAAAGGGAGAAAAAGTACACAGCAGAGAACAAAAGAAAACTAAGAAGGAAGCACAGAAAAGCAGAATAGCTTTGAAAATGATGTGTAGTACTTATTATGTAGTTTTAGAAAAATAGTGTGAGATGGAAATTGTTGATTTTATATTGAATCCTCTTATGTAGAGCTGTGTACATGGAAATGTTCTCTTTTTGTCTTTCTGTGTTTAAGTTCAAAATGAATAAAAATAAAAATAAATAAAAGAAGGGTATTCAAGACCTCTTGATGTTTGTCTTCCCATTTCCTCAAACATGTCATTATTAAGCTAATGAAAGTTTAAGTAAAATGTTACAGTGAATAAGTTCTATTTAGCTGATTAGAAATCATCAAATGCTGACCAAGTATTGGTGGACTTATGAACGTATGGATAACACATGATCATGGATTTTGGGAGTGTTTTGAGAGGTTTATATTTATGTTTTCATTAGCATGCGGAACTCCTGATGTGGAAGCCCCCTCTACCAATGCAGATTAGTAACTCTGGAGTAAGTTATTATCTTGGTGAATTAGCATAGAAGCACAAGAGTTTAAATTACTTGGTTATTATGTATTGTGGCAGGACTTGGCCTGTCCATCCACTACAACATGTAGCCTTGGCACAGTTTTTTGAGGGACAGAAGGAGCTATTGCAATTATTTCATAGAAATTTACTATAATTGTTTTACAATAATAATTTTGACTCACAACATTTAATCAACAGGATCTTTCTAGTGAAGAAGGACTAAAATGGGGTGAGTGACATACCACTAAGATGAGAAAGGGATACCTAACTTTAGACAAATGACAGATGTCCCATCTCCATTGTGTGTGCTGATTACCTTAGCTTGGCTAATAATGGAAATCAAGGGGTGAGACAACCCAGGGGAGAAGTTTTAGAATCAGAATATACTTAGTAACTAGCCATGGAATCTATTGGCCCATCTGGGAAGTCATGACTATCTGAACCAGTTGATAGATCCAAGCTTTTAGACTCTACTGCAGGGGACCAATGAGAAATGAGAAATGATTAGCAGGAAACTGAAGAACTTCTAAAGGGGTCAGAACATGGAAACCACTAATGGGGTGAAGGAAGTGAAAGCTTGGGAGAGGTTGCTTTGGAGTTCGGATAGAGAAGAGTTGTTTCTTTCTTGGAGTTCTGGATTAGAGTTGCTTAAGTTTTTTTTCAAGACCTTGGCCAATGGATTGATGTTAATTTGTTGTGCCTAAAGGATGACTGTGTAGTTATTTGGGGGTGTTTTATGTGGCTAAGCCACAAGATGGCACTCAGTGCTCCGAGCTACAGCTCAACTAACTGCGCTGGTGGGAGCAGGGACCCCAAAAACTTTGGGTCCCTAGTCCCTTTCAATCTTTCTGCGCATGCAGGAATAGGGCCTGCATTATTCCTTTTATTCCTTCTCTAAACTTTCATATAGTTTAAGGGTATGATTTACTTCTATTAAAATTCATTCATTGGCTCATCATATTAGTCCCCATTCCACAGGATCTTAATCCTCTTTCCAACTTCCCATGACTCAGAAGGCCCACTCACTTACACATAGATTACAGTACATTTACTAAACAAAATTGAAAGTGAAAAGTATAGCATTAAAATGCATTATGGTTTGAGTAAGTTATAGCCACTTGTAACAGTTTGAATTTTCCAACTTACACTATTACTGTGGTCTGTTGAGAGAAAGACAGACAGAGACAGACAGACAGAGAGACACACAGAGTGAGAGAGAGAGAAAGAGAGAGAGAAAGAGAGAGAGAGAGAGAGAGAGAGAGAGAGAGAAAGAGACAGAGAGTGCATGAGAGAGATAAAACCCATACACATAGAGTGAGATGTGATGCCCTGTGTCATCCATTATCAAATTCCACTGGGACTTATGTCTCTTGGGATCTTCCAACTTGGCAGTTTATGTTAGCTAAGCACTTTCTACACTCTATCTCCCTTCCTTCTTTCCTTGGCACCTGAAGAAAATCATATCTAGTGATTCAAGCAGAAAATATTTCAGGCAGAAGTTACATGGGGATAATGATGCTGGATAGCATGGATTTCCAATTCACGGTATTAAGGACTGGAAATTCATATTCCAAAGGTCTATGAATTATAGCACTGGTTAGTCAGTTCCATGGCTTTGGAACTAAACTGAGTTATTAAATGTAGATCAAGAGAAAGTAAGTCAGAAAGGAGAGGGCGGTGACTAATGATTAGGCCCAGAATTAACTCTAAAAACCTTTAAAATTGATTTAGTTGACTTCTTAATCTGTTATCTTCCCATTCCTTTTTTGTGCATTCCTGTATAGTGCTTATCAAAATAAATTTCCTTTCAATGATTGGAAAATGGTGTGCTCTTTTCTAGGGAGTAAAAGCTTAGAGCTGGAATGAACTTTAGAGGCTGTCATATTTAATCCTTTAGTTTACAGATGAGGTACCTAGGCCTAGAGAGGGGAAATGACTTGATCAAAGTCACACAGAAGTAGAAAGGGGCAGAGTCACATCAACCAGGTATCTGTGATAACTTTTGTGGTCTTCTCTCTGTAGAGAACTAGGGCATAGGAAATGCTGCTAAACTCATTCAAATGGTGATAGAGACCTGAGATTTCTAGAAGAAAGAAACACCCAAACAATGCAGTTATAAGATTCAGGTGACTTTTCGCCCCAGGATATCATCAACTGCATCTTACTTCAGAGAAGGAAATGGCTGATCAAGTGTATTCTATACCTTTCCTAAATTTTTCTTTACCTCTAAGAAAAAACTTGTTTTTCTATTCATTTTCTTTCTATTCACTGTTAACAATTAAATGCTACTCTGTTTTTAAGCACTGAGCACATTAGCATCTACATTGTGTGGCTCTTGCATACCATTCCTTTGAGGATAATGGTAAATGTTCCCAAGACTGATGGAAATTAAGAGAAAATTAAGGAGTGGTAAGGTCAGATAGCAGCTTTTAAAAGAATAAGAACAATGAAAGATAACATGTGATTTAGTTTCTGAATCTGCCTTAAGTGTGCCACAATTCTATCCATCATGTCAAGGATTGGCTAAGGATTCATTGTTCATTGTGCTGAGACATGTGATCTTAAGTAGAACATCCACAGTATTTTTTTTTTAATAGGTTAAGTGTTTAGAACTTGATCTCATATTCTCATTTCACCTACCTTTCCTGAAACCCTTTTCAAGTCTACAAAGAACAAAACCACAAAAGGCAAAATTGGGGAGGGGAGCTCTTTCCTGCTGGCAAGATAATCTCACCTCAAGGACTCTTAGCAGCTTCAGCATTCTGTTTGTATGACCTCTGAGGTCTTCTATAGTTCTGATTCTACAGTCCCATGATTTTATGCCTTTAGAAAAAATCTCTTGGGTGAGATAACATATCCAGTCCTGGCATGGTTACTTGCCCAGGTAGACTTTGTAAAGTCTAAGGCCCTGGAGATGGAAGGCTTGCAAAAGATGAACTTGGGAAGTCACAGTAGTAGCTTATAGCTTCTTCCCAATCCACAGGGTATATTTAATGTTATTAAAATTCTCTATGGTAATAAAGGAAGGAAATAAACATTTGTTAAGTGGCTCCTATGTTCAAGATACTGTGTTAAGTGATTTGAAAATGGTTTCTCATTTAATTCTCACAACAACCCTGAAAGGTAGGTGCTTTTATCTCCATCTAGAGGTGAAAACTGAGGAAAGGGTGATTAAGTGACTTGTCCAGGGTCACACAGCTAGTAAGTGTCTGAGGCTGGCTTCAAGCTTAGGTTTTCCTGACTTCAGGCCCAACACTCTATCCATTGTATCACCCAACTGTCTCTCTTTTCAGTTATCACTGTCACATCACAGGTGTTCTTAGTACAAAAGTGATAAAAATAGGTGGTCCATGGATAGATTTCAGGGACCTCTGTGAACTTGGATGAAAATTTTTTTTTTAAATTTTCATTACTCTCTAACTAAATATAGCATTTTCTTCAATTATAATTTTTTTTGGAGGGGTGAAGGCAGGGCAATTAAGTGACTTGCTCAAGGTCACACAGCTAGTATGTGTTAAGTGTCTGAGGCTGGATTTGGACTCAGGTCCTCCTGACTCCAGGGCCTATGCTCTGTTCACTATGCCACCTAGCCGTCCCCCAATTATGAATTTTAAAAAATATTATTCTAAGAAGGGGCAAATAGGCTCCAACAGATTGCCACAGTGGTCCATGGCATAATAATGGCTAACAAAATTACTTTATGGTCCCATAAAAACATCCATATGTTCACTTCAGTGAAATCCTTTGCAGTTGCTGGAGGTATCAACTTGTTAAAGATGATTCACTAAGCTTGTTGAGAGTCATGACTAGGCCTCTGTCTTGCTTTTGGAAAGTGCAAAAGGCAGGAGAGAAAACTAAAATAAGAGCCGGGGAGACATCAGCTTCTATCATCTATCCACTTTTATTCTTTCTGTTAATCTAAATACTATGTGGCTCTTGAATTTGTTTAACACAAATATTTGTTTTGAAATCAACAATAGAGAACAAAATCCTTTCTGAAAATTTTGCCAGATCATCTAAAGTTTCAAGTTCTACTTATCCAATTACGAATTTTGTTTTTGAGAGATTTTGAGGAAGGAGTATCAGTTAGTGGGATGAAAAAAGAGAGAGTTCTCTTCAAATAATTTTGATTTTTTTTTCTTTGTGAAGTGTAAAGCAAAGGCATCAGCTCAGAGGAAATTGGGGTGGTGCTGGAGGTTTGAGTAGAGAAGAGGAAACTTGGAATGGCTGTTTTGGAGAACAGGATAGAGAATCAATTAGGAAGTAGGAGGATTGTTTTGCTGCAGTGATGGCCCAGTTCAAGAGTGTCTATGTATGCCTACATATGTTTTAAAATGTCACATTATTTTCTGTGTCCTCTGACTGGCTGGTAAAATACACATTTGTGTTGGGGGCTATGAAACTGTTGTTCTGAATGGTAATGTTCCACACGGTGCCTTGAATTTTGAAGCGGAACCAGGTCCACCTAAGCACAAACAGGTCCACCTAAGCACAAATTGCTTAGATGATTGCTATTCTGCTTCATTCTAGTTTTGTTTGGTCTGAGCTAACATTTCATCTGCCTTAAAGCAGAGTGGATGGAGATGACACAGGCAGATGTGATGACAGTGTTTGACTCTCTCAACACTAAATCTCTGATATAATCTTAAGGTTGTAGAACCGGTTCTAAGCTAGGTTTAACCTTGATATAAGCCCTGGAATTTCTCAGAGAAAACAGGCATACTAATTTATCAGCTGAACAGAATACAGGACAAGTGTGAGGTCATTATGGCCTGCAACACATACTGCTGTAATATAAAGTATGTCAATGCTATAGAAGCCATGGGGGTAGTTTTAAAATCAAGAAGTAGGAGAGCTGAAATAGAGCTTAGATAGCATCTGTCTAGTTGGGTCAACATTGTCACTTTTTGGCTTACACAATAGACTGCTTGATATCTTCAGATTTGAAAAAAAAAGGCCAGGGGAGATTTTCTTCAACCACATTCATCTTAGCAATTTACAGTAGGTGCTGGTCTCTCCAGCAATTAAATGTCCCCTCACATAACTGCAAAGTGATACAGAATCTTTTATATTTTTAATCAATCTCTTTCTGGGGTTGGTCTGCCCTCTAGCTTTGTTTAATTTGCAAATTGATCAATATTGAATTAACGGTTTCCACCAGGTTATTAATGACTATTTCCTTCCCTAGGACTTGCTTCTTTGGATCTCATCTTGATGCAGTCCTACCCCTTTGCCTCCCGGGGAGGGCACTGAGAATCATAAAGGAAGAGTTTCTTTCTGTGCATGCTGACGAGCTTTTTTTTTTTTTTTGGACCTAATTGCTCTTGCAAAGAAATTGTCCTTGATTTTCTGCAGAAACATGTTCATTTTATTTGTGGGTTGGCAAGCACCATTAAGGAATAAACATAGGATCTCTTAACTTGGGAAAAAGCTAGTGGTTTTAGTTGTTGGGTTCATCCCCCTACCCCTCCACCCAAAGCAGGAGAAGGAAATATATTCTCATCCTTTGGTCTGAGCAACTGCTATCAAGCTTAATCATAATAAAACAGAGCTGAATGATTCTATTCATTTTGAAGGAGATATTGATACTCTTCCTCCTGAAATTTATCATCTTTATGAGGTAGGTCAGAGGTAAGGGATGCCATGGGAAAAATGTGTCACTCATTTAAAAAAAAGAATGATGATTTTTGTTTACACCATATTTACCATATGCAACCCCAGGGGGCTGAAACTGGGACCCCTCAAAAATATGAGACAATCATTTCAGCAGGATTTTGTGGTTGTGAGCCAAATACAGCCATATGCATAAATAATTATTCATTTTTTTTTAAAGATAGTTTAGCTTCTTTTTTTTATTAACCTAAGACAGATTGTATTCCATCTTCTCTGAGGACAGAACAAGAGGAAGTATAGTTAAATTGCAGTAGAACAAATTTGGTTAGATTAAAGAAATTGTTTCTTAATAGGGAAGATTTCCTTTGGAGGTTGTGGACTATCTCTAGAGCAATGGTTTTTTGACTGGCTTGGGAACCACTGATAGCCCATAAGGCTTCTCCAGATGATCTGTGGGTTGGTCTCTTTTGGAAAAATGTCAATAATCTGAAAACATTTTTATTTTCAGCAAGTCCTTGAAAGACTGTCATGTAGGAGAGGGATTAGACTCATTCTGTTTGGTTTCAGAGAGCAGAAGTAAGAGAAATTGGTGAAAGTGCAAATGAATGATATTGTGTTTGATGACAGGAAAAGGAAACAATTGGAGTTATCTGAAATGGGTTGCCTTTGGGGCTAAGAGAGTTCCCTCCCACTGGGAAGTCTTCAAACTTATGTTGTATGACCACTTGTAGAACATGTTGTAGTGGTTATTCTTTTTAGTGTATGGGTTAGACTAGAATAGGAATTCTTTTACTTTTACTTTTACTCAGCCATATTGGCTCTGTTCCCTGTAGAACAGGGATTCTTAACCGGGGAACTATGAAGTTAAAAAAGTTCTAAGGACTGCATTTGAATATAGATATTTTGGGACATGTGGGGTTAGAGCCAAGATGGTAGAGTAGAGAAGCATTTAGTCAAGCTCTCTCAATATTTCCCTCCAAACAACTTTAAAATAACACCTCAAATAGAATTCAGGAGTGGCAGAATCAACAAAAAGTCAGAGTGAGCCTAGGAGGTTGGAAGGAGATCTGTGACACTGGGGAGGAGTCTGGTCCAGAGTTCATGTAAATGACACTAGGTGACACTAGGTGGTGGTGACAGAGGCATCAGCTGCTTCAGGAGCTTCCCAGCCAGAGATGGTAAAGGGATCGGCAATTGGTCAGAGATTATAAGGTAGTCCTGTCCCATCACTGGATGCAGGACTAGATACTGTTTGGGAACTTCATTACCTATACCTACTTCTGGATTATCGTTCAACAATAGAGAAGAGCACTTTTGGTCAAAAGGAAGTAGAAACACCAAGGGGCAATATAATTTCTGATCCCAAGGGAAGGAGGCACCCTGAGGAACAGTTTTGACTGCAATATCAAGGGAATAGGGGACCTTCTTGGATAAGGACTATAGTATATGCCAAGGGAGCAGTGACTATCCCTGTATCCAGATCATGCCACCTTGGAAGCACCCAAAACTTGCAAGCCCCCAGAAATAGTTCTGAAAACAAGAGTGTAAAAAAGCATGAAGTTGAGACAGAGATCCTAACCACCACCCCACACTGAGAACATAGCCCAACATTAACATAAAGCTCCAAATCAAGAAATGGAGTGGAAAAGATGAGCAAACAACAAAAAAAGAATCTGACCAGAAAAAGGTACTATGGTGACAGGGAAGAAAAAGACAAACTCAGAGGAAGATATTGAAGACAAAACAACTAAAAGCAAAGAATAAAATTAATGTA
>CM053595.1:156941529-156970238 GCA_028646575.1 Pseudocheirus occidentalis
AGGGAGTTTTGACTGAGCTGTCTTCCTTCCACTCCATGCTTTGGTCTTTTTTGTCCATAAAAACGGATTCTAGAGTTTTACTGCTGTTCCTAGCTTGCTTCCTTTTTCTCATGTTGGCCAGTCTATTAATTGCTTGGTTTTTTAGCTCTGTGGAACTCTGCTTCCTGGAGGGGGAAAACTCTGTCCCAAATCGCTGGGGCCCTCACAGCTGCCGGAGCTCTTAGTGGGGTGCTGCAGCCCCACCTTCCAGCCTCGGCTCACTGAAAGTGCCCCAGGACCACCACTCAACACCATGATCCAGATCCAGGCCACTCAACGCAAGAGCCCTTGGCCCTCATGAGTCGTGTCAGCCCCCCCTGCTATCTGCAGGCCGAGGGCTCTGAAGCAGCCCAGTAGGGGCTGCTGTGGCTCTCAGCCGTTCCTGCTGCCCCAGCTGCCTCCCACTGCTTCCTTGCCCTGGGAGCAGTTTGGCCGGACTTGCTCTTCTCCTCCCCAGTTAGCAAAATCCACCAACCTTTGTCTTAGTCTTTTTTTCTTCTGGCCTGATAGATGTGGTAATTGTGCCTCTAGTGCAGCTGATCTGCTCTCCTATAGCCGCAGTTCCCTGCCCATGCTCCAGGGCTTGTCCTGGCCGGAGTTTCGGCTGTGGGTCCCAGACTGCTGCCAAGAGCCCCGCCTGATGTGCTGCCTGTAGTGACAGATGTGCTTTCTGTCTTTTGGAGAGTTTTGGAGCTTGAAAATCTGTTTAGCATCCCATTTTATGAGTTTTTTAGCGTGTTTGTGTGGGAGCTGTGGTGCTTTGCTGCTTCTATGCTGCCATCTTGGCTCCGCCCCCTACTAATTATTTCTTAGTTGTTTCTCTTTAAGATGTTCTACTCTGATTTCTATGTTCTATTTCTGAGTTCACTCTGCATAAGTTCATGCTAATCTTTCCAGGTTTTTTGAAACCATACCTTTCATTATTTTTGTGGTGCAATAATAATTTAATTTTATTAACATGACATAATTTGGCAAACTGGTCACCAAATAATGGGCTCCCTCTTAGTTTCTAGTTCTTGTTACTACAAAAAAAGCACATATCCATAACTAGTCTATGTTTATGTCTATATCTGCCTATGCCTATATGTATATATCTATCTATCTACTTATGAAATACTAATCAGTCGGGGGGTGTTTGAATAGTCATCATAGATACACTTACACACATACATTTATAGTAGTATGGACCCCATTTGTTTTTCTTCAGTTGCTTTGGGCTATAGGTCTTGTAGAGATATCACTGAGCGAAAAGATATGTACAGGGTAGCATCTTTTGGGGTATAGGTCCAAATTGTTCTCCAGAATGACTGGACCAACTCATAGTTCCATTAATAGGATATTAGTGTGCTTGCTTCCATATATTCCCTCCAAAAATTGTCATTTTCCTTATTTGTCACTGTTGACATTATAATGTATATAAGAAGGAGTCTCAGATGAGTTTGTAATTATAGTTCTCAGAGTACTAGTTATTTGGAGCATTTTTCATATCTATTGATGATTTGGATTTCCTTTCTTTCAGAACAGCTTTTTTCACATTTGCTGATCATTTATGTGTTTGGGAAAAGTTATTTCTTTAATATTTTGAATCAGTGCTTCATATGTTTTTTATATCAGATATTAAAGAAATTCATTCCAAATATTTTTCTGCTACATTTCCTTCTTATTTTAACTACATCAGTTTGGTTTAACAAATTATCATTTTTTGTCAAAATTATCTATTTTTAACTTTATTTCTTTCTATAATTTGATATGTCACAGACTCTTTTCTTATCCATAGCTGCATTAGTTATTTCCTTCCTTCCTGTTCCAGTTTCTTTATGGTATAACCTTTTTAAAACAAGTCATGGATTCATTTGAAGTTGTGAGTTCCTGATGTATTAACTAAGTTTCTGAAGTTTATTTAACATTGTGATGCTATCTTTATTTGCTTCTGCATGTTGTTTGTCCAATCTAATCTGTTAAAAAAAATAGACTTCTCTATTCTAACCGGGACTAAATAGTTTCTATGATTACTGCTAGTAATGGCAAGTAAAGGGAGTACTTAGTACCTTGTTTCCATTATTCAATTATTCTTTCAATTTTTTCAATTGCTTTTGAACCCCACCTGTGATATGAAGGTAGGAGGAACTTGCTGATGAAACAGGAAGGGTAGAACAGGAAGGAAAACCACCATATAAAAAGTTCCATCACAGCTGGAATTGAGCAGAACTAGGAGGAAGCATGGCTGTAGTGCTGGCATTTTGTCTGTCTGTGTTGATTTACTTTGTCAGATCTGTCTGCTGATAGAGGATGTTGCTGTTGTTACAGAAGCCCTGGGACCTTACTCTTGGTTCAGAAGCTCTGAAAGAGGATTTTATTGTTGTCTATTTACAGAAGTCCTGGAGGAGGGTTTTACTTTTTTCAGAGGCTCTGGGACTACACTGATGATTTTGTATTGATTTCTCAGATCTTGTTTATGAGTCTGTGTTCATTTCACCTGCAGAAAGTGAATTGATGATGGTGCCAGAAATGTATATGAATATTGTTGTAGCTCTGTTAAGCTTAGCTTCCCAGAATCAGAAACTGTGAAGGGCTTGAGGTAGACTGGTCACTGGAAGCTTCAATATGGAATGGGAACACTGGAAGAGGAACTGGACAAGGAACTGAAGAAGAAGCTGCATGAGGACCTGAGAGCTGCCTACTTGTGAATCCAGGTGAAAGTTGGGTGAATTCAGGCAAAAGCTGTGACAATGTAAAAGGAACCAGAATTTGGGAGCCAGTCTCCAGCCAAGATGAAAGGACCTTGCCTTACGTATTTAGTGCTGACTGACAAGATCACAATTCATTCTGATCTGGGATGGGAAAACTTTGTACTTTGTACCCCTTAAGGATGATTGAGTTAAACATGATTGGAAGCTAGTCTCCAATCAAGAAGAAAGAAGACTTTCTGACTGAGGAGATGAAGACAATATGACCTATGGGTGGGAGATCTTTTATTTTGTATCCCTTAAGGATGATTATCCTTTAAGGATGATTGAGTTAAGGACTTACTGAATGATATCTTTTTCTTAAAACTATGTGGCCACTTTAGTGATAAGTTGTTATGTAATATTTTTGTGAATGCTGTACTTTGGTTTCTGTGAAGGTTTTGCTTTAGTTTTGTATCATCAATGCAGTATTCTCAATGCCTACAGCAACTATAAGTATGTTGATACAGTTATTAATCACAAAATGTAACAGGCTCTCTTCATGGGAAATATAGCTAGAACATTTATTCAAATACCAGAAAACTGAGTCCCCAAACCAGAAAGTCAAAGCCAATACAGTAGTTATGAAGTTGGCACATGTAGTTAAAGTAGTAAACACACACATTTTCAAGCCTTAAAAACACAACAGGCTACCTCAGGTAAAGGTCCTCCTCTCCTCACTCACAACAACTGCTCAGCGTCCAGGCAGCTTGCTCCCAGCAGCTCCGGCCCCCCTGCAGTTCCTGTCCCTGGTAGTCCTCAGCAGGAGTCCTTAGAAGAGATTCTGGAAGGATCAAAGGAAAAGGATTTCACACTGAAACTGCTGCCTCAGCCGCAGCCGCTGCTTCCAGTCACCACCACATGAACGCTAGCTTGGTTCTGGCTTTCTCTTGCTCTACCCTTTCCTGCTATGTCAGCAAGTTCAAGGGGCATGGACGATCTTCAAACCCAGTATCATAACAAGTTTATTGCTGAATAGAGTGTTCGCTATACTATGTGATCAGAATCTTAAAGCTATTCACAGCAGCAGTCCTCTGGAGAGCTGCTCATGTTTGGCTTTATATTGCTAAATCTTATAGCTTGAGATCCTGTACTAGTTGTCCATCTTCTATCCCACCTTTTCCTGTTATTTCCTTTGAGATTCCTCAGTTTTTGTTCTTCAAGATAAATTTTATTATTGTTACTTTCTAATTCTGTAATGTGGTTATTTGGTTGCTTGACTGGTATGATACTAAATACTTTAATTCTTGTAGTAATTTTATTTTTATTGTATTATCATATCCCTATTACGAATAATTTTTTTTCAAATCTGACAAAGGCTTTTATTTATTCATTTCTTGCATTTAAAATATTCTTCAATGACATCTTTGGCCTAAGATTCCTTGCCATAGTTCTTAACAATAATGCAACTGCAGCCAACCACTTTACGGGGCTTTCCCTCTCTGTAAATTTTACAGAGGCCTACCCATTCACCCAGTTTCTTGTTGTCATCAACCTTGATCAAGTTGATTTGTTGCTCAGAACACAGGGCCTCAACCAACTTTACATACATCATCACAGTTGGAAGCAAGTACGCAAAGATGGGCTTGGCGTTTGTCCAAGGCTTTGGCAGCTTCACGAATTCCACGAGCTAGGCCATCATGGATGAGTGCGGTCTTCAGTACTTCTTGTAGAGTGTTGTTAACATCCATTACACCTCCAGCAGCAATGCCTTCCTCGGCCATGGCAGCGGTTCACAGGTGAAGCTAAATCTTGAAAACACCCGGGAGCCTCCACCTCCTCCTTGACTCAGCGGCAACAGGGAAAGACTATTATGAATAATTGATGTCTCTCTAAAAAATTTAGGTTCATTTTTAATTTGCTAAGGTTTATTTTATATTTCATATGATTCTTTTCCATGCATTGTTATGTAGACTTTTAAAAAATTTGAATGTATTTTATATATTCTTTAGTTTTTTAAAACAGAATTTTTTACTCTAGCCCTTGTTGCATTTGTTTTTGGAATTGAAAAGTATTGATGATTTGTGGAGGCTTACATTATAATAGACAAGTTTGCAAAATTATAATTTCAATTATTTTTATTTGAATCACCAGAATTTTCAAGTAGATCATATTATCCATAAAGAACAATATTTTACCCCTTTAACCATTTTTATTACTTAAATTTCTTTTTAAAAATCTTAGTGACACAACTGTAATTTCTGAACTTGTATCAAATAATAGTGGTGACACTAGAAATCTTGCTTTACCTTTGATATTATTGGAAAAATCTCTAGTTTATCCTCTACACAAAATAATGATTTTAGATTTTATATAAATACTATTTAAAATAATAAATATATTTTCCCTTTTTTCTTATTATTTTATTTTTAATGAAATGGACATTGTAATTTTATGCATATGGTATTATAATCAGATAATTCTATTTTTTATTGTTTTCATAGACTGGTAGGTTTATAGATTTCATATTGTTGACCCTCCCCCTTCCACCTATTCTTTCCTCCATATTTGCATATCCTTACTGTGTAGTTTGATTATGTGAGATAATAAATTACAATCCTTCTCGCTTTGTTTTCTACTATTGTCCTTTCCCCTTCCCTTCTTAAGATTATCGAAACACATTTGGAACCAAAGGGCTATGTGTATACATTTTGATCAAGCAATACTACTTCTAGGTCTGTATCCCAAAACAATCATAAAGATGGGAAAAGAACCCACAGGTGCAAAAATATTTATTAGAGCTCTTTTTGTGGTGGCCAAGAATTGGAAACTGAGGATGCCCATCAATTGAGGAACAGCTAAATAAGTTGTGGTATATGAATGTAATGGTGTACTACTCTTTCATTAGAAATGATGAGCAGACTTGAGAAAAATCTGTAAAGATTCACATGGATTATGGAGAGTAAAGAGAGCAAATGAGCGGAACCAGGAGCATATCATACACAGTAACAGTAACATTGTATTACAACCAATTTTGATAGACAACTCTTTTCAGCAATGAAAGGATTTAAGACAATTCCAAAAGACTAGTGATGGAAACTGCTCTCTCTCTCTCTCTCTCTCTCTCTCTCTCTCTCTCTCTCTCTCTCTCTCTCTCTCTCTCTCTCTCTCTCTTTCTGTTTCTGTCTTTCTCTTTTCCAGTGTTTTCCCCCCTTTGATTCTAATTCTTCTTCACAACATGACTACTGTGGAAATATGTTTGATATGACTGCAAATTTTGCATGCCTTCTTGAGGAGGGGAAAGCAGAAGGAAGGAGGGAAAATTTAGAGCTCAAAATATTATAGAAGTGAATGTTAAAAGTGAAAAACAAAAGAAGCAAATTATGAAAACATAACCAAACCATTCCCATGCCTTCTATTTTATTTAGCTCATTCTGTGTTAGTTTTTGAGGGATTTTTCCTCCTCTTCCTCTTTCTCCTCCTCCTTTTCCTCCTCCTCCTTCTAGATTATGGGAGATTTTTTGTATAGTCCCTTATCTCAAAGAGCTTTCAAACTCTTTAAGGTATAAGAAACTGTTTTACACACACACACACACACACACACACACACACACACTCTTTTACTCCCTTTTATTTAATGAGTTGATTATCTATTCTACTATGGATCCTCATGAGCTATATCAGTGACATTTAATCCCTGGGGAGTGGAAGTCTTAGCAAGTCATAAAAGTATCCAGTCCAGGTCAACTGAGTCAAATCAGGTCAATAACCATTTATTAGGTACCACTAAAGTGAGGTGAGATCTGAGGCAGGGAAATTCATGAGAAGGCTACTTCAATAATTTAAGCATTAGGTAATGAAGGCCAGCAGCAAAGTTGCAGAAGTGTTGGAGGAGAGAAAGAAGGGTAGGAGATAGAAAATGTTACTAAGACAGAATTGAAAGAATCTGGAAATTTATTAGATGAGACTGGTGAAGGAGCAAGGTGTTTAGGATAATAACTAGATTATAAACTTGAGATCTTGAAATATTGTGAGGATGGCAGTGCCTTGAGAGTAATAGAAAAGTTAGAAAGGGAGGAAGGTGTTTCCTTTTTTGGGAAGGACAGAAAATAATGAGTTCAGTTTTTGGTAATTCTGAATTTGTGGTGTCTCTAGGGGACATCTAGTCCAAGATGTCCAATAAAGAATTGGAGATGTGAAGCTGGAGATAAGGAGAGAGTTTAGGACTAAATACAGAATCATGAGAATAATAAGGATGGAGATAATAACTAAATAATTAAATCCAGGGCAGCAGATGAGGTCATCAAGCAAAATGGTATAGAAAGAGAAGAGTGCCATGGACATATATTTGAGGGTCACCCACTGTTAGTGGGCACCCTTAGATGAAGATCCAACAAAGAAATTGAAAAGGAGTGGTCAGATATGTCAGAGGGAAACTAGAAGAGGACAGTGTCAAAGGGTGAAAAATTAGGAAGAAGAGGGTGATCAACTGTAGACAAGCCTGTAGTGAGGTCAAGAAGGATGAGCACTGAGAAAAGGTCATTGGGGCAACTAAGAGATCATTGTTAACTCTAGAGAGAGACATATTTCAGTGGAATGAGGATTTGAATAGCTACTGTATTTGCAATGTAGGTGAGATAGGGAGATTTAGGATTAAAATTTTTTTCCTGGATTGATTGGTTGACTTATTATTTGATTGGTTGACTGGTATTGGTTGACTGTCAATAGTTACTCATTTAATAATTTCTTGATTTGTCTTAATGATAATTTCACCCTTCAAAATGTAGAGTGACTGATGGAGGGATATAAAAGAATAGGGCAAGTAGATGGCACAATGGATAGAGCTTGGGGCCTAACATGAGGAGGACCTGAGTTCAAATGTAGCCTCAGACACTTACTAGCCATGTGACTCTAGGTAAGTCATTTTACCTTGATTTCCTCAGTTTCCTCATCTGTAAAATGAATTGGGGAAGGAAATGACAAATCACTCCAATATCTTTGTCAAGTAAACCACAAATGGGGTCACAAAAAGTGAGAACTTCCATTCTGTATCTAATTCTCAACAACACAGAGGGACTGGTTGCTCAGGTGCAAATTATCAGAGCCTGGATGAGGGATGGAGTGGCAAAATATCCACTTCATTCTAGAATCTATGCTAGATATGAAGAAAACTATAATTTTACACAGGAGTCATGCCAGGATAAATGAGATGCCTTTAATGATGAAAATATAAAGGCACAAAAAGAAGTAATTTTAGTGAGGAGGAAATGGGGAAATTATCTACTGAGACATTAATGTAAATAGTGGGAACTCAAAGAAATGCCGAAGACAAGGCAATAAGCAATTATGTAGTGCCTACCATGTTCTAGGCACTGGGCTAAATGCTTTTTTTAAACAAATATTTGATTTGATTCTCACAAAAAACCCTGAAACACAGGTGCTACTCTTATTAACCATCTTACAGCTGAACTAACTGAGGAAAATAGAGGCTGAATGATTTCCCAGTGTCTGCTCTAAGGTTTGAATTCAGGTCTTCCTGGCTCTAGGAGTTGAGCTTAATCCACTGTGCTACCAATTATCTCCAAATTCAATGTAGGTGAATTGAAAAATCATAAATTTCAAAAGGATATATAGAAGAATAAAGTAGAATAAATAAAAAGGTTATCAAAGACTTTTAAGACTAATGCTATGAAACCTAAAGCTGAGAAAGAGGTCATATTGATAAGATAATCTAGTGACAAACATTCTCTCTCTCTCTCTCTCTCTCCATCCATCCATCTATCTACATCCATATTTGATAATAATGAATAATCAAAATTTAAAAAATTTAAAAAACAAGTGATAAAATAAAACATTTTAAAGGCAAATAAAACAATGAAAATTGATGATGGAGATAAGGCAGTTTTTCAGAAAATTTATTTTGTTTCTGTTTTCTTTGGTAAGTAGACTGGTCTTTGAATATAAAAAGGCAGATCAAAATGACTAATTGAGACTTGCTGCCCCAGATGTATAAGAAGATTGTGAAAGAACACCTGCTGTAGCTTCAGTTGATTTCTTCGTATCTCCAGCTCCAAACGAACTACATTTCCATGTTTAGGAAGAAATCACAAATGAGATGATTGAGTGACTATCAGTGACATGAAAATCATGAAGAAAAGGAAAAATACCTTGTAACTGAGGGGCAAATGGTTCTATTTAAAGTAATGATGGAGGGAGAGTAGATACTTTAGCTTGAAAACTTCAAAAATCGTAGAAAATATTAGTAAAAGAATGGTACACAAACAGCTAGAAAATAGTGTCACAAACAGAAAATGATAATATAGCTTGATCAAGATTAGTTAAAAGCAGACTAACCTCATTTCCTTCTTAGACGGGTTGACAGATCTCCAAATCAGATGCTTGCTGTGTATATTATTATGTATTTTAAAAAAAAATAATGGTTTTATAATGATCATTTTCTAACTTCACATAAGACACTCCTATATAAAAGATAAATGGTTGGTCAAAGTCAAACAAGCCAGCACTCATATCTGACAGTGCAGGCAATATTCTGTGCTCATAGTTTGTCACCTTCTTAAAGAGAAAAGGAAAAAAAAAATTATCCTTGTTGACTAAACTTTTAGAAGTTCTATTTCCAAAGAGATGAAGGAGAAATGTAGGCTAGACCATCTTTGAAAACCTTTGAGAAGAATATGGATGAACACTTCATGAGTACATGGTAGATAACATCATAGGTATTATTGTTTTATTATAAATTAGATCTAGTAATTCTTGTATTCCCAGTATGGTAGGTGCAAAATTGTTACATTTTTTAATGTAAGGGAGCATAATGCATTTGTGTGTTTACAGTGACATCATTGATGATATTAATTTTATTTTGATGATAATTATATTTTCATGATTTTTTTTCTTTTTTTCCAGTAGTTCTCAGGTTCTTTCAAGGATCATATTCCATATGCCAGAATTATCAGGGTTCCCAAAGCCAGTCACTCCCCCCCCTTGTACCTTGAACAAAGGATGCTTTGAGGATTATGAAACTCACACAAAATACTCATCTCAAGTTATTCAGACAATGGACCCATGCAAAATAACCTGCAAGTCTGAACTCTCTCCCTACCCCTTATATTGCCACCAATCTGCTGTAAAAATTTTTGTTTTCTTGACAAAAAAACTCCAAAACATCTGACATATAGATGAAAAGCTCTGAAGAGGGCAGAAGTTACTTTTGTGGCAAAGTGTTGAAGACCATCCATGGATAAACACAAATTAGAAGGCAGTATAAGCACAGAACTAACACTGATATTGAGACCATCAGCTTTTCTAAATTTTTTGGTCCTTGTCTTTTTCCATTTCCACATGAATGTTGTAGACTTTGGAGGATTATAGATAATAAGTTTATAGCTGAAAAAAATCTTGGAGGTCACATAATCAAACACCCTCATTTTACAGATAAGAAAACTAGGGTACAGAGAGACTTAAGTGATTTATCCAGTATAACATAGCAATTAAATATCTGAATTTGAACCCAGTTCTTGTTGGCTGAAAGTCCATTGCTCCGTTCGCTACTTTATATTACCTCTACTTCTCCATGATTACTTTGGCTTTCATACTTTGTACTATATGCTTCTTTCCATCATATTAATTTTGTAATACTTGGGTGGCAATAGCCCTTCATTGTCTAGCTAAAATTTGAGTTATTTATCACTAAATGTACACCCTGGCACTTTTCCATCTTCAAACTCACCTGATACTTTTCTATCTACTCACATAGACTCTTAAGATTTTTCTGTAATCTGTTTTAATCAATTGCACTACTTTTAAGAGTTAAATTGCATCCATAAACCTAGGAATTTCCCTGGTGTCCCTCCTTCAGACATTTTATAAATTATTAAATGGAAAAGGTCCTACCATCAATCTATGCATCTTAGGCTTCTCAATCCTGAGGAAGTCCTATTTGTCCCTACCTTTGGCTTTTTCGTAATATCATAGTTCTCTATTCAGTACAAAAGTTTACTAAAATTATAGTTGGGGCTAGAAAACAGCTTTCAGCACTGGATTCTGACTCTTGGAGTCTTTGAAGTTTCAGACACCTGCATCTCAATCTATGTATAAGCTACAGGAAATCTCTAACAATATTGAATACAATTTACAAAGTCAGTTCTCTGTTTGGATTTAAGAAAAGGCATTGATCAGATTGAGCTGGGATTTAGAAGTGAGAAAAATAGCTCATACAAATTATTAGTATCCTTGGGTTATTATTTCTTTAAATTTTGCTCTAGAAAATATTTAATAATTAAAATTTTCTTAAATTATAATGTTGACTTAATTTTAAAAGGTATTATTTTTAGAAGAAAAAAACAATAACTAGGTGGAAAAGATTACTATATTCCATAAATATACACACATACAAATTTCTCTTCTTCTAGTCCAAAGATTTGGATCATCTATCTAGAGAAGGTTTCTTATCTAAATGTCAGGCATAGTAACTCAGAAAAAATAAAGTATTATCAGTAAATCTCAATAAATCTATCAAGATGTAGAAAACAATACGCTGTTAACACAGAGCTTCAACATCAAATGCAAGAACTTTGTACATTTTTAGGAATAGTGAGATTAATAGACCGGAAGAAGTTACAGATTCAGAAAACATTGTGCTGGTCAAAAGAGTTTACAATTCATAGAATAAATTTAATTATATTATACATTTTCATGATTTTACCTTTATGTCCTTTTGCCCTTTGCTGGTCCTCTCACTACTCTGGTCCTTCTAGGTTTTATTACTCTCTTTCTCTTTTTCTTTCCCCTACTATCATCATCATTGCTGATGTCATTATCGTTGCTCCAATTTACATAATGTCTTAATGTTTACAAAGCATTTAACATACAATGTTTACATTTTTCCTCACAGAAACCCAATGAGAAAGGAAAAGTTTGATTAATCTCATTTTAAAGGTGAACAATCACATTGAGACTGAGCAATGTTAGGTAACTTGGCAAAGTTTGCACAGTTATACTTAAGTAATAAATATTTGAATGTGAAGTCAAGTCTTGGGGTTTCCTTCCCATTATCATGTGCTTTTCCCATTTTCCTATGCTGCCTCATCATACAATTTTCAATTAATTGAAATAAATTAGCATATATTGAGTTCCTACTGTGTCTTAAGCAATGTGCTAATAGATAGGAAAAATAAAATATAGCATCTATTTTTAAGAATTTTATAATCACATAAGCAGTGCAGAGAATGAAACCTATGAGAAATAGATTTTCCCCAACACTCAGAAATGATTCATTTACAATATGAATTAACGGCATATTCCTTTTCTGGTAGTTTCTTGGTATTTAGAATAACAGACATATAACAGGTGAAGTGATTCAAAGTTCTATGACAAAACAGATTTTTAAACAAATCACTTTCCTGAGAGAAATATGATATAGGACAGGGGTTCTTAAAACATTTCATGGAACCCCAAGGGGTCCCCCGAGACTCTTTCCAGCATTACACGTGTTCAGAACTATGTTTCTTTTTAACATTCTATTTTGCCTCAATTCCATGTGAATTTCAACAGAAGCCAAATTCGAATTCCTGGAAGAGTTAAACTTATTTTCAAAATCAAATAAGGACAGTGGTCCTGGAGTCAGGAGGACCTGAGTTCAAACATAGCCCTCAAACACAACACAAAAAATAGTCATGTGACATTGGGCAAGTCACTTAACCCCAATTGCCCTATCTCCCTTCCCCCCATCCCAAAAACATTAAATAAGAGGGGTAGAGTAAAAATTCATGAAGAAATGAAAACAAAGGAAGAAAATTATAAAAAGACAACAGTTTCATAAAAGAGGCTCCCAAAATACTGAAGAAAATAATACCTGGATAAATGGAAAAGAAAGTACAAAAAATTACCATTGAAAATAATACCTCAAACAGCAGTATTAGTCAAATGGAAAAAGTGGTACAAAAACTTACTGAAGAATATAATTCCTTAAACATTTCAATTGCACAAATGGAAGCTAATGACTTTGAGACACCAAGAAACAATAAAATACAGTCAAAAGAATGAAGGAAAATAGAATAAAATCTGAAATATCTCATTGGAAAAACACTTGACCTGGAAAATTAATAGGATAGAGACAATTTAAGAATTATTGGATTACCTTTAAAAACATGATCCAGAAAAGAACCTAAATATCTCATTTGAAGACATTATCTAAGAAAAATGCCCAGACTCCCTACATAGAGCAGGTAAAATAGAAATTGAAAGAATCTACTGATCATGACATTAAAGAGATCTCAAAATGAAAACCCCTAAGAATCTTGTACCCAAATTCCACAGCTATGAGGTCAAAGAAAATGTATTTCATGCACCAAGAAAGAAACCATTCAAATATCATGGATCCACAGATAGGATCATAAAGTATAGCAGTTAAGAGATGAAAGTACAGAAGGGTTTGGGATATGATATTCCAAAAGACAAAAGAGCTGAGATTACACTGGGTATAATCTTTCAAAGGAAAAAAAGAGGATTTTCAAGCATTCCTGATGAAAATACAGAACTGAATAGAAAATTTGACTTTCAAATACAAGACTTGGGAAATATAAAAAGGTAAACATGAAAGAGAATCATAACAGATTCAGTAAGGTTAAACTGTTAACTTTTTATATGAGAAGATGATACATGAATCCTGTAAGAACTTCTTTATTATTAGTACAGTTAGAAAATATATATAAAATGAATGTGATATAGAGTGGTGACTTAGGAGATGGGGAAGGGAGAAGAAGAATGGAGAATATTACCTCACATAAAAGATCCTTGTAAGGAAGAACTTTTACAGTGGGAAGGGAAATGATGGGGGAAGGAAACAGGCAAGGCTTAAATCTCACTCTCATAAAAATTGGTTCAAAGACTGGAACATGCACACATTCAATTGGTAATAGAAATCACCCAGCAGGGAAATCACCTAAGAGGGAAGTAGGAAAAGAAGGGGATAAGGGAAAGTGTGTGTGTGGGGTGATAAAAGGGAAAATGGATAAAAAAGGAAGTGGTCAGAAGCAAAACAGACTTTAGAGAAGGGACAGGATAAAATGGAAGAGAGAAGGATAAACAGGATAAAAAAGATGGGATTTAAGGAAATACATAGTAATAATAACTGCAAATGTGAATGCAGTAAACTCACTCCTAAAATGACAGTGGATAAAAGAATGGATTAGAAACCAGAATCCAACAATATGTTACTTAAAAAGAAACACACTACAAACAAAAAGATACACATGCAGTTTAAATAATGGTGTAGAGAAGAATCTATTATGCTTCAGCTAAATAAAAACAAGCAAACCAACAAACAAAACACTTCAGTAACAATCATACTCTCAGACAAAGCAAAAGAAGAAATAGAGCTAATTACAAGGGATAATTATGGGAAACTATGTCTTGCTTAAAGGAATCATACAGAATGAAATTATATCAATATTGAACACATAAACACCAAATTTTGCATAGCATCCAGATTCTTAAAGGAAAATATAAATAAATTACAGGAGAAAATAGAAATAAATTTCACTCATAAGGGACCTCAATTTTCCCTTCTCAGAGCTAGATAAACCAAACTAGAAAATAAATGAGAAAGAAATTATGGAAACAAACCAAATCTTACAAAAGTTAGATGTGATAGACTTCTGTAGAAAACTAAATGGGACTAAAATAGAGTGTACCTTTTTTTCAGCTGTACATGATATTCACAAAATTGACCATATTAGGGCATAAGAACCTCACAACCAAATACAGAAAAGCAGAAATATTAAATGTATCATTTTTATTGAAATGCAATAAGAATTACATTTAATAAAGAGACATGAAAACAGATTGAAAGTTAATTGGAAACTAAATAATCTAATCCAAAAGAAACAGTGGGTCAAAGAACAAATCATAGAAATGAAAAATAATTTCATTAAAAAGAATGAAAACAATGAGACAGTATTCCAAAATATATGGGATGTAGCCACAACATTGCTAGGGGAAACCGTATATCTCTAAATTAATACACCAATAAAAGAAAGATCAATGAATTGGGTATGCAACTAGGAAAAAAGCTGCAATAAACACTAAAATGGAAGTCCTGAAAATCAAAGAGATTTATTGTTACATTAGTACATGGTAAATTGAAAGTACAAAAAGACTTGAACTAATAAATAAAATTATTAGCTAGTTTTATGAAAAAACCTGACAAAATAGATAAGCCTTTGGTAAATTTGATTTAAATGAGAAAGAAGAAAACAAAGTTACTAGTATAAAAATAAAAAAGACAAATGAACCACAAATAAAGATGAAATTAAAGCCACTAAAAGCATATATTTTGCCTGAGTACATGCCCATGAAGCTGACAACAGAAGTGAAATGGATAAATGTTTACAAAAAAAACCTACCCAGATCAACATAAGAGGAAATAGAATACTCAAATAACTCTTTCTTCTTAAAATAAATTAAAAAGCTATCAATGAACTTCCTAAGAAAACATCCCCAGGACTAGATTGGTTCACAATTGAATTCTGTCAAATAAAGTGAATTCTATCAAGGAACAATTAATCCAAATACTATATAAATTATTTGAATGAAGAATAAGTAAAGACGGAGTTCTAGCAAATTCTTTTTTTGATACAAATATGTTTTTGATATCTAAACCAGAGAGAGTAAGAGGAGAGAAAGAAAACTATAGATCAATTTCCTTAACATTGATACAAAATTTTTAAATAAAACACTAGCAAAGAGACCTCAGTAATATTTCAAAATTATCATATGCAATGAGCCAGTGGAATTTATACCAGGAATGTAAAGATAATTCAATATTAGAAAACATAATCGACCATATCATTAAAAAAAGCAACCAACAATCATATGATTATGTAAACATATGCAGAAAAAAACTTTGATAAAATGCATGACTCATTCCTATTAAAACACTAGAAAACAGGAATCATTGTAGCCTTTTCCAAAATGATCAGTAGTATCTATTTAAAACCAAGAGCAGGCATTATTGGTAATGGAAATAAGCTTGTGGTCTTTCTAATAAGATCAGGCATAGAACAAGAATCCCATTATCACCACTATTATTCAATATTATATTAAAATGCTAATTGCAGTAATAAGACAAGAAAAATGAAGAAATAAAATAGGCAATGAAGAAACAAAACTATTACTTTTGCAAATGATAAGTTGGCATATTTACAGAACCATAGCAAATTAACTAAAAACTAATTGAAACAATAAGTTAATTCAGCAAATTTACAAATAAACCCACAAAAATATCTGGCATTTCTATTTACTATAAACAAAACTCATCAATCAAAATAGAATAAAAAGAAATTCTATTTAAAATAACTGCAGACAATATAAAATACTTGGAATCTACTTGACAAGATAAATCCAGGTATTTTGAAAACAATTACAAAACACTTTTCACAAAGATAAAGACAAAGTAAAACAATTGGTAAAATATTAATTGCTCATGCATAGACTAAGAAAATGTAAAAGTGACAATTCAACCCAAGGTATTTTACTTACTCAGTGCCATACTAATCAAGCTAATGAAGAAAAATTCATCTGGAAGAACAAAAGGTTAAGAATATCAAGGGAATCAATGAAGAAAATGTGAAGGATTACAAACTAAACATTCCAGATTTCAAACTATTTTACAAAATGTTAATTAAAAAAAACAATCTGGTTCTGGCTAATAAATTTCATGTTAAATTACTGGAATAGATTAGGCTCACAATGTGCAGTAGAAAAAAAAACATAGTTAAAAAAACAACAACATAGTAATGAAGTTTTGACAAACCCAAAGATCCATTCTTTTGAAAAAAAATGTAATGGTAATGAAATTTGAAGATCCTTTAGTACTTAAGAGGTACTTATTACAGTTTCAAATTAAGCCTCTTTAATAGAAACAGAGGTATGAACGCTGATTTAACAGTAAGGAGGTGAACAGAGAACCCCTGTTCCTGATTTAACAGGAAGGGGCTAAATAGGGAAGAGCGATACTGTATATAAGGAAAGAATCAGTCTGGGAAAGTCAGAATTTCCTGGGATAGGCTTTGTGGAGGCAGAGCCGCTGATGGAGAGAATTGTGAGTTGATAACTGAGTTAGAGTTTCTTGGAGCAAGCCACATGGAGGTAGAAGCCAGAACTGCCAGAAGAGTCATGATTGTGGTGTTGGTACTTTGTTTGTGGCTTTGTTAAGCCTTAATTTCCCAGGAACAGAAACTGTGAGGGACTTAGGGTGGACTGGATGCTGCCAGCTTCAGCACAGAGGTGGAAGTGCATGGAGAGCTGGACAATGAACTGGGAGCTGTCTGCCTTTGAATCCAGGTGGCATTTTGGTGAATCCAGGTAGGATCTGAGACCATGGAAGGGTATCCAGGGAATCTGAGAGCCTACCTTGGTTCAAGGTGAAAAGACCTCTTTGGGAATACTGAGTAGTGACTTACCCTGATGTAAGGTTTTACTTTGGAACTCACTTTGGGAAGAGTTATGTGATTTGGCCAGATAAGACTCTGGATAGCTATTGAGCCCTACTGGCTTTGAAAACCCAGATGTTGGTGCTTCCCTCTCTGGTGACTAACTAGATATGGATGTAATGGTCAGAGACTTGGAAGCCCTGTCTTCTGAATTGTATTATTTTCTGTTGAGTGATGACTGTAGGAATTGTAATTTATTTGTGATTATACTTTGTGATTGAATTAAGGACTCTGTGATTGACTAATTGAATGTACTATCCAGGGGTGGAGTACTTTGACTTTTATATTGTGTGTTCCTTAGGGAGGAAAACCTCCTTGAGGATGACTGATGAAAGCTGTATGACCACTGTGGTGAAAACTATGTGGCCATATTAGTGATAAGTTGTTGTGAATGCTGTGTTTTGATTTTCTATGATAAGTTGTAATATTGTGAATGCTCTAGCTTGGTTTTCTGTGAATGTTTTGCTCTGATTTGTTATTGAATAAAGAGAGTGTTCACCATACTGTGTAATCAGAACCTTGAAAGCTGTTCACAGCAGCATTCTTCTGGAAAGCTGCTTGTGTATGGCTTTACAATAAGAACCCATTATTTGACAAAAAATTGCTCTGAAAACTGGAAAGCAATTTAGAAGAAAGTATGCATGGACCATTATTTCACATCATATAAGTTCAAATAGTTAAATGATTTAGACATATAGGGTCATATCATAAATAAATTAAGAGAGCATGGGGAAAAAACCCACCTCTGATATTCATTGAAAAGCGAAAAGTTTATGAACAAACAATAGCTAGAGAGCATTATAAGAAGTAAAACTGATCATTTTTGATGACATGAAATTAAAAGGCTTTTGTACAAACAATACTGTTGCAGCCAAATTTAGAGGGAAAACAAAAAAGTGGGATTTTTTTGCATCAAGTTTATCTGATAAAGGCCTCATTTCTTGAATATATATAGGGAATGGAGCCTAATTTATAAAAATAAGAGCCATCCCCCAGTTGATGAATGGTTGAAGGATATGAAGTGGAAGTTTTCAGATGAATCAATAACAATTATCAACAGTCACATAAAAAGTGCTCCAAATCACTATTAATTAGAGAGATGCAAATTAAAACAACTCTGATATACTACCGGATACCTGTGTGATTGGTAACATGACATAAAAAAAAGAAAATGCTGGAGAAAAGTGGAAAAATTGGAACACTAATGGACAGTTGGTCAAGTTGTGAACTAGTATAACCATTCTATGGAACAATTAGGAATTATGCCCCAAAGGCTATAAATCTGTGCATAGCATTTGACCCAGCAATTCTTCTACTAGGTTTGTATTCCAAAGAGAGAAAAGAATAGGCAAAAGGACCTATTTTTACCAAAATACTTCTAGTAGTTCTTTTAGTGGTGGCAAAGTATTGGAAACTGAGGGGATGACTGTGAATTGGGCAATTGCTAAACAGGTTGTGATATACAATTTTGATGGAACATTATTTTGCTGTAAGAAATGATTGGCATCATAGTTTCAGAAAAATCTGATTAGTGTTATATGAATTGATCCAAAGTGAAGTGAGCACAACCAGAAGAATATTTTAGATTTTTTTTTACATATAATTGGAAATATTTTTTGACATAAAAACAATGAAAAAAGGCTAAGTTGTGAAGTACTTTGCTGATCTGTCCTGGTCAAGAACAATTACTTAAAAGAAACCCTATACCAATGAAATCACAGTTCTGGTGAAGAAAAATAAAAGAATTAGAAGGAAGCAAAAGAATTACCTGAAATATGATTCTAATATTATCCTGCTTGATTACTAAGCATGTCCTACTCAAATCTATTGTCACTGCTATATTGTCTCAGAAACAATATTGCTTTATATGCATATGTGCGTGTGTGAGTGTGTGTGTGTGTGTGTGTGTGTGTGTGTGTACATGTACCACACAGGGGCTAGGAATGATACCTCCTGAAATGAAACTCATTCAGAGTGTCTTGACATCATCTAGTTTTTTTTAATGCCATTAAGATTTACCTTAATGACCTTTGGAGAATCTGCTGTTACTGAGTAACTCCCGATTTTTTTCTAATTTCCAGACTCTTATTAACATTTAGCCAAAAAGCTTTATATTGTTTTTTCTGAGAAGATATTTACATTATTTTTTTGACTTGTCTCACTTGAAATATTCAATTCAAAAGGGGAAATGAGCTTAATTTTTAAAAGACTGTTACCTTTTGATGACCCTGCAAGTTTTAATGTTAATGAGTGATCAATTAGATAATTTTAAAATTCACACGGCCTGTAGAACTCTGTAACAGGAAGCACCCTAGAACATTCAGGATGGCTGCTAGCACATCTGCTTTTCTAAAGGAAAGCAACTCAAAAAGGGTTAATAATCTTACTTTAATCAAACATATATCATTTATCTAGTTCAGTGGGAAAAGTCAGCACCCTGAGTTTCAGAGAAAATACAAACAGAAGTAACAAGCAAACAAAAATATAGACAGAGAAAACATTTTAACAGATCAATAGATAGGGCTTCTAGCTGTCTGACTGTCACATAACTACATAGTTAGTTACCAGAGAGAGAAGCACCAACATCTGGGTTTTCAAAGCTGGGGGGCACTCATTGGCTGCACAGAGTCTTATCTGGCCAAATCACACATCTCTTCTCATAAGTGAACCTCAAAGCAAAACCTCACCTCAGAGGTATATAGAGCCTTCTCCAGGGTCAGAAATATCACAATCTTCATGACCCCCTGCCTAACAACAAAGTAACAAAAAAATGTTTCTTCCTGAAAAACAAGCCTCCCCTATGCAAGCTTCTCTTGTTGGACTCCAGATGAGGCCCATTACAGGCAGGGAAGATTTAGATTCCCTTATGATTACACTCTGGTTTTCCTCAATAGACCACCTCCACCCTTTTTTCCTCAGATGGGCCAAGAGGAAAGAAAAAATAATTACCATAGATGGTCTTTCATCAAATAAGACCCATGAGCCACAGCCAGTGATTCATTTGCAATTCCATCCACAGACTCAGTTTCTGATATTGGTTTATGTAACAACTGGAGGCTGACAGAATGCTCATTTAAATTCATAATTCAAGAATGCATGTATACACACACACACACACAAATATATCCTTAAGTCACCTCATGGTGACTGGAACATTTCTTTATAAGTAAAAAAATTAAAATGATGGAAGTGATGGGGTTTATATATATTTTTTTATTACTCCTTCCAGATTCAATAAAACCTGTATTTATGTGCTTTTAACTGGTAGTCAAGTTGAGCGATTTGTCTCAGCATGATAATACCAGTTAGTGTTCCATCAGCCATAACATATAAACCTGCATCCAGAACAGAAACACAAATTTTGTCTTTATTTTTAAAAAATATAATTCTTTAAATCTGCAGACAATTGCTTAATACAGTGAGTGTAAAAATGACAAAATTAAAGTGAAGAAGAATGACGATACTCAAAGATCTTGGAGAGAACATATTCTGAAAATTAACTACAAACCAGAGAATTCAACTGTTGGAAACAGAGAAGCAAATCTTATGAGTTCTCCCCTTTCTTTCTTCCCTGGACATAGCATTTACACTTCCTAGTAAGAGAGTGTGTTTTCAGGGAAAAGTTGGTTTTCTTCTTGAATTAGAATCTCCAACATGGTTAGGGTTATTTTCAGCTCATTCCTGGAATATAACTTGCACGCTTCCTGGGAATTCAGAATCTTTTTTGTAGAGAAACTTGTCTTTGAGAGATCAAAAGATCATATACCAAGAAATGGAAGAGATCTTAAAACATCACCTAGTCCAGCTTTCTTATGTTTGCAGTTGAGGACATTTAGGCCCTAACAAGCTAAGTGGCTTATCCAAAGTGACACAAGTAATAAGCGGCATAGCTATGACTCAAAACCAGGTCCTCTGACTCCAAATCAGGACATTATGTTCACTGTAGCAAAATTACTGGAACTTTATTCTGGCTCTATACTCTTTCCCTCCTACAAGCCCTACCTCCTAACAGGCCTGCATGGTTCAGTCTAATCAATGTACAAATAGAATGACCTAGAGTATTGATTGCATGAAAGGAAAGAGACATGTCTTTCTCTACACATTAAATTATAAAGAACTTCCCTCCAAAAGTCACCTGACCACAAATTTTAGAGTGAAAAGAGACATTACAGAAAATAGTCCAATTCCCACATTTTTACAGATCAGGAAAATAAAGGCAAAGGAGCATAAATGATTTGCCTAAGATATCACAGAATGTAACTGAACAGGGATTCAAACCCAACTTCTCTAGGCTTCTCTGGACTCCAAATCTAGATGTGCTGACAGCCTACCATACAGTCACTGTCTGAAAAGCTGGGGTTTGTATTTCCCTCCTGCTTAGCAGGGCTGCTGTGAACCTGAAATTTGAGAGGACAAAGTAGCTAAGCAACGAGATGGATTATGCCAAGATGGAGAATAATGTTATTTGATTTATCATTTTATAAGAATGCATATTGTCCTCAGCACTTTATGAAACACACATGTCATGGAAGCTTATACTAAAAAAGAAATTTCAGGCTATGTAGCTACAGTATGCCAATATGAATTGGTTATTATAATCAGAAAGTCAGAAAGAGTGATTTTTCCCTCTTCTTTCTTTAGTGCTAGTAAAAGGGTTTAAATCATCCAGGATCTCTGAAGCTTCTTTTAAAAGGTTGCCTTTTAATGTGTTCATTTAAAAAGTCAGATGTCTTTATCAGGTCAGGTAGGTAGGGAGTGTGCCATGGAACAAAAGTGGAGAAAGATGGTCTACTGATGGGAATGAAGGATGTGGAAGAAAGTGGATAAGGGAGGGGAGAAATCCTGTCTCCAGATGTGTGATTTCATCATTGGAGGTAACTGTCAGCACAGAATGCCTCTCCGTCAAAGAAAATTGCCAGCACTTCTGGAAGTTACAGTTTTAGAGAATTACCTATTGTTAATTTTACCAAGGTTACATAACTAGTAGGTTAGAGGCAGGCCTTAAACCCAGGTCATAACTCCAATGGTAAACCTTGTCATTATTTCATGCTACCCATATTTTATTTTCCCTAAATCATCTAAGGATCTTTTGATATTCATAGGTTTAATTACATTCCGTAAGGATTCAGCTTGAACTTTGATTAAAATTTAACTTTATTTTTCCATTTGCTCTGTAAATACTAGTCAAGTACCTTCCCAAACTATTTATATTGTTGGGAAAAAGCATCGAATTTGAAACTGTACATCTTGGGTCTGAATCCTAACTCTTCAATTTACTAGTTGTATGATGTTGGATAAATCACTTAATTGTTTGGGATTCAGTTTCCTATTCTGTTTGATACAGGAATTAGACTAGATTATCTCTAAAGTCCTTTACAGCTTGAAGTCTGATGACACCATAATTGTTTCATATGCCTGGATTTCCCCTTTCTCACATTCTAGGAGATGTCAATTTTATATTAATAGTAATAGCTCACAGGTATCTAGCACTTTAAGGTCTGTACAGGAATTACCACTATACTGCAGTTCTGATAGCAGTTCAAACTGAAGTGTGTGCTGCTTTTCTTAAACCTGTAGTATGAATGTTTTCCTTTGTAATAATTATCTTATGAGAAAGTATAGTGTCTATATTAACCAAAAGGTGGTATTCTCCTTAATCCATTAGCTCAAGATGAAGCTCATTTGCTCACTTGTGCATACATATGCAGGGCAGACTATAATACAATATTTATTATGGAAACAAAAAGGGACTTAGTCTGAAAACGTAAATGTTTAGGATGATCTGTCACTTCTGCTGCTCATGCCTTTTGGAAGCAGTGCCAAGCAATTGAGACCCATCCTGGCCAGGTTGGATTTATCTAGAGAGTTAAATAGAATATCCCTGATGTGATATTATTATGTAATACCATAACTGATATTCTATGCTATGATAAATATAATATAAAATGATACAACACAATACAAACAAAATAACATTATAACATAGTAGAATAATGTAATATAATAGAATATATGACATGATATAACATAAGCAGCTAGGTGGCTCAGTGGATAAGAGTGCCAATCAGGACGACTTGAGTTTAAATTTAGCCTCAGGCATTCACTAGCTGTGTTCCCTTGTACAAGTCATTTAACCTTTGTTTACCTTAATCCATTGGAGACTATTAACGTTCAGTCATTCGTTCATCGCATGCCAGTCAGTTGTATGCCATGTTCATCATATGATGTAGCATGTATACCACATGACACAGTGTTCCCATTATATAGCATGCTTGTCAAATGGTACAATGTGACATCACATGCCACAACGATAAGTCACATGCCATGGTATCATGTCATCATATGATATAGTATGTCATTATATGAGGTAACATATCTGTCACATGTTGTAATGTGTCACCATGTGACAAAAGCAGGCTCACTATGCAATGTAGCATTTTAGTGTGTCCCATCACATGGTATGTCGTGGCATTTGGCCCCATTAAACAATGCTTCATCACATATAGAATATGATGTAGGGTGTGGAGAAAGCAAGGGAGTCTGACAAGGTTGTATATTGGTCCCTTGTTTATTTAATTTATAAGCAGAGATTACACGCACTGTCAGACTGAATAAACCAAAGGCCAGAGTTAAAGTTCCAAAGAGAAATACTAACAAGCTCAGATATGCAGATGATACAACTCTGATACCAGAAAGTGAAGAGAAATTAAGAAGCCTCTTCATGAGAGTGAAAGAAGAGAGCACAAAAGCTGGATTGAAGCTTAATTAAAAGACAAGACAAAATAGAAAAAAAACTATGATCTTGGCAACTGGTCACATCACTTCCTGGCATATAGGAGGAGAGGAAATGGGGACAGCACCAGATTTTATATTCTTGGGCTCAAAGATCACTGCCAACAGATGTCTGTATAGTCAAAGCTGTGGTTTTTTTTCCTGTAGCAATGTATGACTGGGCGTATGGCAGACCCAAGATAACAGACATAAGTCAGGAAGTTGCCTTAGTTCTCCCCAGTTTCGCTTAGAAACTTTAGATCAAGTATCTAAACAGATTCTGGAATAACAGAATCTGCAAAAAGATGGATTGAAACAACTTTCTACCTTTATACAACTAAGAAGGACCTCAGGAAAGGTCTGTCTAACTTGGGTAAAAGGGGAGCACAGCAACGTGCAGACAGTGTCTAGGCAATCCAGCAGGAGGCCCTTAGCTACAGCACAGATCAGCACCCAAGACCCCATCTTTAGCTAATTAAAAGGGGATGGGGGGAAGTAGTATGTCTTAGTCCTTCTAATATGACTTTCTTTCCTGTTCCAGGACTTTCACCACCTCCACAAAGTTGTCTGACAACCAGTGTCAATGGATTATAGAGAGTTGCAGTACTTGCTATTTTGGTGGACCTCATGGAAGCTCTACAATTCCAATCAAATAGCTCTTACTTACCTATAGGAGCTGTTCATATAGGATTCATCATTTAAATCTTACAGACGCTATTAATCACTCAACTCCCTTTATGTTGACTAAGATATCTGAATTGTAAAGACAATAAGAGAGGGTCTACAGATCTGTACAGCAATGTGCAGATTATGAATCCTCTCTATCCTGTGGTACTTTTTGTCCATCAAATATGAATTTTCCCTAGACCACCAGGAAAAAAGTATATATGAATTTACTACTCTCTTTCTTCCTGAGTCATAACATCTTCAGGCCCAGAGGAAAATAATACTTATGAAGATAAGAAAGTATGGCATTGTGATATGTTACAGATATGTTCTCTTATATGGTGCTCACAAGTCCATGGAAAAGAAATACTTTTGATATCTCAATTTTACCACTATAGGGAGTTTAAATAACATGTTCATAGTCAAATAGGTACAGGGTGTAGGAGGTAGAATGTAAACTCATTTCTTATATGATTAGTATTCAGTTCAGTAATATTGCTACCATATCCTGTCACTTACTCTTTATTCCATTAATTAAGAAGAAAACAGAAATTTTCCCTGCATTAATATGTAATTAATCCATCAGAAAGACTTCAGAAATACAGACATAAGAAATCATATCAAGAGATATTAAGGATCAATATCTACTAAGATTCCCCCTACCTCCTCATGTTGATTAGTCTAGCCTTTTTCCTGAAAGGTGATGAAGTTGTCCTTAATAAGCAGTCAACTACAATTAATTAAATGCTTACTATCTACCAGCTGCTATTTTAAATGCAGAGAGTATTTCAATACAAACCAAAAGGAACTGTCCTTACCCTCAAAGAGCTTTCATTCTAATAGGAGAAGACAACATGTACTTTGTTGAATACTTGATCATTTGCCATTTAAACCACTTCTCCTCTTGGCTCCAATCTATCTTTTCACAGTAATTTCCCAATACATCCCTCATATATATTATTTCCCAGCCAAATTGGGCTCATACCTACCATTCCATCTAAAATCTCTGAAACTTTCCCCATGTTTCTCTTCTCACTCTAGTGCCCTTTTTATTACAGCTTAAGTCCCACTTCTCATAATAGAAAGCTTTAATACTCTTCCCCTCCCAGTTTTAATATCTTGCCTTTGAAATTAATTAGTACATATTTTATGCTTAATAATCTGTGTTTGTGTTGCCCACCCCCAATATTGTATAAGCTCCTTGGCTGCAGAAAGCATTTCATTTCTGCCTTTGTATCCACTAGATCTTAACAAAGACCTAGGCACATAATCACACTTAATAATTGCTAGCTGACTCAAAGAGGAGGCAGAGGCAAGATGACAGAGTAGAGGTAGCATTCTATTCAAACTTTCCTAACATTTCACTTTAAACCATTTTAAATTAATTCATCAAAATATGGAGTGGAATAGTCACTAAAAGATTAAGCTAAGATATTTTTTCCAACCTAAGACAATTTAGGAGATAGCAAGGTAAGGTCTGAGATACTGGCGTTGATTGTGGTCTAGACCATAGAACAGTGGTAACATCAGCCATGAACCTTGGAGCTTGTGGGAGGATGACAATAACAGCAGCAGCAAGAGTAGCAGTTTTAATAGCTCTCTCCACCCTGAGATGGTCAAGGAACTGCATAAATGGTTAGAAAGAGATTACAGGGGATCCCATGTGTGGGTAGTAAATGCTGTTTAGTAACTTCATTGCTACATATCCAGTTCTGAATTTCAGTTTCTGGGCAGAGAGTAGTTACTTGAAGTTGCAAGGGAGCAAGAGCCTTAGTTCCCTGTAGCAGTTCCAGAATGCAGAGAGAGCAGGTTCTCCAGGACCTAATATAGTTCCAGGACAAAGAATGAGTCTTACGGTTGCACAGAAGGAGGAAGCCTTCCTGGGTAAGGATGAGAACATGGGCCAGGAGAGCAGTAACTATACCTCTTTCCAGATTACATCATTTTGGAAGCATTTAATATTTACAGACTCCCAGAACTAGGTGTGAAAATATCAGAGCAAAAAAGCCTAATGCTTGGAACAGTGCAATCTGCCCCTTTCCTAGATGTGCAGAGACCAATCTAACATAGAGGTCAAAGTCAAGAAATAAGTTGGAAAGATGAACAAGGAAAAGCAACCTGAGTATAAGAAGTAAACATGCTGAAACAAACTCAAAAGAAGGTAGTGATTCAAAACATCTATAAGAAAATCTTCAATAAAAATGCAGATTGAAAACAAAACCAATAAGAACTTATAGAAAAAATTAAAAGAAAGCGATTTCATTGGCTTATTTGTTTACTTTTAGTTTACAAGATTTAGTTCCAGAATCACTTGAGTTTCAGATTTTTCTCCCTTTCCTCCCCATGCCCCACCCCTGCCATAGTGGCATACAATCATGTATAGGATCTGGAAACTCTTTCACACTGTACAATAGTCTGGTTATATGGATGTTATAGACAATGGAGAGAAGAATGAGAAAAGAGAAACAAAACCCAAACATAGAAAAGAATGACAGCATGCATTGCTTCAGTCTCCATTTAAACTCTGGTCTTTCTGGATATTTATCTGAATGTAGACATCTCCTTCCATCCTGAGACTTGTAGGGTTGCCTTTTAACTGTGTGTTGCTAAGAGGAGTCCAGTTTTTCAAAGCTGGTCGTCACACATATGCTGTATCCGTGACTGTGTACAAATTTTTCCTGGTTCTGCTCTTCTCATTTAGCATCAATTTGTATAGGCCCCTCCAGGTAAATATGAAGTCCATCTCCTTCCCATTTCTTATCGCACAATAATATTCCATCACATTCATATACAATAACTTATTCAGCCATTCCCCAATTGATGGGCATCCCTTAAATTTCGAGTTTTTGCCACCATAAAGAGAGGTGCAATAAAAATTTTTGTACATATGGGACCTTTTCCCACTTCTATGATCTCTTTGGGATACAACCCCAGAAGTGGTATTACTGGGTCAAAGGGTGTGCACTCATTTATAGCCCTTTAGGCATAGTTCCAGATTGCCCTCCAGAATGATTGTATCAGTTCACAACTCCACAAACAATGCATTAGAGTTCCAATTTTTCCACGTCTTCTCCAGCACTTGTCATTTTCCTGTTTTGTCATCTTAGCCAAATTGACCGGTGAGACGTGGTACCTCAAAGATGTTTTGATTTGCATTTCGCAAATCAATAGTGATTTAAAGCATTTTTCTATATGCTTAAAGATATATTTAATTTCTACCTCTGTAAATTGCCTGTTCATATCCTTTGACCACTTATTAATTTGGGAATGACTGGCATTCTTGTAAATTTTATTTAATTCCCTGTATATTTTAGAAATGAGGCCTTTATCAGAGACACTAGTTGTAAATATTCTTTCCCAATTTCCCACTTCCCTCTTAATCCTAGTTACATTGGCTTTATTTGTACAGAAACTTTTCAGTTTGATGTAATCAAGATTATCTATTTTGCATTTTATAATGCTCTCCAACCCTTCTTTGATTATAAAGTCTTCCATATTCCATAAATCTGACAGGTAAACAATTCCTTGCTTCTCCAGATTATTAACAGTATCAGCCTTTATATCTAGATCATGCATCCATTTAGACTTGACTTTGGTGTATGGTGTTAGACAGTGGTCTATGCCTGGTTTCTGCCATACTATATTCCAGTTTTCCCAGCAGTTTTGGTCAAATAGTGAATTCTTAACCCAGACCCTGGGGTCCTTGGGCTTATCAAACAGTATATTACTATAGTCATTGTCTACTGAGTCTTTTGTACCCAATCTGTTCCATTGATTCACTTCTCTATTCCTTAGCCAGTACCAGGCAGTTTTCAGGACCGCTGCTTTATAATAGAGATTAAGATCTGGTATGGATAGGCCTCCTTCCCTAACGTTTCTTTTCATAGTTGCCTTGATATTCTGGACTTTTTGTTTTTCCAAATGAATTTCGTCACTATTTTTTCTAGTTCTATAAAGTAATTTTTTGGTAGATTGATTGGTATGGCACTAAATATGTAATTTAATTTAGGTAAAATTGTCATTTTTATTATATTAGCTCTACCCAGCCATGAGCAATTGA
>CM053595.1:156970738-156992668 GCA_028646575.1 Pseudocheirus occidentalis
GTAATTCTTATCAATGCAATGAACAACAGTGATGAAGGAATGAATGAATTATTTCAGAGAATCAACTATGGGACATGATACCAACCTTATAACAGTGAGGTGATTAGCTCAAGATGCTAAAATAAAATTACAAACAATATTTTACATATAGCCAACATGGATATTTGATTTGATTGACTAGTTCATGAACTTGTGTGAGAAAAATTAATCCTTATGTCCAATAATGTTTAACTTAAATTTAGCATCTCTTTCAATTATGAATTTAAGTAACCATTTACAGTACTATTGACATTGCCTGTGACTATGACACCAATAGAAATCATAAATATATTGAGTTTATATTATAATTACTTTAGGTATCTCAAAATGTCACTTATACTCATCACTTCAACATTACTGTAATTAGATCACTGAGTAAATATAGATGTATTCATCTGATCATCCCTTTCTTCCCAGGGAGTCAATGGAGTATGAAGCGTTAACCACTGTGAGCTTCAAGGAGGAATTTTGTAGAAAAAGGCATTTGACCTGATCTTTGATGGAAATTAGGAATTAGGAATTGTTATAAACAGAGGGAAGGTAGGAGAGCATTCCAAGTCCTTGTGAAGGCATGGAGGTGAAAGAGAAAATAAGATCATGCATAGATTTAGTGAAATTTTGGAGGTGATCTAGTCTAATTCCTTCATAAAGAGATAAGGCAACTGAAGCCCAGAAAGATTAAGAGACTTGTCCAAGCTCATAAAGGAAGTGAGACAGGTTTTGAACAAAGCTCCTCTGATTCCAAAGCCAGGATTCTTTCCACTAAATTATGTTGTTTATTTAATGTAATGTGCATATGCAACATCAAGTAGATCAGTTAAACTATATATAAGGATTACTGGAATTGATATTATAGACTCTTTAAAGCCAGCAACAACACATGCAAACCATAAAGTACAATTTACAAGTCTTATTCATGTTATTTATTACTATTATTTGTAATAATAAAAATAACTTTTATATTGTACTTTGGCTTTTACAAATTTTGCTTTACAAATATTATTTCTTTTTTTTCTCATAGTAACACTGTCATGTAGGTGCTGCTACTATCCCTGTTTTACAGATGAAGAAATTAAGTCAAAATAAATAATATGGAAATGTTTTACATGACTGCACATGTATAACTCCTATTGGATTGTTTACTTTCTCAGGGAGGGAAAAAGAAGGGAAGGAGAAAAAGATAAGATTTGGAACTCAAAGCTATTTTTTCAATGTTAAAAATTATTTTAACATGCCATGGAGGAAATCAAAATATTCTTTTTTAAAAAAGAAAAAAATGAAAATATCTTGTCCTGTAAATCAGGAGCACAAATGATTATTTTTAAATATTCTAATAAAAATAGTCATTTTAAAAAACTAAGGCAGATAGAGATTAAATGACTGGTCTAGGCCAAATTTGAAATCAGGTCTTCCTGACTCAAGGTTCAGCCATCTGTCTAATTGTAGTTATTGTTGTTGTTGTTGATTTTCAACATTGAATAACGGATTGAAGATTGGCCTCAGAGTCAAGAAGAACTGGGTTGAAATCTGGCTTTTGTCACTTACTACATTTTTGGCCTTTTGCTAGTTACTTAATTCTACAGCAATTCTCTGAAATGCTGAAGTTCCTTCTAATTGATAAAATTACTGATCATAACTAAATACATAAATGTATATCTGCATATATATACATATATACGTACATATATACACAAACATGTTTATTACTTTCCTCTTTCCCCATGCACATAGACATATGCACATATACACACATATATATATATATATATTTGCATATATTTATACCCACATATATATCTGTATACACAGATATATATGTTTAAATATCAATGAGACAAGTTTCCAAATATTTAATATGGACTTGTGTGCCAGGCACTATGCTAAGAAGTAGGAATGTGAATAGAAACAGAAAGAAAGGCAATCCTTGTCTTCAAAGAGTTTACATTCTCTTTTGAGGAATGCAACATATTATACAAGGAAGGCAAAAAGGTAGAAGAGCAGGGTGGAAGAAAAGAGGCATTTATGAAGAATTTCTTATATGCCAAACACTATGGTAAGCATATCACTAATATAATTTCATTTGATTCTTTACAACAACCCTGGGAGGTAGGTGATTCTATTATCCCATTTTATAATTGAACAAATTGAAGAAAGCAGCATAAGTGACTTGTCTAGGATCACAAAGCTAATAGTGTCTGAGGCTGGATTTGAATTCAAATCTTTTTGACTCCAGGCCCAGCATTCTATCCATTGTGCCACCTCACTTCCTCCAAGCAGAGATGTGGTATATATAGTTACAAAAACATGGTTACTCCTCATTTGCTTCAGCTTTGGCACTCCTACTTCATCAGAATCTTCAATATCTTCCACACCTCTCTTTAGAGGGCTGGAGGGTGGAGCAAAAAACTTTTGCCAAAGCCTCTATGTAGAGAAGGCTCAGAAGTTCTGTGAATTCTCTATCTCCCATCACCTATACTCTTCAGATTCTGCTTCCCCAGAAGAGAGCAGGGTCTATCTTTCCTTGACATATTTGTTTCATCAATGCTTAGTACAGCTCCTGGCAAGTAGCAAGAGTTTAACTAAAACAAATTATATTGTTTCGTATTTCATTTTGCTGGATTATATGCCTGGGCATTTTATTTAAAATAGAGGTTCCGGGCAAAAACAGCCAAACAGACAAAGAGGATTTAGGGCTACCATGTACACATATCTCTCTGTATATAAATACATATATAATATGTATGTATGCATACATATGTGTATATTTATGTGTACATACATATATAATATGCAATATAAAATTATAACAAAACATCATCTTCTGTCATAAGCACATTGAATTTAAGAAAAAATTATCCATAATCCATTCATTCCAACTTCATTCTACCAAAAGTGTAGACTAGTATATGGACTTTTTTGTCTGTTGGCCATTTGGAGCACAGCTGTCCACTACGACACTCACACAGCTATTTTTCATGTAAGACAAGTAACTGAGAGCTATCAAAAACTGGATTTAAGATTCATAGGAAGTTGGAGGAGATAGAAGGAAGGAAGGAAGGAAGCAAGCAAGGAAGGAAGGAAGGAAGGGAGAGAAAAAGAGAAAAAGAAAGAAAGAAAGAAAGAAAGAAAGAAAGAAAGAAAGAAAGAAAGAAAGAAAGAAAGAAAGAAAGAAAGAAAGAAAGAAAGAAAGAAAGAAAAAGAACAGGCTGAGTTGAATATGAAGGGATGATATCTAAAAAATGAAATGAAGGTTTGAGAGAAGCATGAAATGGGAGAAGGAGAAAGGAAGAGATAGACTAGGATAAATTATCTCAAATAAAAGAGACAAGAAAAAGTTTTCACAATGAAGGGGACAAGGTGGGAGGTGAGAGGAAATGAGTGAACCTTACTATCATCAGATTTGACTTGAGGAGAAAATAACATACACACTCAATTGAGTATCTTACCTTAGAGGAAAGTAAGGGGGAAGAGGACGGGGGGGGGGGGGGAGGGAATGATAGAAGGGAGGGAAGATTGGAGAAGGGGGTAGTCAAAAGCAAACAATTTTGAAAAGGGACAGGGTCAAAGGAGAAAATGGAATAAATGGGGAGGAGATTGGGATGGAGGGGAATATAGTCTTTCACAACATGACTGTTATGGAAGTGTTTAGAATAACTACACATGTATAACATATATTGAATTGCTTGCCTTCTCAATGAGGGAGGAAAGAAGGGAGAGAATTTTTAACTCAAAGTTTTAAAAACAAGTGTTGAAAGTGTTTTTACATACAACTGGGAAATAAGACATACAGACAATGGGGTATGGAAATCTATCTTGCCCTATAAGAAAATAAAGGAGAAGGAGGGTGTGATAGAAGGGAGGAAAGATTGAGGGAAGGTGTAATCAGAATGCATGCCATCTTGGATGAGGAGAGAAATGGGGAGAAAATTTGGAACTCAAAATCTTGAAGAAGTGAATGATGAAAACTAAAAATCAATATTTTTTGATGGGGAAAAAAGACATGCTCTATACCAAGGCTTTCCACGTTAAGCTATGTAAGATGGCATATGGATTCTTTATGCAGCTCAAGGTTGCTTGAGTGCCCAAAATTCTTCTCTGACTGAGGATCATGCTTTCCCATTGCATTCCCTTAAATCTTATAGGAGCTATACTGTCAACTTAAGTGTCTAGACCCTGGCTGCTCATATCAATTCTGGTCTCAGTTTTCCTACCATCTTACAAGATCTGTAAGGATAACTATTTGTCTCCAATAGGGCTAATGGTCAGTGACAGTCAGCTGCCAAGTTCCATCAATAATAACCCTCCCAAAATAAGGTTTGATGAGCCAAGAAAAATTGTATCTACACTTCAAAAAAAAAGAAAAAGTCCAATTTAACATACATTTATTGAATTTGCTATGTAAAAGGCATTATGCTAGGCACTAATGAAACAAGCATAAAATGAAATAATCCCTGCTCTCAAGAAGTTTCCATACGCATATACCTCATTCATTCTAGTTAGAAGTTTGTAACTTGAATTATCCAGATTATTAGCTCATTTTTTTTACTTCATTTTGTATGTAGACACAACCCTTTAAGGGTGTAGAATGTGCACATAGAAAGGCAGCAGGATACAATGGATTTGCGTTCAAAGGTCAGTTTTGTCAATTACTCCCTGGGTGATCTTAGGAAATGTGTCCTCTCCTAGTCTACACAAGCACAGGGGCTCAGTGGGCTCTAAGGTCTCTTCTAGCTTTATATCTATGATCTTATGATTTAACCACTAATATTTCTGAATGAGGTTGCCTTTATCTCTTACTCAGAGGACACAGAGAAACTAATTAGGAGAAATGGATCACAGGAGAGTTTGTGGGTGGGCATGTGGGAGGGAAAGCAAGAAAAGGAACAAGAACAGGAACAGGCAGACAATTGCTCTGAGTCTAAAAATGTCAGCAATCACTCTAAGCATTACACAAGCTAGCAACCAAGGAAAAGCAACCGTGGCATGAGATCAGAAATCATAATCTTGACTATCTTATGCCTTAAAATTAAATAATAATAGGCTCTCCACTAAAGACAAATTGAGCCAAAAGTGTCAAAGGGGAAATAGGAATGTATTTGGAGAATCTTGGAAGGTAGCACAGTGAAAGATAATCTACACAGTTCAGCTTCAAGTGTAGTTAAAACTTTTAGGGTTTTTTTTAATCTTCCTTTTAAAATATTAAATACAAAATGCTAACAACTTTATAAAAGAGTTTGTTAATAGAAGACATGGCTTTATCACCAGAAGCCCCATTCATAAGTGTAAAGTACCGTTTTGTTTTGCTCTGGGATGATTTTTGAAATTTAAATGAGAGGAGAAAAAAAACAATACATTTTCATAAATGTTTAACCCAACATCTAATAAAGCAACTCAAAGGTAAAGGTCACCTATATGTAGAACTATTGGGGGCAGCAATGTTATTAATATCAAACATAGAAGTAAAGTGTTTGTCCATTGATTAAGAAATTTTTTAACAAGTTGTGCTTTACGGATGTTTTATTAGAAGCAACATTTATTCATTATTCAGAAGGATTTAGGAAGTCTTGCATGGACTATTCCAAAGGTAAGCAAACAGGAAGAGGAGAAGAATGTACACAATTAAAATAATGGAAAGGAAAATATCACTGAAAAATACTAGAATTCTGGTCAATACCATGATCAATTGACTTAAGATTAATAGCATGAATGAGTGAATTGATCAGTCAATGCAAAAAATGTATTAATCACTTAATATGTGCAAAGTAGTGAGAATACAAATAGAAAAGTAACATATTAACTGCTCTCAAGGAGGTCATATAGCAAGAGACAATGAACATAGGTGAAATCATTTGCGAGGCACTTGGAAAAACCCAATGTTCCTTAAGGTACAGTTTCAAAACAGTTAGTAATACATCTTCTTTAACATCATTTCCATTTATTTAAAAAACATCCAATTCTGATGTTCTGTTTATACAGTACCAAAGACTTTGGTGGTAAGAAGTTTCTTTTCTGAGTCATCAATGACTGTGGCGGCTAAGCAAGCAAGCAGAGGCTGCAGCCTCTACAAAAGGTTGGCAGGTTGCTCCTTCACAGATTGCTTCCCTGGATAATGGATATTGGGGCTGGGATAGAAACAGTGGTCCAGTGTACTAGACTATTTCCAGCGGGATCTGAGAAGAAAGGGCATTTGTTGTTGGTCAATTCATCTAGCAAATGTCACCTCTTATCTTTCCCACAAGGTGCCTTCTTGTTTCAGCTAAGCTGGAAGAAAAGTGAGAAGCTACAGGCACTGAAGGATACATACATTTTCAGTCAAGGCCATTGTGGTGGTGGTAGTGTTCGTTTGGTTTTTTCCTTCAATGCATTTATTTTCTTTAAAAGAAAAAGAAGGTAGAAAAGAATTTGCCATTGGGAAGTCATTGTAATGCAAAAATAAAAGGAAGAATAATTTTTTTTTAAGTTTGAAGTCACTCTTTTAATGGTTACCTTATTTTTCCAATCTCATAGAAAAAAAAAAGAGTAAAGAGGATTTGGGTTCCAGAAACGCTCAGGCTCTATATCTAATCCTCATCCTTTGGATTCCTCACATTTCTATTATTCCTCTGGAACAACCTTTACTATTTAGGGAAAATAGATTTTGTGGGGCTCTGTTTTATTAAGAAACCAATGGCTAAACATATATGAAAGTTTTCATATCCAAGCTAGATATTTAAAAAGATAGAAATAAAGAGATTCCTGGTTAAAAAAAAAGAATGAACCTTTATTTCCATTCTCCCACTAGTATGGCACTGGATTCTTCAGGGACCTTGTCCTTACAAAATACTTCTAGCAATGCTGCCTTTACATATGCTTCTCATCCTCAAGCCATCTATTTCCTACATCCTCTTCTACCACACATACCCCACAACCTATTGTGCTCTGCCATCCAGATGAAATCCTCCAATTCTACATTGACCACTAACTAGATAGAAACTTCAGGTATTCCTCTCATACATCAGGTCTGTTGGTAAATCCCATTAGTCACACTAACCTAATCTGCTCCTCACCCTTGCCCATTCTAGTATTGGTTCTCAGTAAAGACCAATTTTGAACTTTGATAGTTTGCATTTCAGCTACCCAGGAATATATCTCCTATTTTCCAGCATTGTTACTATGGAAATAATTGCACCCCCTGGAACTATGTTTCACCTAAGGTCCTTTTTTCATGGAACCAATTAGGCAGGGTATATCTATACAGTGCACTCTGTCTAATATTCTGTTTGAGCATGATCTGTTTCTATTTCTTAATCTTGTGTTGCCTGTTACTTTCCAAAGTTTGCTTTCCCATTAAAAAGGTGATTTTTTTCTTTTGTAATTTCCTCCAAAACATGTTAACTTACTGTCCAAGTTATATTTTTAATCTCCTTCTTTCTTTTTCCTTAGATTTTAAAATGCCATTTTCATATAATTGCCTTCTTCATGTGAAATTAAGGGCCTATCTTAGTGAGATCCAACCATACCTAGCTTTCAAATGATTTTGATGGTGGAGTGGTGATAACAGTTGTATCAGGTCCCTCAGTGTTGAAACTGCAAATAGTGGCATAGTCAGAAAAAATTATCATTCCTCTAAATGATAAAGAAAAGAGGACTAAAATTATATTTCAGACTGTGCCCCAATTTCAGATGGAAAGCTTGGTTAAAACATATAGTGACTAATCCAATGTGCTCAGTAGACCTTTTATAATCAACCTCAGCAATTTCGGCCTTGAGCTGTATTTGAACATGTTTGTTAGCAAGGACTGCCAATTAGGCATTTCTGACAGCATTGGGTGTTACAAGGATCTTTGCTGAATTTCTGTCAGGTTTTATGTTTATGAAAATAAATTTAAACAGCAAGGAAGCAGGAGCAGGGAAAACACTCCAAAGAAATAAAAATTGTTCTAGAATAATAATAGAGTTCTTATGGGAAGAGGTATTCTTATTAAGTAGATGAATTTCTAATTGCAAATATGTCCAAAGAATAGATACTAGAACAAGAAACAAAAGGTAAACTTCAGAATTCATGCAATGCCCTTTCACCCAAGGAAAAACATCCTGGAGTTGGGGCTAAAACATCATATTCAAAAGAAATACATTTAATGATTGTGTGTGTTTTAAGGCTATTGTCATTTTTTTTAATATTTAGGAAAAATCCATAGTCCAAGTGTCTGCATTATCCTTGCAAACTCTATTGGATGATTCTTCCAATACCCCAGTCATAACTTTCCTAGCTCACCCATTATTTTGTCTGGCCTCATTAAATAGTGATGTTATTTTAAGCATAACTCCTCAATCCTTCTACAGATCCATGTGCATCTCAATTAAATGGCTCCTTCCTAAGTCCAAATCTAACTAGATGATACAGTGAATGGATAAAGAGCTGAACCTGGATCAGGCACCAAAAAAAATTGGCAGACTAGATTATTGGAATGAATAAAATGAGATGAAATAACATAGAAATAAATATAAAATCTTATACTTAAGTGGGGGAAAATATTGCACAAGTACATGATAGGGAAGTCATGTTAGTAAGAAAATTCTCTGACAAAGGCCAAGGAGTTTTAGTGGGCTGAAAACTCATTTCAAGTTAGATGTGTACTCTGCCAAGCTCAAAAAATAATGTGATCTTGCTCCTCATTAAGAAAGACAATGATACTTGCAATAATATGATAGTTCTGTTTGCTTTTCACTAGTCAGATCACATTTAGAGTACTACATTCAGTTCTAGATGCTACTGATTATAAAAAACTTTGGTAACCTGGGGATCATTCAGCACATTGAGAATGGTAAAGAGCCTTGAGTCTTTTCCATATTAAGGAAGTTTAAATGGGTAGAATGAGGAGAAATGGATAGAAGTTATAAAGAGGCGAATTTTGGCTTGATGTCAGGTAATATTTCTTCCCAGTGAAAGCTTACCCATATTGTGATGAACTTCCTTGGGACTTAATGGGTTTCCCATAATACTTTCTGATTCTATAGATCTCTATGATCCTGGAATCTGAAATGTCAAACATTCCCATGAAAACAGGTTGTATTATTCCCCAGCTTGTCACTGAATCTCTCTCCTTCTTAGAGGAGGTATAGTAATGTGAAGACAAAATTAAATGAAAATAAAAACTACTTTTAATCTCAGTTTTCAAGGCTTATGAATTTCCTGTCTTAAAAAACAGCCTTCAACGAGAATTATCACTAGCTCAAAAGAAAAATTTCTGTTTCCTGTTCTCTAAGTGTTTTTGTATTTTTTTAAATACCATTTGCCTTCTTTTTGGCAAGATGATTCTAATCATGTCCTGAGGAAAATAAAACAATATGTTTCTAAACGGTCTCAATCTCCCTTTTGTTTCTTCTTAGAAACTTGTTTTCCTCCTACTTTTCCCCTTCACATCCATCACCATCCTGAGCTTTTTTGTTTTATATCAATAAGCTTCTCCTTACAATTTTACCTCCACTTTTCTTTTTTAAAGCTTCTGATCACAATGTTTGTGTGTATTTTTTTCAGCCTGAATGTAAAGTAAAAAAAAAAAAACCAAAAAACCCCACATTCCTTAATTGCTTTGAACGTTTTTTTTTTATTTTATCGCTAAATTTACTTAAACATTCACCACCACTGGGATGAAACATGTAGAGAAGTAGAAACAGGAAAATATTAAATGAAAGGAGAATTAAGAAAACTGATTTTTTTCTTCCCTTTTTTGGTAATTAGTTTCTTGTATACTCTAAATCATTTAAGTGACCAGAAAATTAAATAACCCAAGAAATACTGAAATTTAAAAGCTATTTTTTGAAAAATGCCAGGACTTAAATTCTATAACTAATAAACAACATCTACTTCCTCCATTACTATAAACTGCTAAAATAGAAAGAGTAAGTCACAAAACAACAGTAATCAGGAGTATTATAAATGGATTTTATTCAGTTTCAACTGAACCCTCACTGAAGCAAGGCAATTCTTTTATTTTTCTCTAATTTATTCATATAAAATTATAATCAATATCATAATCCTCACAAAAGTTTTTCCAAACCATCTTCTCTTTCCTAAAACCTTCCTTGTCTCCTTCCTTTCCACCATCTCCTTAACTGAGGACTTCAACCCTTACTTCCCTGAAAAACACTTTTTCAACTAGAGTTTAATCTTCTCCCCTTCATCTCAAAAAGCTGTTGATATATCACCCCCTCTTTTCATTTACTCTAGTCTCTGATAATGAGACAGTCCTTCTCCTTGACAAGGCCACCCTCTACCTGTGCCCTTGATTTCATCCCCTTCTGTCCTCTCCAGCAAATCATAACCTCAATTATCCCTTTTCCTTCCATTATCTTCCTCTCTAATGTTCCTTTCCTTCTACCTTCAAATAAGAACAAATATCTTCTATCATAAAAAAAAAATCATTAAGCCATCCCTGAATAATTTCACTGTGCTTTCCCAATATTCCTTTCCTGGTTCTACGCCTGTCTAATGGCTCCTTCTCAATTTCCTTTCCTCATCATTATCTGTTCTCATCACCTTCTGTGAGCATTACCTATGGCTTTGTTTTAGTATACCTATTTTTTCCTCTCATCTCTTTCTTTGTGATTTCTTTAGCTCCCATTGATTTAATTGTCCTCTCTATGCTGGTAATTCTAAATCTGTAGCTCCAGTCCCAGAATTTCTTTTCCCTGAGCATAATTCCTACATTACTAATTGGACATTGGGCGTTTCAATTGAGATATCCCAGATAAATTTCAAACTCAACAGGTATAAGACAAAACTCATAACTTTTCCCCCAAACCCTCTTACAGGCTTCATCATTTCTGACAAAATCACCACCATTATACCAGTGTCCCAGGATCATAACCTCGGAATTATCCAGGACTCAGGATACCAAGAAATTTCTTTTAAGATGAGAAAACAAAGCAAGCAAAAAGAGGTTAATTTAACCATACAGCCTCCAATAGACCTTCCAACTCTGTATCTATGACTTTACATTTTGTTGATACCACTGAATGTGGTGGGATGAGACCCATGCATAGAATATGGTTCTGGAAGGAAAGTCATATCTTATGCAAAAGGTACAGAATATGTTTAAAAAATGGAAAAATCACTGTCAATTAAGAAAATATACTAAGTTGGAAAGCATTTGGGTAATGATCTAACAGAAGCAATGTTGCCCTTAACCTATATTTAAAAGATCTGGAATGATTGAATAAATGAAGAATAGATGAGAAATAATAGAAGTAATAAAGGACTTTAATTATCTTATCCAGGTTTTCCTATTTCTATTAAAGGTATACTCTTCATTCATTTTTTTAGATTTGTTATCTAAACATCACTGACACCTCACTCTCCTTCACCTTATATATCCAATCAGCTGCCAAATCTTGCTATTTCTACTTCTGTACCATATCTTCAATCTGATCCCATTATCTATTCACCCAGCTATTAACTTAGTTCAAGGTCTCAACATTTCTCACATAGGTTATTGCATAGGCCTAACAATTAGCCTCCCTGCCTCAAAGTTCTTTCTTTTCCAGAGCACCTTATGTACAGTTACTAAAGTGAATTTACTTAAGCATATATTTCCTTAAGCACTGTGTCACTCTCTAACTCAATTGCTAGCAAAATGCACTCATCCACCTTTGGATCCTACCTGGCATTCAGTTCTCATCCATGGCTCCAAGAAGTTAAAGCATATTTAGCAGCCACATCCCAGTAACCCATCATTGAGGTAGGGAGGTTTCTGCCCCAAACATGTGAAGACTTCCTCCAGTGTAATGGGAAAATAAGAATAATTTCTTCCAACAGCCATGAAGGCAACAGAAGTAGGCACTGTGGAGTGCTTAGAGCTTAGACAGATATCAAAGAAGCCAAGATGATCATCCACTGCATCCCAGGCCATCACCAGTCATCTTGACTTTTGTCTTGTCACTGGATATTGATGATTATGAAAGAAAGAGTAAGGCTGGTATATTTCAAGGGTTCATGATTTAGTCAATTTAGTGCAATTACCCAGAGCTCAGTCCTTCTATGATTCAGTTGTCAGCTTCTGTAAAATAGGCTCACTTAAAATGAATTCATAAACAACTCATCACCACATGATGTCATTGGTCCTCTTCAAAAACAAAGAACAAACAACATTTATTTTAAGTATATTTATCCATTACATACTATATATGTCCTTTTATCTCCTCTGTTATAATACAAATCATTGTGAGTACATATTGTTTTATTGGTTGCATTTATATCCCCAATTGCAAGCACAGTGCTTAATGAAATTTGGTGTTTGAGTTTTTCCCAAAGAGCAAAAGGATTTTAAACCTTTGTCTATTTAGTGCGATTTCTTGTGACTAGTGATCTTGATGTATACCTTTGTTTGGGGGAAAGTTTAGAATCCTTTGCAGAACTTTATAATTTCTCAAAGGCAATACAATCTGGTCCCTCTTCTAGTTCTATGCAAGGCCTGACTCATTGTCAGGTTCAGTTTCCGTTCAATACTGTCCCTCAAATTTTATATCAGGACCTGGGCAGCAGAGGTTCTTTGTCCACTTGTTACATTACAGAAATACATGGATAGATAAATATATGTATATTTACATATGCATATAAGTATATATAAGTGTATTATTTATAATGTGATGCAGAAGCCTCTGAAGAACTGAACTTATGGATCATTCCAAAGGCAATGAAGCAGAATATGATGGGCATGGGTAGACTATAATATCTTATAAATGCATAAGAGATGTCAGATCAAAATATAACTAGAAAAAGATCCATCATTTATATAAAAAGAGTGATTATAATCCTGCATACTCAATTAGTATATTCTTAATGTCAGTAAGAATGAGAAAGTCCTCTGAAGAATTGGGCAGATGCCAGATGATGGAATCATGGAAGCACATGAACAAGGACTACATGGATTAGGCAATCATGAGAAGGCTGTATTCTGAATTATTGGAGGAAATGCAGGTATTGATGAGAAAATATACTCAATGGTGTACTGAACTATTAGAATATTGGAAAGGTCAAAAAACTTCTTGAATTTTCAAACCATCGTAATTATAATCCTTCCTACTCTCTTCCCTGTCCCTACATGATATATGAAAGTGGTAAGGGAACTCTAAAGTTACTTGCTAATGTATATACACACATATGTATACATATATATACACATGTGTGTATATATACATATATATGAGACTTAGTTTGGTATAAAAATCATAATTTCTTTGGTATATTTCAAGGATTCATTATTTAGTCAATTTAGTGAAATTACCCACAGCTCAGTCCTTCTATGGCTCAGTTGTCAGCTTTTATAAAATATTCTAGCCAAAACTAATCAACCTCATTCAGGGTAATGATCCTCTCTAAACATAGCTCTTCTGATTCTCATATAACAAATATTCTTACTTCATTGGACCTGTACCTAACTAGAGCTTTTTCAGCTTGTCAAACCCTAACAGATCATGTTAGGATACATTTGTATACATTTGTATACCCTTATACCCATACCAAGATGAGACACCAGGATAAGGATATAATGGAAGACAGATTATATGAGATGTAAAATTTTATTTCATTCAGACAATAATTATACATGAATTAGCTGAGTTTACTTGTTTTTAAGTTTTTTTCAAATGGAATGAATTGCTACTGAATTTTTGGCTTTCTGACAACCCTTTAGCCTCACCAGCTTATGAGAAGCAGGCAAAACCTTAAGAACAGAAGCAAGCCTCCATATCATAATCAAGTCCATGGAATTATTCATTCTAGACCTTTGTAATTTAGGCAGATTCAAAGATCCTTTTCAGACAAGGAGCTGAAATGAAGAAAAACAAAGGTAATAAGTAATCCCAGTTCATTTGATTATACTTTTTCCCACATGACTATAATTTTTCTAACTTTCTCTACTGTCACTGTTAGCAATATCTATTTCTTTTGATTTCTCATTACCATCATCTTAATGGACTTATGAAAAAGTTGATTGTTCTGAGACAAGATTGTCTTCCCTTCCACATGTTAAATTATTTTCTAATTGTATGCGTTTCCTATTAAATATCAAGTTATTTCCTAAGCTATAGATAAGGGAAGAATCTATTGCAAACATCCTCAGCTATCAGAAGCTATAATGTACAAAAGTGTTACTACCATGCTGCAGGAGGAACTTGATAGCATTTAGTACCTCTTCTTCAGTTAGTGGGTCATTTAGAGAGGAACTGAGTACAACCTGAGACATACAATCAATGGCTTCAGCATTGGTTGATGACAGTCTGTTCAGAACACAATTTAAGAGTTCAGTCCATCTATTTTGGATCATGTCCTTGCCACTCATCATTGTGGCTCCAACAGCACTAAGTAATTGAAATGCAGCAGAGGTTTCAACCCATAGTCTTCAGAAGATTATAGAAGCATTTGGAATTATTACTGTCAATGTAAAATTTAATCTCATCTCTCTTCTTGCTGAACCAAGATTCATGTACCTCTCTAAGCTTCACTTGCACTTTGCTTTTGAGAGCTAATTCTACCTTCTTTGAATTTGCTTTAGCTATCTGTTGATAAATCCTGTGGAGTTCTCATTTCTAATTTAGCAACTTCTGAATTTCCCCATCATTTTTGTCAAACCAGTCCTGACATTTGTTGATATTCTGGCCCAGATGAGAAAATGAGATACTGTACATCAAGTCTCTGGAAGCTACCCACTCTTCCACTGCTCTGTTGTTGCTAACTGTGTTCTAATTCAATTTTCCTTCTAGGTCAACAATAAATTATTCCTGCATGGAGAAACACTCTAGACCATGGGTGGGGAACTTGTGACCTTAAAGCCACATTTGGCCTTCAAGGTCCTTGGGTGTGGCCTTTTGATTGAGTCCAATTTTTGCAGAATAGATCCTCTTATTAAGGGAATTTTTTTCTGTGAACTTTGGATTCAGTCAAAGACCTCACTTCAGGGCCTAGAGGACCATGTGAGGCCTCGAAGCCACAGTTTTCCCACCCCTGCTAGACTCTTAATCTTGAGGCTCTTGAGAGTCATCTTGCTTTGGGATCAATACTTTTCCTTAATATGAATGTTTAGCTTGCAGAGGATGAGTCTGTGATTGGTCCAACAATCTGCATCATTGTAATGCCATACACAAGCAGCTTTCCAGAAGAATACTACTGTGAACAGCTTTTAAGATTCTGATTACACGGTATTGTGAACACTCTATTTATTCCATAACAAATCAAAGCAAAACATTCACAGAAATTCAAGGTACAGCATTCACAATATTACAACTTATCACAGAAAATCACAATACAGTATTCCCAACAGCTTATCATTTAAATGGTCACATGGTTTCCATCACAGTGGCCACAAAGTTTTGAACAAAGAACAATCATTTAGTAACTCACTCATTCAAAATCATTTTGATCATTCAATCATCCCTGAGGAGGTTTGCCTTCTTACTTAGTCATTCAGTCCTCTCAAAGTACAATAGTCAAAGTCTTCCACTCGTGGGGCACACTAAGTTAACTCAGTCACTTCTTCAGAAATGAATTACTAAGTACAGTCATTTAGTCATTCATTCATTATTCATCATTCATTATTCAATCATCAGAAAATAGACCCTATACACAAGGTCACTAGTAAACTACAATTTCATCACACTCAGTACCGACAGAAAAGTCTTTTCATCTTTACTTAAGGCAGGCAGCTCCTACTTAAATACACCAAACAGTCACCTGGATTCAAAGGCAGACAGCTCCCAGTTCCTTGTCCAGCTCTCCTTGTAGGTCCTGCTCCACAGTGAAGTTCACAAGGCCCAATCTATCTCAAATCTTTCACAATTTCTGTTCCTGGGAATTCAAGGCTCAACCAAGCCACAAATAGACAAAGTCTTAGCATGCCAGTCATGCTTCCTCAGTTTTCTGTTGCTTGTTCAAAAAATCAGAATCACCTTTTCCAGGCTGGGGAGGGGGGCTTTCCTATTCAGCCTCCTGGGCTATTCTTCAAAAGAAGCTCCACCATCACAAGTTCTCAGGAAATTCTAACAGTCCCTCCCTGGGGCTTTTCCTAATATACACACAGCATCAGCTGCTTCCTGTTTCAGCCACCCCTTCCTGTTACATCAGGAATAGGAGTTCATGTCTTCAGTTTCTTTCATAGAGGTTTGATTAATTACCAAGTTCTAAGTACCTGCTTACATGCCATTTCAAAGAGGTATTCAAATTCAAATTACATTACCATTACAATCATACTGCCTTGATCACTCTCACAACCTACCAGTCTCTTCTCCTGACAATAACATAGCTTATTAATGCCAGTCCTTGTTATGAGGGGGCATCCATGATGTTTTATTGTGATTATGTGGGCAAAAGAAAGTATTAGAGACAAGAAAGTCATAAGTAGTAACCATTTCTATTGCTATTTCCCTCCCTCAAAGACTCCCTACCATGTCTAATAATCTGTGAGTACTCTGTCATTAATGTCACCCAGAATTATAAGTTTGTCTTCTTCCACATGTTAATTATAAGAGTCCCTAATTTCACAGAATTTTTCTTTTCTTTCAGCATATTTCATCATTGTTGGGACATATACATTAATGATGGTAGCAGGGTACTTTCCTTCAAATGGAAATAACATTATCATGAGTCTATCATTCAATCCTTTTAAGAAGCTTGCAATCTTGCTGACTAGACTGGAGTGATTACAAAACCTACACCTGCTTCACAGTGCTCTTCATCATGATGACCACTTCAGAAAAATGTATATCAGCTCCAACTTCATCTACCAATGTTGTTTCACTCAGGTTTGCTAATTTGTTGAAGCACTTGCTGAGTTCTCTCAAAACAAGAACTGTTCATCTCTCAGGTCTACTGGATTTCAGGTTGTCCATAAGTGTGCACACATTCCTTATACTAATGGTGAGTGGAATCACCTTAGCAATTTTTTTTGTTTTATTTTTCCTTGTGTTTCAACTACAAGGTATCATCCCCACCTGCTGCCATAAGTAGGCCAAATTTTGATGAAGCAGACAATTTTTAGGGCACCTATTCTAACCCCTTCCTCTGGAAGGGGGTAAGCAGCATGGTCCTTACAAGGGCTGCTCAGACACCAAAATCCACTGCTACTTCAGTCCAGTGGGGAGACAATATAGTGCCCTGAAATGTCTCTATGAAGGGTTATCACTACAACAACCATTGTATCCACACCTGCTCTTCCATTACTCCCCTATTACCACAGGACTTCAAAGTGGATAAAGTAATGGGTGATGAGTGATGTCTTGACTTGCACATTAATTTGTTTTAAGTGAGACAGTGTTGCACTGAGTCATCAGTCTCACTCTCTTTTCCAAAGTCATTGTTTTCCAATAGCAAAACAGAACTCAAAATAACTGGCAATAGAATGGCATTCAGTGCATGACCTTGGTATCTTCCATGTTTGACCAGGATCTAAGCACTCCACAGCCCCTGTTTTAGCTGCCTTCATGGCCATTAAAATAAAATTATTCCTGTCTACTGATTTCTCCAGGAGAAGTCTTCACATGCTTGGATAGACATCCCTTTAGTGCCCTGTTGGATACCCTCAACATTGTTTTGCCTGTCTGCCAAGATGGTTTTTGCCAGAGTGTGGCTGAGTTGTATGCCATAGCTTGTTGGAGTCACAGGTGAGAGCTGAGTGATCAGTCCTGAAAGGGCTTGGAAAGCCTTCACTGCAGAGGTGCTGGTCCTCCCTGAACACCCATACATCCTATTAATATGATCAAAAAAAGTTTTTCACAGAAGGTGGGGTTGTAGCTGGGACTTAAAGGAATCCAGGTAAACCAGGAGGCAAAAAAGAAGAGAGTATTGTAAGCATGGAGGACAGAGCAAAAATGTAAAAAGTGGGAGATGGATTGTGCATTTTGTAAGGAACAGGAAAGAAGTCAGTGTTAATATATCATAAAATATGTGAAGGGGAGTGAGATATAAGAATACTTAAAAGGTAGGAAAGGCAATGGAGTGCTTTAATAGACAATCAAAGGATTTTTTATTTGATCCTAGAGTTGATAGGGAGTCATTGTTATTTATTGAATAAGAGAGTGATATGGCCAGACTTGCACTTTAACAAAATCAATTTGATAGTTGAGTGGAAAAATGAAATGGTGTGTGGAAAGATGAAGTACGGAGACTTACCAAAAGGTTATTATAAGAATCAAGGCTTGAGGTGATGAGAGCCTGAAGCAGGGTGGTGACAGCGTCAAAGTAGAGGTAGGTGTTGTGAATGTAGAACTGATAGGTCTTGGAAACAGATCAGATATGAGAAAATAGGAGAGAGAAAATGAGGAGATAAGGTTGAAATAGGTTTTGAGCCTCAGTGACTGGTAGGATGATGGAATCCTCAGCATTAATGGGAAAAGTAGGATGAGAGGAGGAGATAAGAATTTCAGTATTGTGAACTAAGGGACATAGGGTTTGAAATGTCCAATAGTCAGTTGGAGATGTGAGAATGGAGGTTAAGATGGAGTTTAAAGCTAGCTACCTACAGATAATAACCATAACCTGGGAGATGATGACATCACTATTTCTTATTGTAGATAATAATCCCCTATATATTCACCTTGCAATTGCATATTGTGTCTGCTTTATCAATACTATTGACTCCTATTCAGCTTACAGCACACAAAAACTTTTATATATTTTTCATACGAACTTCTGTCTAGTTATATATCTCCTTTATTGTTTTCATAAGCTTAATTTTTGAACTCCCTAATATTCTTCACATTATATTTCACCTTGCTTTTTCAGCCCACTGTTCCAAAGTACTCAGAACTTTTTTGGATTATGACTTTATCATGCAGTTTCTTAGTTATCTCCTTTATATTTTTCCCTTAGAGAGAAAGCTGGAAGTGCTAGACCACGGAGCTTGGAATCAGGAAGATGACCTCAAATCTGGCCTTAGATGCTTTATGGGTATGTGACCCAAGATAAGTAACTTAATTTTTCTCTTTGATTCAATTTCCCCAAATGTAAAATGGAGGTGATAACAGCACTTGCCTTTTTGAGTTGTGAGAATCAAACAAAATAAATATTTTGGGTTTTTTTTGTTTGTTTCTTAAGTGCTTAGCATAATGCCTAGCATCATATAGTAAGTAGCATATACTGATTCCCTCCTGCTTAGTTTTATTTTAATAAACTGTAAGATACACACACAACAACAAATATGTTGAATCCAAATTGTTTATGAACATTTCCAATAGGCCAGGGAAAAGAAAAGATCCTTGGGGCAATCCATGGGAAATATCTTTCCCATTTCCCATTGAGTCATTAGTGACTTCTGGCTCAGCCATTCAACCTGCTATGAATTCACCTAAATGTAAAATATAGTTTAAAAATCTAGGATGGTTGATAAGTTCCATGTGTGTTCATATCCATCTCTTCAAACAACTCCCCATTTTCTTCCTATTAAATTTGTTCAGAACATTGGACCGATGTGGCAAGATGAAATGTAACAGGCATAAATGTGAAGATGTACACAGGGTACAAAAATCAAATTTATACACACACACACACACAGAGGATAAATATGGTTAGATTGTTTTTAGAATTTCATTTCTAAGGGCTTGCTATTCTTTTGGTGCTGATTTGCCCTCTAAAATTTTGAGCCTACAGGATCATATCCACCCTTTATTCAGAACATTTTAAAATCTTTCATTTCCACTCAAATCTATACTGCAAAACTATGTCCATTTTTTCTCTCCTTCTGGAAAAAAAATATAAGAAGGAGTGTTCACTTATACCCAAAGTTTCCATTATTTCCACCTTAATAGCCTGTTCTTCCTTGTTGTTGACAATCAGATCCAGAATAAAAATGCCCTGTTAATGATCCTGCCATCTTCTGAAGGATGAAACTAGTGTCTAGACATTATTACCTGCACTCCTTTAGGCAGACAGATGACAGATATTTAGGTAAGTGAAATGCCCCATCACTACTTCATATATCTGTTTTAGCATAGCATTCCAGTTCTGAGGTCCTAAAGTATTTCTTGTTTGTGCCCATGTGGCCTATAGGTATCATACACCATAGTTCTTGTATGAAGCTATTTATTTTGTTTATGCCTTCTTTGATTTTCACCAAGTAAGGGTCCCTTGACTCCAGTCCTTGATTTTGTTTTCATGGATATTTACACAAATATTTACACAATATATTACCCAATTTTACTTCAACTTCCTTCCTCTTTCAATTTAATCCAAATAAACAACCATTTATCAAGCACCTTCTGTGTGCCAGATAGTGACAGGTATACAAAGACAAAAACAAAATTGCCACCGCCTTCAAGAAACTTAGGTTCTACTGCAGAGGATACAACATACACAGATAATAAACAAATAGGCAAAGAAATGGAAAGCATTTTTAGAGAGAGAAGAATACTAATAATTGGAGGATCAACAAAGTTTCATTTAAAAGGTAGCATTTGAGTAGCTTCTATATGATTCTTTTTGAAAAAGGTGTAATTTGGGGCAGAGCCAAGATGGCAGCACAGAAGCAGCAACGTTTTGCAGCTCCCACATAGCTACATCAAATAGCAAGAAAATATGACTAAACAAATTTTAGGGCTCAAAACTCACAAAAATACAGAAAACACATCCCTTGCAGAAGGCAGCTCAGCACAAAGGGCTATTTGCAGCAGGATGGGAGTCAAAACCAGCCCAGGCTGAAACCATGGCTTGGCCCCAGGGTGGTCAGGAAGAGCCGCAGCTGGAATCTTCAGGAGAGTGGATCAGTAACAGCTGTGGCAGTTTCCAGATTTATCAAGCCAGGAGAAATAAGAACTAAGTGAAAGGTCAGTGGAATTCAGCTAAATTTGGGGGAGAAAAGCAGTCCAGCCAAACTGACCCCAGGGCAAGGAAGCAGCGGGAAGTGGCACAAGTGGCAACCATCTCCACCCAGCTGCTTCAGAGCTCCCAGCCAGCAGATTACAGGCGGCCAAGCAATTGTTCAGAAGACAAGTGCACTTGTGTTGGGCAGCCTGGATCCAGATTGTGGTCTTGGGTGGTGGTCCTCAGGCACATTTTCAGTGAGCTGGTGAGGGCTGCAGTAACCCCCTAATAGCTCTGGCCTCTGTGAAAGTGCCAAAGATTTTGGAAAGAGCTTTCCCCTCTGGAAGCAGAGGTCCACAGAGCTAAAAAATCAAGCAATTAATTGACTGGTCAACATGAGTAGGAAAAGGAAGCAAAATAAGAATAGCAATCAAACTCTAGAATCCTTTTCTGTGGACAAAAAGGATCAAAGCATGGAAAGGGAGGAAGACAACACAGTCAGAACTCCCACACCAAAAGCTTTCAAGAAACATGAAGATTACCTACAAGCCATAGATCAGCTTAAAAACAACTTTGAAAACCAAATAAGAGAAGTGGAGGAAAAATTGGGAATAGAAATGAAAATTATGTGAGAAAATCATGAAAAGAGAGTCAACAACCTGACTGAAGAAATCAACACCTTAAAAAACAGATTAACTCAAATGGCAAAAGAGGCCCAAAAAGCCAATGAGAAGAATGCCTTAAAAAGTCGAATCTGCCAGATGGAAAAAGAATCTTAAAAGCATTCTGAACAGAATAATTCCTTTAGAATTAGAGGGGAGCAAATGGAAGCAAATGACTTTATGAGAAATCAAGATACTATTAAAGGGATACAAACAAATGAAAAAATAGAAGATAATGTAAAATATCTCCTTGAAAAAACCACTGACCTGGAAAATAGATAAGGGAGAGACAATTTAAAAATTATTGGACTACCTGAAAGCCATGATCAAAAAAAAGAACTTAGAAAGCATCCTTCAAGAAATTCTCAAGGAAAATTGCCCTGATATTTTAGAACCAGAGAGCAAAATAGAACTTGAAAGAATTCATTGATCACAGTCTTGAAAAAGATCACCAAAAGAAAA
>CM053595.1:156993168-157010161 GCA_028646575.1 Pseudocheirus occidentalis
GGGAACAGATTGTGGGAGGGGTCTTACAGTGTGATCAATGTTCTGGGCTGGGGGGTAGGGACAAAAAGGGGAGAAAATTTGTAACTCAAAACCTTGTGGAAATGAATGATGTAACCAAGAAAATAAATTAAAATAAAAAAAATGCTCAGGCATCTATGAATAAATACCACAAAATAAAGGAAAATGATCCAAAACTTGAGATAGAAGACCCTGTGGAATTTCAGAACATGCAACAATAGGCTGTTCCTGATTGATTTAAAAGAGAAATGGGAATTATGAGAGCAGAATTTGTGCCATACTTAGTAAAAATAATCAGTAAAACAGAAAAAAATATATCTGCTTGAAGCACACTTTTTACTTTATTTTTCTTGTTTTATGTTTTGTCTTTTGCAGCATGGCTAATAAAGAAATATATTTTACATTACTTCATATGCATAATGAGACATTATATTGCTTACCTTGAGGAGGGAGGAATTTTGGAACTCAAAATTTTAAAAAATGATTACTAAAAACTTTACATGTAATCAGGAAATATATATATATATTTAAACTTGATTCTGTAATGGCAAGCCTCACCAAAGGAAGAAGAGAACAATAGACTGGGAATGCAAATATACAAACAAAAAAATAAAAGAAAATATTCTCACTATTCAAGCAAATAATATAGAGTTTGAAGACAGGATGTGTAGAGACAACTTAGGATCACAGGTCTCCCAGAAGGACACCACAGAACAAAAAAAAATTAACATGATAAAGAAAGAAGTAATAAAAGAGAACTGCCTACAACTTCTGAACATAGAACTGAAATTCTAGTTGAAAGGATCCAACGACTGCTTCCAGAATGAAACCCAATGGTGAAAACTCCAAGATATACAGTGGTGAAATTTACAATTTGGTTGTGAAATACTATTCTGTAAAACATGAGGAAAAAGATCTTCAAATACAAAGGAAAGAACATTTGAACGATGCATGGCTATTCTGCACCAACTAGAAAAAGAATGATGGAATTGAATAATGTGTTCCAAAGAGCATTGGAGCTCATAATGCAGCCCAGGTAGAGCTATCCTATAAATCTGAACTTAAGTATATTAGACAAAAGACAGAAGCTTGATAATAGAAATTGTAAACATTTTTAGGGGAAAAAATCCAAGCTTTTCTTACAAGTTTTCTATCTTCTTCAGGAATTTAGATAATCCAATCCCAGTAAATATACTTCTGTATATAATGGGTCTAATCTAACTTTTCCATGCATTCTTTGTTTTACATTTACTTCTACTTTCATATGCAGTATACTGAACATGAGTGTTAGAATATAAGTGTGTTGCATCAAATTTCATTGAAAGAGAAAACTTTTACAAATCCTTTTTCCAATATTTTTTTTATCTATTTGTTGTCCTTTTCCTGTTTTACCCATTTGTATTTTAGGACAACCTGCTTTATAACTAGGCAACATTGTAACTGGGAAACATAGCTTCTTACTGGTTTATAACACAATACTCTTAATAATAATATACCATTCACATTGGTGAGATTTTCCAAATGAGTTTATGTCCTACTTTTGAAGTAGGACATAAACTCTGGAACATTATCTCTCTAAGCTTAAAAGGAGATAATACATTTGCTGGTTGAGTCAGTTTCTAGGCTCTTTGGTACTTTTCATTGTGGTTATTGAATTTGCATTGTTGAATAGGCCAGTAGTGAAGAGTGCTGAAATTAAAATATCTGACCTTGGAAGTTGTAACACCTCTGTTTGAATCCTGGCTCTGCCACTATGTACATTACATTGGACAAGTCACTTAAATACTCTAGATCTCACTTTCTACATCTGTGAAATGGAGGCAGGGGACTAGACTAAATACCCTTTAAAGTCCCTTCCATCTGGTGCTATATTCAAGATTCTATTACTGTGAGACAGATTTTTAAGCATGCTTCTCAGTTCCTGATAGATAATGAACTAGAGGTAAAGAATAATGTATGTGTTCTGAGACATGACCAATGTGTTGGTTTATGAGCTTTCTAAGAAAACGGTAATAGTCGCTTTTGTCTGTGTTCTTTTATCCATTGCCCATTTTTTGCATCAATTCTATTTCTTTAAATACGCTAAAAAGGATTTGCCACAATTGCTTGCTAAATATTAAATTTCATGCTCACTTCAGCAACACATATACTAAAATTAGAACAATACAGAGATTAGTGTGGTCCCTGTGCAAGGATGACACACAAATTCACGAGGCATTCTATATTTTTACTATTGTGCTTTAAGAAATGAGGAGCAAATGAACTTCTTTATAACCTGGAGAGACTTATATAAACTGATGCTGAATGAGGAGAGCAGAACCAGGAGAACTTTGTACACAATTACAGACACATCGTATCTGTGATGACTAACTTTGATAGACTGGGCTCCTCTCAGCAATGCAATGCTATAAAACCACCCCAAAAAACTCATGATGGAAAGGGCTATCCATATCCAGAGCAAGAATTATAGAGTCTGAAGGCAGACTGAATCAAACTACCCCCTCTCTCTCTTTTTTGTTTAGTTTCATTCCTTCTTTCTCATTATTCATTCCATTGGTTATAATTCTTCTTTATAACTTGACTAACATTTAATGTGAAGGTATTTGCAGAACCTATATCATATTGCATGCCATCATGGGAGGAAAGGGGGAAGAAGAAGAAAGAGGAGAAAATTTGAAACTCAAGGGATTATGGAACTGAATGTTGTAAACTAAAAATTAATAAATTAATTACATTTTAAAATACTCATTTTATTCTGTTATAATTTGTCTTTTAATTGCGGTGGTTATATTAATTATTTAATAATTATATATATAAATTGTTGAGGACCACAGGCCAGTGGGACTCAGACCCTGGTGGCTCAACAAGCCCTCTCAGGTGTTTGGCCTCCTGATAGGCCAGGATCAGTTCCCCATCCCCTAGGAAGATGCTCAAGCATACAAGTGTGAGGCTTAGGTCCTCAACATATGCATGGCAAATACACCCACAGCCTGGGACAAAGAAGGATGCAATGTCCGCAGGGGAAAGCAATTAAGAAGTGTCCTATAAAAGCCTGAACACAAGATAATAAAATTGGCTCTCTATTTTCACCATTCTGAGAGTTCCCATCTCTCTTTTATGCATTCAATAGTACCTCTGGGTTGTGATTGTTTCTCAGCCCTTTCTGGAGATGACACTCTTTCTCAGCCCTGCGGGGAGACAGCAGGGCTCCCCAAAGTTGGCTCCCCACAATTAATTATTTAATAATCATTTAAATAAAATTTTATGTGACTTATTTTTATTATTTTACTTATTTAACTAATTTAATTATTTAATTGTTATGTATATTATTATTTTATACTTACTTAAATTTTTAATTATTTTTAATTATCTGATCATTCTCTAACAGTAGAATGACTTGATCTATCCAAACAGCTTACTTGGAAGCACAGAATTAGATCTACAATTAAATGAGAAAGGGGAAGATAGTGATATGATAAACATATCTATAGATTTTAAAATTAAGACTCTTAAAAATTAAATGTACTACATGATTATTGCATAAGATAGATTCTTAGATTCTGACTAATTCTTAAGCCAACCTTCTACTAAATTCAGTGATTTCTTTTGAATGTTTTCTAATAGATTTTTTATAATCAGCTGTAATGTTCTAGATACAGAAAGTATACTACTTTACAAGGTAGACTGTTCTGTTGTAGAACAGCTCAAGTTGTTGAAACAATTTTTATTTTAATGAATTAAAATTTGACTCCCTACAGTTTTTGTTCATCAACCTTTGGTCCACCTTTTGAAGAGGCTCAAAAAATTCTACTCTCTCCTCTATGTTATTATTTTGTAAGCATAAGAGTTGGTACAATGCACTTCTTTAATCTTTTTTAGGTTAAGAATTCCTATTTCTTCCAACCATTGTTCTAGGAGATCATTTACAGAAGTTCATTGTCCTAATTAATACATCTTGTGTGCATTTCCATTATTCAGTATCACTTACAGTAACCAGAAAAAATAGTATTCCAGGGTCTTTTATTTTCTGTGATATTCATTCCCACTCATTCAATATGAGGTTGCATTAGCTTTTTTTTAGCAGTCATATTATTCTTTTGACTCATATTCACCCACTTGTCAATTAAATCCCTGATTTTTTTCAAATGCACATTGACAAATCAGTTAATCCTATTCCTGTGTTAACCCTATCCCAATCTACATTTATTTCATCTAAATGCAAGAACTTTAAATTTATTCCTATCAAATATAATCCTTTTTGTTTGGGTCTTAGTCTAAATACATCTGAGAAACTTGGTAGTCCTTATTCTTGATGGTATGAGACATCATTCCGAATCTGTAACATTTGGAATTTTAATAACCTTTCTTTAAATGTCTCCATGCACATTATATATGAAAACATTTTACATAACACAATTATGTGACATTAAGCCTCCAATTCAACACAGCAGTGATATAGGTCTTATAGCAAGCTCTAATACAAAATGTGAGTTCCTTGGGGACAAGGGCTTTTTCATGTATGTTGATGTCTCCTCGGAGTCCACCACTGTGACTGGTAAACAGAAGATACCTAAAGCATGCTTATTTAGTGGTTGATCAATATAGCTATATGACCACATTGAAATTATGCTACTAGTATTAATATAAAGCACATAATTTACCATTTTGTTTACCAGGACATCAAGTGAAATGCTACCAAATGTTTTATTAAAAATGAAGGGATCCATATGCCATGTTTATTGTATTCTCTCCTCTACCAACCTAATAACCATATTAAAGAAAGGAATGAGATTTGGAAAAGCCCAGCAGCAAGGGATAGGAAGAGAAATTCCATTTAAAATAACTGTAGACAATATAAAATATTTATGAATCTACCTGCCAAGACAAACTCAGAAATTATATGAACACAATTATAAAACTTTTTTTACACAAATAAAGTCAGGTCTAAACATTTGTAAAAACATCACTTGCTTATGGGTAGGCCAAGCTAATATAAGAAAAATGACAATTCTACCTATATTAATTTATTTATCTGTTGCCATACCAATCAAACTACCAAAAAATCATTTTATAAAGCTAGAAAAAATAATAAGAAAATTTATCTGGAAGAATGAAAGGTCAAGAATATCAAAGCAATTATTTTTTAAATGCAAAGGAAGGTGGCCCAGCCATACCAAATATAAATATATTGTAAAGCACCAATCATCAAAACTATTTGGTACTGGCTAAGAAATAGAGTGGTGGATCAGTCAAATAGGTTAGGAATATAAGACATAGTAAGCACTGACTATAGTAGCCTACTCTTTGATAAACCCAAAGACTCCAGCTTCTGGGACAAGCAGTCACTATTTGACAAAAATTTGCTGGGAAAACTAGAAAATAGTGTTACATAAACTAGGCATAGATCAATATCTTACACCACTTACCAAAAAGAGGTTAAAATGTTTACATCATTTAGACATAAAAGGTGATACCAAAAGCAAACTGGAGAGCAAGTAATAGTTTACCTGACAGATCTATGGAAAATGGAAGAATTTATAACTAAAGAAGAGAAAGAGAACATTAAGAAATGAAAAATGGATAATTTTGATTACATTAAATTAAAAAGGTATGGCACAAAGCCAACACAACCAAGACTGGAAGGAAAGCAGAAACATGGGGAAAAAATTTTACAGCCAGTGTCTCTGATAAAAGTCTCATTTCTAAAATATATAGAAAAATGAGTCAAATTTATAAGAATACAAGTCAATCCCCAATTCATAAGGGTTCAAAGGATATGAACAGGAAGTTTTCAGTTGAAGAAATTAAAGCTATCTATAGTCATATGAAAAAATACTCTAAATCACTATTGATTAAAGAAATGCAGATTAAAACCACTCTGGGTACCACCTCACACATATCATATTGGCTAATATGACAAAAAAGAAAATGATAAATATTGGAGATGTGGGAAAATTGGAACACTAAGACCCTTTTGGTGGGATTGTGAATTAATTCAACCATTCAGAGAGTAATTTGGAACTATGTCCAAAAGGCTATAATACTGTGCATACCCTTTGATCCAGCAATGCCACTGCTAGGTCTGTATCACATAGAGATGATAAAAAAGTGGAAAAGGACCCACATGTACAAAAATACTCAGAAAGCTCTTTTTGTGGTGGCAAACAAATGGAAGTTGAGGGGATGCCCAACAATTGGGGAATAACTGAACAAATTGTGTTATATGAGTGTAATGGAATACTCTTGTGCTATAAGAAATGATGAACAGATAGATTTTAGAGAAACCTCAAAAGATTTACATGAACTCATGTTGAGCGAGGTGAGCAGAACCAGGGGAACATTGTACATAGAAACAGCAACGTTGTGCAATGATCAACTTTGACAGATTTAACTCTTTTCAGCAATACAATGATCTGAAATAATTTCAAAAGATTCATAATGGAAAATGCTATCCATGTCCAAAGAAAGAACTTTGGAGCCTGAATGTAAATGAAGCATACTGTTTCTTCTTTTTTGGTTGTTGTTGTTTTTTCCTTTCTTGTGGTTTTTAATTTTTGTCTTGATTCTTCTTTCACAACATGACTGATGTAGAAATGTTTAATATGATTGTACATATGTAGCCTATATCAGATTGTATGCCATCTTGGGAAAGGGGAAGGGAGGGAAGGAGGGAGAAAAAGAAATAGAACTCAGAATCTTATAAAAGTGACTGTTGAAAACTTACAAATACATATATGTGTGTATGTGAGTGTGTTTGTGTGTGTGTGTGTATATACACATATGTATATGTGTGTGTGTAAATTATTTTTAAATCCTAGTTGGTGAGGCTGTATGTTAAAGAAAAAGCCCAATTATGTTAGAACAAAATCAGAGTATCTGCTTCTAAGTGCTTGCTCTGCCACTTATTAGATATGTAATTGTGTAATTGTTCTGCTTTTCTCAGCCTCAGTTTCTTCATCCATAAAAAATGGATAATAGCTGTTCTATTTACCTAATAGGATGAAAATACAAAACACAATATGAATTTAGTAATTATTGATAACATTTAAGTCCTTTATTATCTTGACTCAATTGATAAATATTGATAAAATAAAAAAGAAGTGAGACTTTTTAGTGAATCTATATATCAAAAATCACAAATTACCTATAACTTAATACATACATATTAGAGTATTTCCCAGGACTTATAAAGATCAAGTAATTTGACCATGGTTGCACAGCTAGTACAGAGAAAGATGGGATTTGAATTCCTGACTTCAAATTCAACAATCTTTCTCTCAGTGAATCCATACTTGTTCCTAACCAGCTAGACATTGTTATTAAATTGCCACAAGCCATCTGTTTAATCATTTCTTCTAGATATTTTCCAGGGATCATTGCCAAACTTACCAGTATGTGGTTGCTAGAAGCACCTGTTTTCTTCTAACATTTGTCTCTCCCAGTCTTTTAGTGCCCAAGATTTAGTAAATAACTGGCAGTAGCTTTGATAACACATCTGCAAGTTTCTCTTCCCCATTAGAAGTGAGGAGGCTTAGTCCTACCCCGCATCTTGAAATTCCACTCACGCCATGCACGATGCACCTAATGACCCCAGTCAGAAGTGTCCTCTCCTCAACTGTCATAGACCTTGTAATTAAATTATGCATTCTTATACTATAATTTGCTTTGTATATTTCTATGTATGTGTTTTCCCCACTCCTTTACTAAGTTGTAAACTCCTTGAGGGAAAGAACCAGATTTTTATTCTTATCTGTTTACCTCCCAGAGCACCCAACACATTCTCTGAAATTTTTAGGCACTGAATACATGTGTATTGAAGTTACCTTAAGGAGGTCATAAGTTACCTTATTCTCTCCTTATAAATCCTGTGATAAAATTTCCAAGAATTATGGTTATGATTTTCATTAAAATGTCAGTCAACAAATACTGAAAGCTGCAAATCATACAGATGTCATATGCTATTCAATAATCCTTTTATTCAACAATCAGTTTTCTTAAGTACTTACTTTATACAGGATATTTTGTTAAGTGTTGGGGATACAAAAACAAAATGAAATAATTTTTTGCCTTCTGGGTACATTAGGCTGGAGGAGAACAATGTGTAAACAGATGAATCAATATAAAATATGTACAAAGTAAAAAATGGCATTAGCTACTGGGAAACTAGGGGGGGGGAAGCCTCTATCTCTTTGACTACCTACCTGTGGTAGACCCTACGTCCTCAATATTAAAGAGTTGATCAAAGAAGTGGTTGGCATTTTTTCATATGAACTTCAAGAATTTTACCAAAGTCAACCTCTTCTAATATATGAGAAGGAGAATGTTTCAAGATTTATAGGGTATAACAGATGCCCTTTGATATATTTCATACTGACATTGTTTAAATTAAAATTATAACAAAAAGCATTCAGTCTTTTCATTGTATTAAAACAGATATATGCAATTTCACTGATATCAGCTGCTTGCAATATTTATTAAGTTGTCAATTGAATCCTGGAAATCGAATTAAATTTTTAAAACATCAATCTGCCCCAAGAGATACTCACAATAGTGGTACAAAGAATTGTCATCATACAAATAAATCTTTTTTTTTCTTTTCAAGTTTAGGAAAGTAGGTAATCAGGGGTGCAAATCATTCTAAACCTGTACAAAGAAAGATTACATAGATTTTTCAGATGGTATTCAGCTGCACTGAGTTAAATTTTCTATTTCCTTTGTCAGGTAGCTTCTAGCCTTACCAGTGGGACCCTGGGGCACAATAAATACCTAAAATATTTCTGGACTGCTTAAAAAATCAGTTCACAAAGTGAGAGGTAAATCATAATTATGTGACTCCTACTACTTCCAGGATTACATGAATTATAAGGGATCTCAGAAATCTCCAGACAAACTATCACCCAATTGACACCTGAGTTTGAACTCCTTTTTTATTATCCCTAGAAAATCATCTTTCAGCCCCTGCTTAAACACTTCCAATGATTCACTCAATATTTGTCAAGGTAGCCCTTCCAATGGCATTCTGGACAGCTTCTATACCACTCACCAGCCTTAACATGTGTGTGTTGGGGTGGTGCATGCATGTATATTATATAAAAGTCTCCATGACTAGCAGCATTTCCTGGAATTTCCCTCTATTAAATTTCACCCTCTTGAGTATTACTTGTACTTGACCAATACTTCCCTGCACTGACTTAATCAAAAATTGTATATATGTCTCTCAGTAGCTTAATAATTTGAACATTTCTAGGGCAGCTAGGTGACTCAGTGAATAACACACTGAGCTTGAAGTCAGGAGAATTTGAGTTCAAATTCGGCCTCAGACACTTGACACTTAGCTAGCTAAGTGACCTTGGGAACATCACTTACTTGAAATGACCTTGCCTTCCCTCCTCAAAAATAAATAAATAATTTGATCATTTCTCAAATATATTTTTGACATGTGATCCCAATAAACTCTAGTTCTTCTATCTAATTTACATTCAGTCTTTAAAGTACATTTATGACTTTTCTTCTTGTTCTTGAAAGAACTAAATTTTATGTGATTGTAACAAGCATGATATATGTGTGTGTATAACCTCTTTCATGCAGTTCTAACTCCTTCACTACTATCATCTATACTTTTTATTCTTCAGCAAACAGCTCCCACTCACTACTTTCCACAGTTGATGAAAATGACAATAAAGCTTTTTCTTTCTCTTCAGACACTCTTTGAAATGAAAACATCAGAAAAAATAGCTCTGTGTGAATTAGCAAAACACTCTACTTGTCAAGCTTATCAAAAGGCAACTGAAGAATAAGGTTGAAGTAACTTCACAGATATCACTTAGTGGGAGCCAACCTACCCCTGATATATACTGTCTGGGTGACCATAATCAAATGGCTTCATTTCTCAGGACTCAAGACTGCAAGTTTCCAAGAAAGTGCTGACTTGCATTAATAGAGGGAATTTCTTCATCTGGAAGTTCCCTATATATATAAATAAAATTAGAGCTTTAGTCCTAGACACAATCTATAAACAACATTTGTATAAAAAGTATTGAAATTTCAGAGAACTGAATTATATAATTTTATATAATAGAGTCTTACTTTTGATGCTACAGAAATGTTTTTAAAAAGTTAAAATGTGTCATATGGCTTACAGAATTGAAATCCTTATCAAGTATAACTATTTAATGCCAGAAAATTAGTTAATTCTCTCAAATCTCTTATTAGTAAAAGTTTTAAAACTTCAGAAAGGGAAGAAAATAAACATTTAAGTGCCTACCATTTGCTAGTTACTTTGCTAAGTACTTTACAGATACATGCTATTATTATCCCCATTATACAGTTAAGGAAACTGAGGCAATTAGATGGCTCAGTGGATAGAGCACTGGTCCTGAAGCCAGGAAAACTCATCTACCCAACTTCAAAATCAGCCTCAGAAACTTACTAGCTATGTCTTAACTTCTGTTCACCTTAATCCATTGGCAAAGGAAATGGCCAACCACCCCAGTAGCTTTGCCAAGTAAACACCACAGAAAGTATGATCATAAAGATTCAGTTAGACATAACTGAACAGCAACTATTATTATCCTCATTATACAGTTGAGGAAACTGAGGCAGGAAGATGTTAATTGATTTGCCCAGGGTTACACTGTAAGTATTTGAGACCAGATCTGAATTCAGGTCTTCCTGGCTCTAAGGTCAGTGTTATATTCACTGTGTCATCTAGTTACCACCTGGTACCATGGACAAAGTCCATAAAACAAGTCAAATATCTCCTCTACATGGCAGCTTTTAAAATATCCAAAGAAAGTAATATCTAGGATCATATATAGACTTAGAGCTGGAAAAAAAATGGAGATAATCTGATAGAACCCCTTAATTTTACAAATGAGGAAACTGAGATCCATAGTAATGAAGTGACTTAACCAATGTCACATGTCCCTCTTGATCTTCTCTTTTCAAGGTGAAATAGTGTTATTCTCTTTCATTCATGAGTGGCATGGTCATTAATCCATTTGCTATCCTACTTATCTTTCTCTGAACTTTTTCAAATTTGATAATGTTCTTTTTCAAATGTAGGATTTTTATATGAGCACAGTATTCCAGATACTCTCTGACCAAGGCAGAGTAGAGTCATACAATTATTTCCTTTTTTTCAATATAGTGTACTTGACTTAATGTAGCCAGAGAGGCATTAGTCCTTTGAGATATCTTATTCAAGATGAGTCATGTTGAGATTGTGGGCCATTAAAACTCCATTTTTTTGCCTGAACTGTTCTTTGGGCATTCTGTATATGTATGACTTGTCTCTGAAATGATTTATAGGACTTTACATTTATTCATATTCAATTTAATCTTATTGAATTGGCCCCTTATTTTACTCTATTGAAAGAATTTTAAATCCTTATACTTTATGGCTACATGGTAGCTATTTCTCCCAATTTTGTCTCATTTACACATTTTGTAAGCATGTCATCAATATATAGATTTTGTATTTTGAATCATTTATTTGATTTGATCAGATAAGATCTGTTTTCTTACCCTCCCTCTACAAATTCAACCCTAACATCAAGAACACATAAAAAAACAAAGCCAATTAAAAACATGTAAAGTCAATCGAAACAAATTTTCACATTGGCTATTTACAAAATAATCTGCCTCATTCTTATTCTGTGTCTTTCCCCTATCAGAAGTTGAGTGGCATATTTTATCATTAGTCCCCTAACCCTGTTTGATTTTTATGCTGATAAGAATTCAGCACAACAGTATCCCACCACACTTATATGTCATAACTCATTCGTCCATTCCTGAATTTATGCATTTCCTTTCAGATTTCTATCCTTTGCCACCTTAAAAATAGGTATAATTTTGTACAACCTTAGAATTTGTTTTGCTTACAACTAATCCCTCCCATAATTTCCTACCCCTCTCATTCCTCCTCCCCCTTGTCCCTCTTGCCTCCTATTTACTTACTGAATGAAGTGTATTTCTACACCAAACTGTGTTTGATTCCTCCTTTCGATCAGTTCAGATGAAGTGAAATTTTGAGTGTCAACTGTCCTTCTATACAACACAGCTTTCTACCACTCCACCATCTTGGCTCTACTTCTGGACATTGTTTATATGAGCCATAGGGTATATTTTCACTTGTGAAATAGAGCAGCTATTTTTATTTTAAATTTGCAATAGCAGTCATAGTAAAGCTATATAATGGATAACTATAAACATAGTTTTCCTAAATGTCAATAACTTTCCTTCAAAAGATTTTATCTATAGAGGGAAGGGGAAAGGGGTAGAGATAAGAGATGAGGCTTAAAGTTATAGATAAAAATGATGAAAATAAAGATGTCAAGAAGATGTTTCCCACAGAATTCTAGTCAAATATTTATAAAGCATAGACCTTGTGCCAGGTACTATGTATAATGGAAATAAAAATACAAGTGGCAATAAAGACACTCCTTTTACCTTAAGGAATTACATTCTAAAAGAGGAAGATCTTGTGTTAAAAGAAGCTAAAATGTTAGTGGGGAAAAAGAAATGAAGGTATCCAGAACAAGGGCATTATAGAGAAAGTCCAGAGAGAATACAGCCTAGAGAGGAAGGAAGACATGAGTGGGCTGGGCATCCTCCTTAAAATGGAGGTTCTGGTAGGAACCAAGTAGAGCCTCTAGAGGTGGAGGGTATTTTCAATGTAAGATTCGTTTACCAATATTTTAGTAATCAATCAATTCTGTATGACCCTGATTGTAAAGTCATGGAGCCCAAATATATCCATCTTATCCACAAGACATATCAGGATAGCTAATCAAGGTAAATGCTAAACTTCATATTAGGAATTTTGAATAGCTGTGTAACTCTTGGTGAGGACATATTTTCAGGGAAAACAAATTTAGAATTCTGAATAATGCTTGCTTATATAAACATTGCCTTCTATCCTATTATTTTTAAAAAGTTTGTTCTCTCTGATCACAATCACCTATAAGGGGCAACAGGCAGCTATAGTTTCGTTCTTATCAAGATAAGACAACTAGTGAACACATATAACATAATGGCTATGTTATTGATAGTAGAGTCAAAAAGCTTGGGTACAAACCTTTTAATGTTATCTAACTATGTGAATATAGGCAAGCCATTTAACCTCTTGGTCTCATTTTCATAATATATAAAAGAGGAAATTATTTCAGATTAGAAATTTCATATACCTCTACAAAGCCCATACCATTTCTGATTGTACCTGAGCTAGATTAAAACACAATCTGTATCTAATTTTAATGTATTAATATATTAATAAAAAAGAAACATATGAATTTGTGTGGTTTTCTAAGTTAATATGTGACCCGAACAGATCCTTGGGTATTATTTAATGGTCCTTGTTTCTAATTTGAATTTGATTCCACTAATCTAAATGACCACCTATAGTTCTAAAAAATCAAGGATGACACATATTATCTCACAAAGTGATGGATTCAGGGTGCAGAAGAAGAGAACTATATTTTTGAGTTTGGATAGTGGAGCGATTTGTTTTACCTAATTATACATATGGGTTGCAAGGAATTTGCCTTTTTTTCACTACCCTATTGGGGTGGGGGATGGGAAAGAAAACACACTGGTATTCACAAGTTAAGGTTACAGCATAATCTTTTCTTTTCATTTAATATACTATCAATTCTAGTTACTCTCCAGTGTTATTTCACTTAATTGTTTTAAGGAAGTATTCTTTATAAGTGTACATTTGTCTGCTGTGTTAAACCAAAATATATTGAAAAAAAGAAGATACAGCACAAAGCAATTAAAAGTTGCTCAACTAAAATTCCAATGGCAGCATGCCCTTAGAATTCCCACAGCTACTGTTGAAAAACTGAGTCACTCAGAAAAACTTGTTGCCTACTCAGGAAAACTTTTTTTGTATTTAAAGAATGATATAGTGAAAGAAGGAATAAAGTACCTCTGTTCTTTCCTTTTTTAATTTCTCTTTATTTCTACCTAATTCTTCTCTTCTTGTTCTCTTGTAGAAGTGTCTCTTCCCATGAACCCTGGAGTTAGAAGGACCTGAATTCAAATATGGTCTCAGACACTTGACACACTTACTAGCTGTGTGACCTTGGGCAAGTCACTTAACCCCAATTGCCTTGCCTTCCCCCTTTAAAGTAAAAGTATCTCCTCCACCTCTTTCTTTCTTCTATAATCAGATTCAATCAGATTAACTCATACAACTACCAAATCCAAATGCTCCTTGGTTCATGACAGCTGTATCTTTCATCTAAATATTGGTTATTAACTACACATCAACTCATTCAAAAAAAGTCAAACCCAATGCCTTTACAATAGTCAGCATGAAATAAATGTTTCTGAAATAGATTAAAATACACAAACATAAATATCACCCAACAAGTCCTCTAAGGTGGCAATCATACTAATAAATAGGCAAAGATGTTTTAGGAACAAGTCTTACATTTTCAGCATTTAGAGTTTCTATATTACTGCTGGGTAATAGACAAAGTTCTGAGGTTTATATAGTTTCCAGCTACATCAGAACAAAAGAAGATATGATTAAGATTTATATTTCAAAGATAAGCTTGTAAAATTTATAGCAGGAAAATGGGAGAGAAGTTGTTTTACATGTCTAAGATAACAAAAGGGGAAAAAATATATCTGATAAATTTATACAGTAGTCTAGTAAATGTTTATCTTAAATTGGAGTCAGAGTTCTTTTACCTCTAACCATTTAATCATCTTGAGTTAATTATTGGAGGTCTCAACTAAACTCCATACTACAAGGAAAGTCTCTGCCGGCTAGATGATTTTTTTCTTTTAATTAAAATGACCATATTGTAGCCAAAGAGAAAGGAATTAGAAAACTCTTATGACATCACTTTGGCAGCCAAATGGAGTATGGATTAGAAAGGGGAAAAACTAGAGGTAAGCAGAGCAATTAGGAAGCTAATGCAGTAATCCAGGTAAGGGGTAGTAGAATTCATAGAATTCTGGGCTAGTATGGTGGCCATAGGAGAAGGGAAAAAGAGAGAAAGGCATGTGATGCAAAAGTAGAATTGGCAAGACATGGTAACTGATGGGATGTGGGTATGGAGATAATATGCTAAGTTTAGGATGACTCTGAGGTTGCAAACCTGCACAACAAGAATGATAAGTGGTGTTTTTGATAGAAATAAGAAACATAAGAAGAGGGTGACATTTGGAGAGAAGGAAGTTCTACTTTAGACCCATTCAGTTGAAGATGCCTATGGGATATTTATTTGGAAATGTCAAATAGACAGTTCATGATATGAGACTGTTGCTCAAAAGGATATTAAAGGCAAAACATGTGGCTCCAATAGTGCCTGGTAAAGGGGCATGGCAGAGAAAGTACCATATGGATTAGTTAGCAGTACAGCCTGAAGAGAAATGAAGACATCTAAGGTCCAGGAATGTAAACTTGATGGGACCTATATTATATAGAAAATAGACTAAATTTGAGCCTACTACTCTCAGAAACTGAGGTGATATATAGGAAAACATGCCTGCAAGATGTTAGGGGGAGAGGGAAATGCTTCTCTATTCATTCTTGCTATATATTTAAAATAAGTATCTCTTTGCAAAAGATGCTGGCAATTAAATAGTTAAAATGGAACTGTAGAGTTACTCACTATAAGCTAATAGTATGAGGAACTCAATCATGAGGGGCTTAAGCCAACAGTATTAGAAAAGAGAAAGACCCCACTATCACCCCTCTTATTCAATCTACCACTAGAAATGTTAGCAGTAGCAATTAGAGAAGAAAAAGAAACCAAAGGAATCAAATTAGGCAAAGAGACTAAATTATCGCTCTTTAAAGATGACATGATGATATATTTGGAGACTCCTAGAGAATCAAGTAAAGAACTTCTTGAGACAACAAATAAATTTAGCAAAGTTGCAGGATATAAAATAAACCCACATAAATCCTCAGCATTCCTATATATTTCCAATGAAGCCCAAAAGCAAGAGATAGTAAGAGAAATCACATTTAAAGTTACTGTAGACATTATAAAATATTTGGGAATCTACCTGCCAAAACGAACCCAGTACCTTTATGAACACAACTACAAAACCCTTTTCACAAAATAAAAGTAGATCTCACTAATTGGAAAAACATCAATTGCTCATGGCTGAGTAGAGCTAACATAACAAAAATGACAATTTTACCTAAATTAAATTACATATGTAGTGCCATACCAATCAATACACCAAAAAATTTCTTTATAGAACTAGAAAAAATAGTGACAAAATTCATTTGGAAGAACAAAAAGTCCAGAATATCAAGGCAATTAATGAAAAGAAATGTTATGGAAGGTGGCCTAGTTGTGCCAGATTTTAATCTGTATTATAAAGCAGCAGTCCTGAAAACTGCCTGGTACTGGCTAAGGAACAGAGTAGTGGAACAATGGAATAGATTGAGTACAAAGGACTCAGTAGTCAATGACTATAGTAATATACTGTTTGATGACCCCAAAGACCCCAGTTTCTGGGTTAAGAATTCACTATTTGACAAAAACTGCTGGAAAAATTGGAATATAGTATGGCAGAAACTGGGCATAGACCGTTATCTAACGCCATACACCAAAGTCAAGTCTATATATAAAGGCTAATATTGTAAATAATCTGGAGAAGCAAGGAATAGTTTCCCTGTCAGATTTATGGAGCCTGGAAGACTTTATGAACAAAGAAGAGTTGGAGAGCCTTACAAAATGCAAAATAGATAATCTTGATTACATCAAATTGAAAAGTTTCTGTACAAACATAGCCAATGTAACCAATGTTAAGAGGGAAGCAGGAAATTGGGAAAGAATATTTACAACTAGTGTCTCTGATAAAGGCCTCATTTCTAAAATATACAGGGAATTAAATAAAATTTACAAGAATGCCAGTCATGCCCCAATTGATAAGTGGTCAAAGGATATGAACAGGCAATTTACAGAGGTAGAAATTAAAGATATCTTTAAGCATATGGAAA
>CM053595.1:157019478-157032443 GCA_028646575.1 Pseudocheirus occidentalis
ATGAGATGATTAACTCCATTCTGTCTCTCCCTGTCTCCTCTCATTCTAATCCTCTCCCACCTCAGAATTTTACCTTTTAAAGTATCATCCCTTCCTATTCAACTGATCCTGTGCCATTTATGTACACACACATATACATACATACTCAGATATGTGTTCATACGCATATACAAATCCTCCTATATACATACGTGTATGTATATGTATATATACATTTGTATTCCCTTCATCTATCCTCATACTGAGACAAGTTTCATAAGTTACAATTATTAGTTTTCCATGTTGGCATGTAAATAGTTCAACTTTGATAAGTTCCTTATAATTTCTTTTCCCTGCTTACCTTTTCATGCTTCTTGTATGTGAATGTCAAACTTTTTGTTCAGCTCTGCTTTTTCCATCAGGAATGCTTGAAAGTCCTCCAACTCATTGAATGACCATATTTTCCCCTGGAACATTATACTCAGTTTTGCTGGGTAGGTGATTCTTGGTTTTAATTCTAGCTTCCTTTATCTCTGGAATATTATATTCCAGGCCCTTCAGTCCCTCAGTGTAGAAGCTGCCAGATCCTGGGTTATCCTAATTGTGTTTCCACAGTATTCAAATTGCTTCCTCTTGGCAGCCTGTAATATTTTCTCCTTGATCTGGGGACTCCAGAACCTGGCTATAACATTTCTAGGAGTTTTCTTTTGGGGATCTTTTTCAAGAGGTGATTGATGAATTCTTTCAAGTTGTATTTTGCCCTCTGGTTCTAAAATATCAGGACAGTTTTCCTCGAGAATTTCTTGAAGGATGTTTTCTAAGTTCTTTTTTTTTTATTTTTCTTTTTTGGAGGGCAGTTGGGGTTAAGTGACTTGCCCAAGGTCACATGGCTAGTTTTTTTTTTTTGGTGTTAAGTGTCTGAGGCTGGATTTGAACTCTGGTCCTACTGACTCCAGGGCCAGTGTTCTATTCACTGCGCCACCTAGCTGCCCCCTCTAAGTTTTTTTTTTGATCATGGCTTTCTGGTAGTCCAATAATTTTAAAATTGTCTCTCCTGGATCTATTTTCCAGGTCAGATGTTTTTTCAAGGAAATATTTCACATTGCCTTCTATTTTTTCATTTGTTTGGATCTGTTTAATATTAAATCTGATTCCTCATAAAGTCATTTGCTTCCATTTGCTCCACTCTAATTCTGAAGAAATTATTTTCTTCAAAAAGCTTTTGAGATTATTTTTCCATCCGGCAAATTTGACATTTTAAGGCATTCTTCTCCTCATTGGCTTTTTGGGCCTCTGTTTCCATTTGAATTAATCTGTTTTTTAAGGTGTTGATTTCTTCAGTGAGGTAGTTGACTGTCTTTTTATGATTTTCTTGCATCAATCTCATTTCTCTTTGCAATTTTTCTCCTACTTCTCTTATTTGTTTTTTCAAAATCCTTCTTAAGCTGATCTATGTCTTGTAGGCAGTCTTCATGTTCCTGGTAAGCTTTTGGTGTGGGAGTTCTGACTGTGTTGTTTTCCTCCTGTTCCAAGCTTTGAACTTTTTTGTCCCCAAAATGTATTCTAGAGTTTGATTGCTGATCTTATTTTGCTCGCTTTGCCTGCTCATGTTGCCAGTGAATTACTTGACTTTTTAGCTCTGTGGAACTCTGCTTCCAGAAGGGAAAGCTCTGTCTCAAATTGCTTGGGTTTTCCCAGGTGCTGGAGCTATTAGGAGGCTGCTGCAGCCCCCAACAGCTTTGGCTCACTGAAAATAAACCCCAGAACCACCACCCAAGACCACTATCTGAATCCAGGCCACTCAACACAAGAGCACTTAGCCTCTGAACAATTGCTTGGCTCCCTTGCAGTCTGTGGGCCAGGAGCTCTGAAGCAGCCTAGTGGAGGCAGCTTCAGGGCCCCCTCTTCTGCTGCTTCCTTGCCCTGGAGGCAGGTTGGCCAGACTGCTTTCTCCCCCAAATTTAGCTGAGTTCCTTTCACTTTGTCCTTGTTTCTTATGGCTTTATAATTCTTGAAACTGCCACAGCTGCTGCTGATCCACTCTCCTGAAGGCTCTAGCTGTGGCTCATCCTGGCCCCCTGGGGTCAAGCCGTGGTTTCAGGCTGTGCTGATTTTGGCTCCTAGCCTGCTGCTAGGAGCCCTTTCTGCTGAGCTGCCTTCAATGGCAGATGTGTTTTCTCTATTTTTGCATGAGTTTTGGAGCCCTAAAAATTGTTTAGAGTCATATTTTATGGGTATTTGAGGTGGCTATGTGCAACCAGTGGTATTTTCCTGCTTCTATGCCACCATCTTGACACCACCCCACCATCTTTTTTTTGCATGCTTTTTGGAGGGGGAAAAGTAGGACAATTGGTGTTAAATGACTTGCCCAAGGTCACAGAGCTAGTTTTTTTGTGTTAACTGCCTGAGGCTAGATTTGAACTGAGGTTCTCCTGACTCCAGGGCCAGTGCTCTATTCACTGTAGCACCTCACCACCCCTGGCCCCTATCTTTCTATAGGATTTATGTGAACTCAAATGATATCAGGTTCTAGTTCTGCCTATGCTACTAACAGTAGGTTATATGAACTTGGTATGTCCCTTCTCTGTGAGCCTTAGTTTTTGAAGAGGTTGAATTTAGATTTTTTTTAAGATTCTTAAGAGAATATGTATTTGTTTTTAATTCTATGGAATGATCAGTTAATTACTTGGCAAAGAAACCTAATAATATATGTTTTGGATGTTAGCATTAGTTTGCCATCATTTTATTTTTCTCCTCTGTCTTAGTTTTAGGAAATTGATACAACTTGAGTAGGAATGGGACCCTTCTGATCTGTCAGCATCCTACATTCATCCATCAGATTCCCCTACAACTCAATGCAGGTTACTTCCAGAACTTGCAGTTTAAAAGATGAATGATTCATGCCCACAAGCTCTACAGTGACAATGGGGTCACATCCATTACTCCTTGATACTGGGTTTCCTTATGCAGGCTTCCAAAGGCTTTTCAAAATCCAAAGAAAATTGATGGTGACCATTTTATCCATTCTTCATTTGTGGTTTACATTTTGACTCCTTTCTACCTCAGACTATCTGGGGATCTAAATCCACCTTGTTCCTTCCAAAACTTTGTAGTTATAACTAATTCATCTTCTACAGAAGCACCTGGAAAATACTTTTCCTTATTTCAGTAAGCCTGCCTTAGTTGTTAGCTTAATCAGACTTCCTTTTTGGATCTGCTAGAAATATTGAATATTTACATTGGGGGGAAAGGCAAAACTGCAGTGTTTTTAGTGTCCAAATGCTTCCAGTATTTTTCCTTGTCTTTCCTTATGTCCTTGTTTGACTAATTTTAGATTGAATAGTGTTCCATGCTTCTGCAGAGTTGCAAGTGAGGCGTATGGATTAGTTCTGCCCCTTGTTGAAACTGTGTTTTGCTATCTCTATTTTGTTGGATTGAGCATCCTCTGAAGCTGGATAATAGCAAGATATCCACATAGTATCTGTTTGGTCAACTGGCATGGCCACAAAAGAATCATAGGGAGGACAGTTCACAGCTCATTGAAGAACTCTAAGCTGTGCAATACTGATGCTGACAGTAACCAGCATCATGGGAGACTAGATGATTGGAGCCTGAAGCAGCTAGAGGTACACCGACTCATTTTACGTAGAGACAACATGCAGCCCATGAAGCAAAGGGGGAATGTAGAAAACAAGATAAACTCTGACAAGAGGGATTATCACTGCCAACCAGCAATATGGTCTCATTGTGAATGATAACAGCAACAAACCTCCAAACTTGTAAGAATCAGGCAGCAAGGAAGTGTCTGAGGTTGAATTTGAACTCAAGTCCTCCTGACTCCAGGGCCAGTGCTCTAGCCACTGTACTACTTAGCTTTCCTATTTATATCAAATTTCAAAGAGTGTACTGGGAATCTCTAAAACTAACAACGTATATGTCACTTCTATATTGAACTGATAATCTCTGATCTCTTTTATCTGAAGTATGGAGGGGACAGGGAGAAAACTCAAATAGTTACTCAAGAAGCAGTTATTAAGCTTTTATTATGTGCCAGGTATTAAAAGTGTTAGTGATTCCAAGAAAGGTCCTTTCCTTTGCCCCTTTCCTCAAGGAGCTCATATTCTAATAGGGAGGAAACATGCAAAAATTATATATATATATATATATATATAATGTTTATCTACCTAGATTTAGATCTATATGTACATAGATACACATATGTATACATATATTGCATGTACTTATATACACCCACATATATGAAGGGGATCTCAGAGACAAGACACTAGCAGTGGGGGAGGGGTAGACTGCAGAAGTTGGGATTTGAGTCAAGTCATAAATGAAGCCAGAGAGACTAGGACATGGTAAAAAAGGAAATCATTCTACGCATATGGGAAGGCCAGTAAAAAGAGACAGATTTGGGAGACAGAGTACTGTGAAACCAAATTAAGGTCAGTGTCCTTGGATCATAGAATACATTGAGGGAAATAAAATATAAGAAAAGTAAAAAGGTGGGTGGGGTCAGGTTGTAAAGGACTTTGAAAGCCCAAAAGAGGATTATATATTGATCCTAGAGGTAACAAAGAGTCCCTGGAATTTATCTGGGGAGAAGGGAGTGACAGGATCAGACCTATACTTTAGGAAAATTAAACAATTTACATTTACAAATTATGCAGAATTATAATGCTTCCAAATATCTTCTTAAAACAAAAGTCTTTTCAACAGCAGTGTTTTTTCCAGTGAGACCCTAAGGCTACAAATCATGGAATATCAGAATCTCCAAAGAATGAATCTTGGAGGGATTATTCAAAGGGCAATAGACAAATGCATTGTAAACAGGAGTACACTGTAGCATCTTACCAAGAATGGATTGCCCTGAAGAAATAACAGAGAGATATATGGCTAGAAATGGGGGGGGTGTGGGATTACATGAAAGGAGTGAGGTATAATTTATGCATAGTCTGTTGGATCCACTGTTACCTTCTCAATGTCATAACGTCTAGAGCAGTGGTTCTCAACCTTCCTAATGCTGCAGCCCTTTAATACTCCTATGTGGGTGTATTTGCATGTGGGTAGACCCGCCTGGAGACAGATAGAGAAGCTGTTTCTTCTCAGTTTCTAAGACCATTGTTAATATGTGTTTTCTGATGCTCTTAGGAAACCCCTGTGACCCCTATGAAAGGGCCGTTTGACCCCCAAAGGGGTCGCAATCCACAGGTTGAGAACCGCTGATCTAGAGGAAGTTCCTTAGCTTGGTGGGAGAGCCACTTATGGAGCATCTGTAGGAAAAAACAGACAAAACTTAATTGGCATAAGGCAGAATGGATGGATTGAAATCTATACCATTGTAAGGAGACACAGACTGAAGAGGTAACAGATCTTATGAAGTATTTAATATTGAATATTATAACAACTACTTTGCATAAATATTTCCAAGGTTCATCATTGTGTCTTTGGATTCCATGGAATTTACTCAACATGATGAGTAATATTCTGTGAGAAGGGTTTGGTTTAATTTTATGTTCACAATAAACATATTAAGTTTGGAGGAAGACCCTCTAAAGATTTCGTAGGAAGAAGGAAATAACACTTGCTTCTGGATTTCTCAGTCTTACCACAGTGCCTTCAACACAGAAGGCATGTAACAAATATTTGGTGAAAGGCAGAGAAATAGCTTGAGTGAGTCAGTGAGTGAGTGAGTGAATGAATGAATGAATGAATGAATGAATGATTTCCTGTAGTATTTGGACCTAGTACTTAAAAAACAGCAAATAGTATCATTTGGGGTCATAGTGGAGGAAAGAAGTCAGTTTGCATAACCTAGTAGCACCTGAGGTGAGTAGCTGATGCCATTTTTTCTGGGGCTAATCAAATAATGTCCTTTGTGGTTTTCAGAGACTCTGAGGAAAAATGAGGATTGTTTCTGTTACCATCTGTTAAAAGATTGTAATTCTGAACCTAGAAATAATAAGGAGTGGAACAGAAGAAGTTTGTCACCCTTTCATGTATTCCAGAGGAATTTTATTATTATGGCCTCTGGGCCCTGAAAGGAATAATTAACCTATATTTCCATTCATCTTTGCTTATACTGGCCTATTTTACCTGACTTCTTAGATTTCTTTCCTTTTGCTCATAGTATCTCTCCAAGTTTTTAGTGTTCCCAGGTTTTCCCCGTTAGTATCTTTAATTCTTCAGTGAGGTGACAGATCAGTGGTTGGTTTTCTCCATTATGTCTCTGTCTATAGTCTCATCCATCCAGGATTATTACTGATTAAATCACCTCTGAACAGGGAAAGAGACTCCTAAATTCAAGGCATTGAATATCTCAAAAGGAAGTGTCAGTCTAAGAGAAGTAAGGGGGGGCATTGAGAGAGAAGTCAATCCACAAGCATTTATTGAGGGCATGTTTTAGGTCCTGTGCTAAGGACTGAGGATTTAAAGAAAGGCAAAAAGCACAATTCTGCTCTCAAGGTACTGACATAACTCACAATGGTAGAAGAGAGGGCAGAAAAAATGCCAGTGACAGTCCAAAAAAACTAATTCAATTCAACAAGCATTTATTATGAACTTGTCATATGTTTGACATGGTCCTAGGAGCTGGGGTGAAAAGAAGAAAAATAGTCTCTGCTTTCAAGAAGTTTACACTTTGTGGAGGGGAGTGGTACAAAATGTAAACAGATAAAAATATCCATGATGATTTGAGGACAAAGGAGATCATTAAAAACTAAGAAAGATTAATATACATACATTACCTGGGAAATGTAGCCCAAATACAGCTTCAGTCTGGCAATTTAGTTGTTGGAGGCAAAAAAAGTCTTTTTACTTGGATTAGTTAGAAAATTATCTTCATTCTTAAATTCATTTTGTGTGTGCATATACAAATATGATCATTTCTGATTATAAAATGATTTCTGATCTTCCTAATATGCCAGTCTAGTAAATGACTTCAAATCAGTCATCTATAAATTAACACTTAATCTCCAGTTTCCTGATTTCCAAATCAGAGGCATGAACAAAAATATAGTAATTAAGAAGTCACATGAGTATGTTGTTTATTATAATCTAAAAATGCATCCAATATTACTTGGATATTAATGAAATATTAAGGCTATGAAGTGAAACAGAGATAAACCCAGAAAGTGCTTAAGTTAAATTGCCAATATAATGTTGACTTATGTTCTCTGAATATTCCATATAACAAAGTAGATTGTCTTGTAAATTGTACTCCCCCAAATGCTACATGTGCTGTTATGTAATATGAATGAGTTAATATTTAATGAGAACATATTTTTGTGTTCTAAACCTAATCTATAAAGTTGCCTTCCTGAGCTTCCTGCAGACACTTAGCAATTTTTTTCCTTCATAGAAAGAAGGTGAAATGGAAGAAATTAAAATTATTATAGTGGGTGAGAACAAGGGAATTATTGATTTGAGATATACTTTTGTGGTTCTTTATTGAATTATAAGTCCATAGAGCACAGCTTGGTAAAAAAAATAATTGCTATTGAATTTTTTTTATCATTTAAAAACCTCTTATGATCTAGCTTATAGGTATGTCAAGTGAAGTAATTTTCCATCATAGCTCTATTATGCCACATTTTGGAATAGGCTTACAAAACAACCATACTTAAAACATGAAAATAATTCCTTTTATTTTCCCTCCCAAAAAGAACATATAAGGAGAGTAAACTGACAAAACATTTGTTAAATGTCTACTATGTGTCATGTAATAGTGGATATACAAATACAAAAGTGAGGCTGTCCCTTTCCTCAAGGAGCTTACATTGTAAAAAAAGCAAGAGACAATACATAAAGTTGAGTGCTGTCCATGGATGGTAGTTCTGATATCAGGGAGGAGGGAAAGAAGGAAACAAGCACCTGCTATGTATCAGATACTGTGATATACTTTACAAATATTATCTCATTTGATCATTAGTTGATTATTATCTCATTCTATTCTTAGAATAATCCTAGGAGTATGGAATTCTCATTTTATAATTGAAGAAACTGAGATAAGCAGAGATAAAGTGACTTGCCCGGGTAAGTTTCTGAAGTCAGTTTTTAACTCAGGTCTTTTGCTTTTGGGGAGTCATGGGCAACAAGCTGATATATAGGGAATTCTACTGACATGCCATTTGCAGAGGCAATAATATTATTGAATTGATTACTATATGCAGACCAATAATGAGAAAGGAGAATGGTGACAGAACAGCTATCAAGGTTTGTAAGGGGTACAGTTGTATGCCATGTCATACAATGGTCCAGTCTGGTGCTAGATATAGTGGGTTAGGTAAATTTATATTTACTCATTCAGCAATCAAGACAGCTCAGTATCAGGGCTGAAGTTCCAGATCTGAGCATGTTACCTCCCCCAGGAGCTAGAGCCATGATTTCTGAAGTTCATATCAGGAGAATTCTGTTCAAGTGGTAGACTTCAGAAGGTGAAAAATTAGTACACCTGTAAGGTACAACTAAATTCAATGATCACAAATCTAGAGCTAGAAAAGACTTTAAAGGTTATTTAGTACAGCCACCTTATTTTCCAAGTCAGAAAACTGAAGCCCAGTGAATGTAAATGGATTGCATTTATGATCATACAATTAGGAAATGGCAAAGTTAGAATTCAAATCCAGGTTGTGTGACTTTGAAATAAGATGTTTTGTTTTTTTCTATTTGTACCATAAACTAAAGAAAAGTAAAAAGGGTTGTGATTTTCCTTAAGCTCAGATATGACGTTTTTCTTTTCCTATTCTATAAACTTCAATATGTCCCCATTACCTTAAGAATCAAATATAAACTCACAGTTTTATATTAATCCCTTCACAGTATGGCCCCAATCCATCCCTCTAGTCTCATCATTTATTATTTCTCTCTCATCACTCTATGGTTTATTCAAATTGACCCTTTTTCTGTCCCTCACTTGGCAGTCTACCTCTCTTTGCAACTTTGCACTCTTAATCCTCCATAACCTTGAATATTCTCCCTCCTCATCTTGACCTCATAGAATCCTTAACTTCAAGATTTAGCTCAAACTTGACCTTCTTCAGAATGCTTTTCCTGAACTCTCTTACTTGCTAGTACCCTTGTCCTTTAGCTTCCTTGTTCTTAGCAAACTTAAATTTATTTTGTATATTTTATTCTGCACATGTTTATGTATATTTTGTTATTTTTCGAGGGCAGGGATGCTTTCATTTTTGTTTCGACAAAAACTGCCCTCCCAGTCCCCCATATATATACACTGAAGGATAACTGCCAAGGAGGAGGAAGGTGATTTATTTATTTTATTTTTATTTATTTATTAAATCCAGAGTTGGGGCTGGAGACAGGAAAGCTTAAGTTGAAATATGGCTTGAAACACCTAGTAATTGTGTGACCCTGCACAAGTCACTTAACCTCTGCCTCAGTTTGCTCAACTGTAAAACTGGACTAATACTAGTATCTACCTAGAAGACTTTCTCTAAAAGTTAAATTGCTTGTTACCTCCCCACGCCGCCCCCTGCCCCAGCACTTAGCATGGTATCTAGAACATAATAGACCTTTAATAACATTTTGTGGATTTACTAATTTAGTGGCCATCTGTATTTTGGGCCTAGGCTCTCAAGAAGGAGGAGGCCAGTGGGCACAGGTTGAAGGCAGAGACTTTAAAGGCTGAAGCTATAACATCAGCACTGCTGTGTGCCATGTTTTTGTTGTTATTCAGTTGTCTTCTGTCATATATGACCCTTTGTGGCCCCATTTGGGGTTTCTTGGCAAAGATACTAGAATGGTTTGGCATTTCCTACTCTAGCTTGTTTTACAGATGAGGAAACTGAGGCAAAAGAGTTAAATGACTTACCCAGGGTTATGCAGCTAGTAAGTGTGTGAGGCCAGATTTAAACTCAAGAAGAGGAGTCCTCCTGACTCCAGGCCTGGCGCTCTAACCACTATACCACCTAGCTGCCCATGAGCTGTCTTTTAGTTCATTTTGATTCAGGATGAGGAAGAGAACATTATTCACTGTTGCATGAAATATTCCTAGTAGTACAATGATGACCCCTACACTTTTGTGCTTCTGTTCTGCTTTCAGAATGTGGGGGACATTGGCAACAATCAGTTTTCAAACTACTCCTTTTTTAAAGATTAAACAGAGACGTCAAACTAGTTGCCTTCGAAACTCCAGAATGTGGTCTGAACCATATTAAAATTTAATTGGAAAATGTTCAACAAAATAAAGACAAATAGAGTAAAACATGGATAATATAAAATTGTCCCTTTCTAATTCAATATGGAACTTTCAGGACTAATCTTTAAGAAAGGAGCATTTTCTAGGCATGGAGAATAACCTGTACAAAGGCACATGGAAGCAGAAGTTGACTGTAAAGGAGCAGTGGCTAGAAAAAAAAAGTTAAAGATCTCTTTAATGGTAGCCCTGAGTATAAGCCCTGAGCATAAGTAGTTTGAAAACTGATTGTGGCAAATGGTACTAACAATTGGGGAGATCAGGAATGGGATCTAGTTCCTCTAGATCCCATTTCCAAAAAAAGGCAATTAGGGAGATAGCACTTGAGTGGAGCCTTGAAGAAAGCAGGGGATTTGAAGATGCCTTACAACACTATTAGCCTAAAAGAACTGTAGTAAGGCAAAATTGTTTTCTTTTTTTGTATTTTATATAACCTTTAATAGCTTAAAACTGCATTAATATTTATAGAACATTGCATTTTCGTAAACTGTACATATGTGTGTACCTGTTGTCTCCCCTGTGTCCCTGGAATGTAAGCTCCTTCAGGACAGAAACTGTTTCACTGTTTTCTCTGTATCCCCAGCACCTGAACAGGACCTGCACCCTAGAAGACTTATTCATAAATACTAGCCATAGGGTAGAAGGAATTAAAATAGGGAGAAATGTAGAATAATTGAGTCATAAGATTCTAATCAGAATCTTAGTGAGGCAATCCTTTCCTAAATATCTTCTCGTAGGTGAGTAATTTCATTTACTTGCATCTACAAAGAGTTAGAGAAGCCCTATCTCCCAGGTGAAAATTAAATTCACTGCTTCAAATTTTCTTGTGGTACTTCTTATGGTTGTCTCCTTCACAGATAGTGCATTCTTTTTGTTGTTCACTTATTTTGGTTGTATCTGACTTTTTTTAAATCCCGATTTGGAGTTTTCTTATCAAAGATACTGGAATGGTTTTATCATTTCCATCTCTAGCACATTTTACAGATGAGGAAACTGAGGCAAACAGGGTGAAGTGAGTTGCCCAAGGTCACACAGGTAGAGGATGTTTGAAGCCAGATTTGAATTGAGGAAGATGAGTCTTCCTGACTTCAGGTCTAACATTCTATCCACTCGGCCAAATATCTGCCTCATATAACATTCTACTTTGTATTATCATTTTCAAAAGATCATAAATAAAGAGCTAGAAGAAATCCCTGAGGCCATCTAGTACAACTGCATCACTTCACATATGAGAAACTTGAGACCCAGGGAAGCCAAATAACTTGCTGAAAATCACATGAATAATAAGTGCCAATGACAACATTTAAATACAGGTTGTCTGATGGCACAGTCAATGTTTTTCTCCTATATTTGCCCTGCCCTATGGCTAGTAAAGTTGTATCCCCCTACTCTCATTGATCTTACCTTATCAAGCCACACTTTTCCTTGAAGGAAATTCCTTTCCCCCACTACAGGTCCTCCTACACTTATTTCTATCCCCATCATCCCTCTCTGAGTTTTATCTTCTAGAAATACTTCTGTAATGTCTCTGCATTACTAAATACTTTCTCTTCCATACTTTTTTACCCTTTGAAACTAACTGAAACTTTTTGCTTCTTACTAAAGAGTTAAGAAGAATTGTCATTCTCTATTTTTACCGGCAAGGTTATAGGCTTCCTCTCTCCCTTTTTATTCAGTAATAGGCAGGAAGCACATTAGATTGAGTGTTGGAGTTGAGTGCAGAAGATCTGAGCTCAACTTCTACCTCAGGCACTTACCAGCCTAGTGATTCTGAGAAAGTCATTTAATGTTTTTCAACTCAGTTTCTTTCCTTATCTGGAAAATGGAGGAAATTGTAACACTCACCACAGAGGGTTGATTTGAGGGTTAAATTACATATATACATACATACATATACACATATACACATATGTATGTATATATGTATGCACATGCACACATGCACATGCGCATATATTCGTGCACATACATAATACACACTTTTCTATGCATATCAGATATATATATGTATAAGTTTCTGTATGTATATATGTATGAGAAAGCATGATCTTTCCTTTTCTTTCACCCTTTTCTCCAACTCAGGGAAAAATCCCTTTGCAACAAACACATATAGTGAAACAAACCAAATTTCCATCTTGGCCATACATGAAAATGTATTTTTTGCTCTGGAAGTCTAATCCATCATTTTTCTATAAGGGAGTGACAACATTCTAAATCATTAATTTTCTAGAATCATGAATGATAATTGCATTGACCACAGTTCTTAAGTCCTTCAAAACTGTTCATTTTTTAGCATATTATTATTGCAGTATGAGTCCTGATTCTATTTATTTCATTTGTCATCAGTTCAAAATGAATTTCAAGTAACACTCCCTGCCCCCCCCAAAGTTCGTTGTTTGTATAAACATTTAATTATAGCCCCTGATAATATGAAGTAAGTTCCATCTCCTCGTTGGTCCAATTTTCTTATCCAGTGTATCTATCCCTCTTTCCTCTTTTATTTTTAGAAAAATTAATTATTTTATTTATTTTATTTTATTCATTATTCATTTCCACGAGATTTTGAGTTACAAATTTTCTCCTCATCTGTCCCCTACCCCCAACCCTGAAACAGCGATCCCACTGTGAAGCCCCTCACCCAATCTGCTCTCTTTTATGGCCTCCTCCCACCACTCTACCTTTCTGGTAGGGCAGGATGGGTCTCCCTACTCCAGTGTCTGCATTTCTTACTTCCCAATTGCATATAGTTAATAATAATAATAATAAT
>CM053595.1:157032943-157048107 GCA_028646575.1 Pseudocheirus occidentalis
AATACCTGCAACTAGGAATTAAGATATACAGGGGCTGGGATAGGGAGACCCTCCCTGCCCTACCAGAAAATAAGAGAGCAGAGCAGGGGAGGGGATTTATAGTGGGATTGCTGTTTTAAGGTTGGGACAGGGACAAGATGAGGAGAAAATGTGTAATTCAAAAATGTAATGAAAATGAATAATGTAAACAAGAAAACAAATGAAAAATAAATTTAAAAAAAAGATCATGTAGTTCTTTGATTGTAAGATTTGCCTTTCACCTCCTTTAAGTGAAAAAAGATGAAAATAATAACAGCTTACATTATCTGACTTAAACATATTGTCTATAGAATGTAAGCTCTTTGAGATTAGAAATTTCATGTTGTTCTTTTTACCCCAGTGCTTAACACAGAGTATATATTTAATGAATACTTATTGATTGATTGCCTTATTTGCTCCACAGTAACAAAACTGAGAGAGGTCTCTAGATATTATCATCCCCATTTTTCAGGTAAGGAAACTGAGGCTCAGAGAAGCTACTTGAATTTGGTCACATAGCCAGTGAGTCTCTGAAGCAAGATTTGGACCCTAACCTCCTGACTCTAAGTCCTGTATTTTTTTCCCATTACATTACTCTGCCTCTCAAGAGAATGGGCACTCATTGTTGATACCCTAGACCGTATTTTCCCTGGCCTCTTCTCCCTCTCTATTCTCTGAGCATTAATTCAACTGCACCTGAATGAGGGAGTTGATCATTTCGATACTCCTCTCCACTGTGAATGACTGACTCTGGGATATCATGTGCAACAGAACAGGAGCCCCAACTAATTGGCCCAGATTAAAGATTAATGGATCTGAAAGCCCTAAACTAATCTCCAAGCATCAGTCCATGGAGGAAGGGGTAGTTATCAGCTACTATAGATATCTTCCTTTATTGCAGCTTTGCCACGTATTACTGAGAGAAGTGGTTATTTTTTCTTTTTTTATCAATAACAAATTATTAGTATCAGAATTCAAGTCTTTTTTTCTCCTTTTATTTCCCAATTCTGGGACCAGCCCTTGCATGTCAGCAAGTATCTGAAGGATAGGGCCAATGATGAGATTGACCTAACATTCTTCTCATTCTTGGGCAGGGCCCCATCCAACTGGGAAAGTTTATTTCTGATTGAAGTGTAAAAAGAATCTAATATAGGTGAATTCTAGCATTAAAAAAACACACTAGGCTCCTGCTCTTGAACCCTAGCTGTAGTCCCCACCTCCATCCCACCCTGATATTGTTCAACTTAAGTGGACTGGATGGAGATGGATTCTTCTGTCCAGATTGCTGGAAACAGCTGAGTCTCTCATGATCTGGCCAGTCTCAGCAGGAGAAGTTAAAGGCTTTCCATCTGCCTTCTCATTTGAAAATCCACCCACTCATTGATTGTTCGCCAATCCAAGTTGACCTTTTCCTGTCAGTGACACTCATTTTCCAAATGCATTTAAACATTTGATGATCTCCATAGTTTGTCTTTATTATTTGCTAAACTAACTAATAAACTGTTTATTAATTATCCAAAAACTCAGTTTCTCAGGTTTTTCTTTCATCTAACCACCTACGTGACTTTGGTCAAATCACTTTATTCTCTGAAGCTCCATTCCTCATCTGTAAAATGAGAGGGTTGCGTTAAAATTCTAAAATTTCTTCCAATTTCTAAATTGTGATTGCATAAGCCTATCCTTCAAATCATTCCAAAGGAGCAATCATTTATTCTCCATAAGCATAAGAATGTACCTGAGGTTAACAATGATAACTCTCATCCTCTTAGTAAATAAAAAAGATTACTCATGTGTCTTCAGTAAAGGTCATTGGAGAATATATTTTTAATAATATTCAAACATCATAATTTTTGAGCCTGGATAAAATTAATCTCCTTAATGTTTCAATTACGTCCATCTTGCTTGCTAATTTTCTCATGACTAGCTCTCCTTCTGCCCTAGCACTCCCCATACTCACCTAAGATTCAAAGTAGGCCAATACATTCTTGTATTATCTAATGCAAATCAGACAAATAAGGAGAAATCAAATAACAAAGTATACAATTGAATTGTAGTAACAAAATATAACTATCAACAATATTTTTCTTTACCAATCATAAATCAAAGGAAAAAAATTCCTTCATAGATTCCTTTGGTGGGGGCAAAGCAGAGAAGAGAATATAAATTCTGAGATTGAGGAGGGAGGATACTCATATTCCAAATACAGCAGAGAGAAAACTTCCTTATATTGCTACTGGAACACTTCTTCAAGTAGTAATTTGCCTCAACCTATTCCACTTTGGAAACTGTAGAGAGGGATGCTTTGAGTTACTGCTGGAGAGACTCTCCAGGGAGAGTGATTTTTCTTTTACCTCTTTCCTGACTCAGGAACAAGTAGAATGCCCCCTCTTCCCACCTTTACCCCCATTATCAAAGTCTTCCATTTCTTTGGTTTTTACTTTTGGCTTTATTTTCTTTTCCATGAGTTTGGGAATAAACACGCACACACAAACACACACACATAACACACTATTCTTTACAGTTTCACCTACCATGATGCCCTAACTTCCACATATTCACTTATCCATTTGATGAGCTTCAAGAAGACAACAAAATGGAAAGGGGTATAGGCAGTGAATCCTCTTCTGGCATGCCAGCCATCATTGCGAAACCCTGGCCCCCTTTACACTCTCTCTCAAGATAAAACTTGTAGTCTTTGAAATAACTGACTGATGGTTTGAATTTGTAATCTGTTGAACACCCCATTCACACACAATTGCATTCCATGCACACTGTACCAATGTAAAACCTAATTCAGAAATGTAAATGGTAAACAGAATAGCAAACACATAAATCTTAGGCATATGGAGTACTTACATAGCATCCCAAGATAGTGAAGCAGGAAAAGAGGTTACATCCCAATGTATTAATTACCTAACACATTGGAGTTCTGTACAAAGTATACATTATATGCAATCCATTAAAGGTCATTATCTGGTGACATGCATAACTTCTTCACACAAGAACAATCTATGCCAGTCTGGTCACTAGCTAAGTAACTCCAGCATTTCTCTGGAAACCTGTTTTATTATTATTATTATTATTATTATTATTATTACCCTTAAGTCCACTGGCTTGAGTGCCTGAGTACCTAAACTATACCATGGGCACCTCAAGCTAACATTGTCTCAAGTTCCTTAGTTCACCAGCTCTTCTAGGACTGTAGGTAATAGATTTAGAATTCAGTCATGTTTTCATTGCATAATGCTTCCTCTTGACTTTCCAGCTCTTTCTTTGGGAATATGGAAATGCTTCACAGTTTCTAATGACTCACACAATGTATTTCCTATGCCATATACTTTCTTTGTTTACTTTACTCAGGCGGCTGTTCAGAGAGCCTACACCATGCTGTCAAATACTTTCCATGTTATCACTATTACTGTTAATCCAGACTCCTCCCCAAACTCACAGTCCCTGATGCGGGTAAAGTATTCCACTGACAGATAGCTCCCCAACCATTAGTGGGCCATGGTAACTATTCAAATGTACCATGACAGTGCAACAAATTATATCATTACACTTTGAGAGAATATATGATCATGTTATGTTACCATTGTTTAACATTTGTGCCTGAATTCCTAAAAGAACTTCCCCTGCCAAAAGAAAACCCTAAAAAATCTAAAAAAATATGCTGCTAAATTACAGCCTAAACCATGGGGACAGAGAAAAAGTGTTTCAATGAGTGTTTACAGTGTTAGTACAGATACCATTGACTTGGTTGTATAATAGTATCCTATGTAAGCCCCCACAAAAAGGTTGAGGAGAGGGAGGGAGAGGAGATACGTGCATACTCTTGTTTCAGAGTACTAGCAGCTTCCATCTCAAAAATCCAACAAAAAAAGCAATAGTAAGTAAAAATATACCAGACTGATCCCATTTAAATTGTAATCAATGATGTTGCTGAGGGTCATATTGCTATTGTTGGTTTGTTTATGAGACTTCATTTGCCCATGGACCTAATAAACATAGTAGGCATTATATAATTGCTTATTCCCTTCCCCTAGTCCTGAAGTTAACTCTCTACTATCAGACACCAAAGCATCACCTCCTCAGTCACCATTCATTTTAGAACAGAACAGATCAGAGATTTAGAGCCAGAAAAATTCTTAAAGGATATCTTACTGAACTTCTTCATTTTATAGATGGGTAAACTGAAGTCCAAGAATTTTATGTACTGTATTCCCCCATTGGAATGCAAGTGCCCAAGTAAATCAGATGGAAAAGAAGAAAAGTTCTTCTGATTATTACCATTACAGATAATGGGATTATAGGTAATTCCCATTACATGTAGTAAAGTAAACTCATTATCCAAGCCACTAAAGGGATCTATCAGTTATATTTATTTATGGCTCTCATATAAATCATAAGATCAGAGGACTGCTGGAAGGAAACTTAGAGTTCACCTTGTTCAACCCTCACCATTTAAAAAGAAAGAAATCTAGGCCCAGAGAGGTTAAATTATGTGTCCAAGGTACACAGGTAGTAAATACTAGATCTAGGATTTAAACACAGATATTCAGACTCCAAAGTCAGTATTCTTTCTGCCATGCTACAAGCATAACTAGTACCAATCTGTTTTCCACTCCACTCAAATATCCCAGAATCTGATTCAGGACTGGCATAAGCAAGAAATACATATGTTTTGGGGGGTTGGCAATCCTGACTATGAATCAAGCAACAGTCAAAAGGTATTGGCAGGAAAATTCCCCTCAAGAGAATCAACAGATGACTGGCTAGAGAAATATTGCCATAGTCTGATTAGATGCCATTATATAATTAAAGTGAGAGGGCACTGCACAGGAAGCCACCAAAAAAAAAAGACACAATTCTGACCCTGAACCTCATTAGGGAAAATGAGAACACAAATCCAGAGCACTTGATGAATTCTATTACAAGAGGAACTTTTCAATGAGAGCATAATAGCATAGTATATAGGTAAATGTAGGATAATGAAAAGAACAGTAGACCAAAAATTTAAAGACTTGGGTTCAAGTCTAGCTTTACCAATAATGACTTGCTAGAGGTAGAAGTGATTATATTATTATTATTAGTGGTAGAGGCATCATTACACATACATAGACACATATATAATCAAATGCATATTTGATCTATCTTATTGATGTGGGTGCTCCCTCCAGCAATGAAGTTCACAACTCATCCATACCTTCCTATGCAACTCCTGTCCATATTCTCCTTCAGGTTTATAGGAGGGCCATCTAGTGTTCTGGGAGCCTTCTTTGCCTTTTCGACAATACCATCTAAAAACCTTAATTATCCCTCTCTCTCACCTTATGACTATTCCATCTTACTGTAATGTGCCATCGCCTGCAGTCTGCTCATACCCACCATTCCTCTTGGTGATGCTGATTTTAAATTTTTCAAAAATTGAGGTGCTCAAAGTTTTACAATCCACAAAGTAGAAAGAGCAATATTAAATTTGTAGACCTTTGTTTTATGTAGCTATCTGGAGTCCCTAAGGCAGTGGTTCTCAACCTGTGTGTCACAACCCATTTGGGAGTCAAATGACCCTTTCACAGGGGTCACCTAAGACCATCAGAAAACACATATTTCTAGTGGTCTTAGGAACTGAGATGCGGCTCCTCTATCCCTCTCTAGGCAGTCGGCCCACATGCAGATTTGTCCACATATGAGTATTAAAGGGTTGCAGCATTAGAAAGGTTGAGAACCACTGCCCTAAGGGAAATCCATAATTTCTCAAAGGCCATAAAGTTTCCTCTAGCTCCCTTGTAAAGTTGGCCTCACCTCACTTCCCATTTGTAGTGACTCTCTAAGACATATATACCAATGGATAAGCTCAATAGGCTCTCCATAAAATTGCAGGTTTTTTTAGTCTGGACAATATGCATTCTTTGTCTATTTGTTTTATCTTGTTTTGCATTTGTTTGAATATGACTGTGCATATTAAACATTTAGTGTGATCAGAACACTTTCTTAGAAACTGAGGAAAAGGCTAATCTAAATGAAACATGGCCTCTGTCTTCAAGGATCTTTACATTTTAGTAGGAGATAAAACAACCACACAGAAGACCATAGAACACAATATTACATAATAAGTGTACTTGAGACTTCTAAGACAAAGTGTTAAATAAGTAAGGTTTCCTGGAGGAAAATAACGTTTAAGTTAGGATTTGAAAGATAAATAGAAATTGAACAGATCAAAAGGGAGAGAGGAGGAGGAGAAGGAGGAGGAGGATGAAGAGGAGGAAGAGGACAAAGAAGAAGAGGAGGAAGAGAGAGAGAGAGAGAGAGAGAGAGAGAGAGAGAGAGAGAGAGAGAGAGGGGGAAGTGAGGGGAGAGGGAGGAAAACATTCCCATCATAAAGCATAGCCTGAGAAAATTGGAAGGAAGACAGAAGGACACAGAGAATGGCTAAGAGGCAAAAAGTTATCTAGCTTAGCTGAAGTGTGTAAGAAAATAATATGTTAGTTGGGTGAAAAATGATGCTAGGTTGTGGAAGATTCGAAAGTCAGGCAAAGGAGTTAGAACTTTATTCAACAGACAATAGAGAGACAGATTTTATTTTTTTTAGTCACATGATATGACCAAGTAAATGCATAAGAAAAATTTTTTCATATTTTTGTGACTTCCTATACCAAAGTACCTATGCCTGGCCAACACTCTTCTATTCCTTTAGGGAAGGGACTATATTACTTTTAGCATTTATATCTCTATAACTTAGTAAAACTTAATAAATATTTTCCACTCATTCTTTCTATCAGTAGTATAAAAATGACTTAATCAGGAATGAAGGGAGAAGGTTAAGATGAAAAGAACTATAAGAGATATTGTAGTAGTCCTTACTGGGGGTAATTAAAGCCTTTAATAAGAAAATAGTGGGAATTGAGGGGAGTACTCATTTGAAAAATATTTAAGAGATGTGATAGGGTTGAGTAAGTGAAGACAATATAACAGGAACAAGATTAGTGAGATATGATTTCACATAATTTAAACAAAAGGGGATTTATATAACTAATTTCACCCAGAAAGCAAAGAGCATCATAAGATTACTAAGATTAAATACTACATAGTGCCATAGAAGGAAATAGGGTATCATAAAGAAGACATCATTCAGGATGAAAAAAATAATAAACTTTGTTTTTAACTTATTAAGTTTAAGGTGCAAAGAGAACATCTAGGCTTAGAGATACCAGAAGCAGGTGTGGGGCATGGGTCTGGAGCCCAAAAAAGAGACCAGGGCCATACACATATGTATAGGATCATATTCATGGAGCTGGTGTTAGTTTGAGTCATGAAAATGAATGAGATTGCCAAAGCAGAAAGTATATTAAAAAAAATTAGGTGTGCCTCAGTTCACTGATCTTGACAATATCATTTAATCTCCCCTGTTATGCCATCTGAAAAATAAAAGGGAATTTTTGTTTCCTAAAGGCACATAGAGACTTTTAAATAGAAAAATTATTTATTTTCAATCAATCAACAGGCATTTATTAAGCATTTGCTGTGTGCCAGGAGCATACAATATTGTGGATTTTAAAAAAAAGGAAAAATATTTCCTTCCATCAAGGAACTTTATACTGTAATGAGGAAAATCTGTGGGATACATATGCCATAGAATAATTTTAAGGGATTTTTTTTAATTCAAGGAGGAGAAATAACTCTAATAACTGGGGGAGAGGAAAGGGATAAGAAAATAACAAGGTAAAGATTTTGCATCTTAGATCAATCACCTCTGTCTAATCTTGTAAGAACCTAGAGTGATGTTTCATATTTGGTGGGGTGGAAAAGGAGTTTGTGTACTCCCTAAGAAATGTTTAGGGTTGATAGTGATGCAGGAATTAAGTCAAAGTCAAAAGCCATTCTGGTCACATCTGGTTCTTCATCATAATTCAAGGGCTAACCATCACCTTTTGGCCAGTCAGGCCACAAGCTTCAGTTCTTGCCTGAATGCTAATGTTTCCTCTCTGCACATTCCCAACATTAGATGTAAAAGCCTTTCCTTGGCAATGTCTTCCATTTTAGCTCATTTATCTCCCAAGACAACCAGCACTTCTGTTGTGGCCCACAATAAGGGTACAAATTACAGCAGCATGACTAATCACAAGACATATAAACCATGAATCAGGTCCTGGAGTGAACAAACTAGGGAGTTGTTTTTTCTTTTTTTTTCCTGAAACAAACCCCACAGCAAGAACTCTTGTATTTCATCTTCAAATTGTACATCCATGAGTTTTCCATATGTTCGTATCTATCCCAGTTAGTCTCAGTTTATGAAATACAAAAACCATGACATAAGTATGTTCATACCTACAGATTTAATTAACATTTGATCCAAATTTAGCATGCTTTACTATGTAATGGAGCATATTTGTTAAAAGGACTTTTACCCTTCAACCTCTCATATACCCTAAAGAAGACAGGTATCATTTTTGTGAAATAATAAAATATAGCTCTCTCTTTCTTCTGTATCCCTTTCAGTGTTCTTTGGTGTGACTGATGGACAAATGAAATCTACAGCAAATCCAGGCTATATCATAATAGGTCATGACAGAACATTAGAGAGATTCTGACTTCAAAAATATTGCCATGGCAACTAGCAAAATTTGGTTCTAAATGCAGCAGAGGGAAATGAGTGTCTTCCAACAAACAAAAGGAAAAAAAATCTCAGTCTAAGGTATAGAATGATTTCTGCCTTAGTAACCTGATTAACCAAACTCTTTGTGAGCAGTCTAACTTTATTTCTCTTGGTGTCAAAATGAATAAACAGTAGGACAAAGAAAACAAACTAGGAATGGGTAATGAGCTAATAAATATCCTGATTATAAAATATCATTTCAGAGGCTGTGTTTTCAGTCTCAAGGATTATAGATGAAGGATTTCAAGAGAGGTTTTAGTCTGGAGTATATATTTAAATGACAGAAAAAAATTAATAATAACAAGTTAATCTATAATTTTCCATCTGCTTCTGTTAATTCAATCACAAATGTACTATGTATTTTCTGAGAATATCTCCTGAAGCTTTATTTTCAAAGCTTACTCTCTTTTCTATCTGGATTTCTTGTATGTACTGAGGCAAAATTATTCCCTTTATGTCCTAATTGGCACTGCACCCTCTACTCAGTCCAGTGGTATCACGAGCATCATTTTGTTCTTAGTTTTGCACATTCTTTGGGGTTGTCTGAATCATTAGAGAGTGTCTCCGTTTAAAGATGTCCCCACTATTGTACATTTGATAATATTGTTTTGAAGTTGGTGCCAGCCTGTTTGAAAATAGCAGTTTCCATAGGAACAAGTTTTCTGACTAGATCTTACATGGACAAGTATGTCATAAATAATTGGCAATGCCCTGAGAGAACTGTTAAACACCCAAAGAACCACAAGGAGAGAAAGAAAGGAGAAATTCCAGGGGGTAGTCACACAGTGACAGTAGACAACAGGGGGTGTAGGGAAGCAAACATGGTCTAAATTCCTTGGATCCTGATGAAGGTAATAAATTAACTTTTTTTAGGCATCAAAATCAGCACTTGAAATGTGTTAACTCTAAAATCAAGTTACATACAATTTGTCTATGAATGATGTGACATATTCATTACTAGTAGTCCCTTATCCCCCTATCAAAAATGAAGTGATGGTATACAAAGCATTGCCATGTAACTTTGAATGATTTAACTTGGAAAGTGTATATCATTGCCAAATAGTGTTTTCTAAATGTAGCATTTGACATTCAGAATGAGGTGGACAGAGCTGAGTTACCCCTTTTTGCAGGGAAGAATTTTTCTTGCTAAATTGTGTGCCAGAGGTTATCCTTGCAGACTGGAAGAGATTCTAGTAGGAACAGTACCCTAAGTTAATTTTACTCTCTCACCTTTCTTTCTTTTAATTGTTTCATTACCTTCTGACCTGACTTTCTGTCTTAGCAGTCTGGTTTTGTTGTTAGGAACAAGGCTGGCTACAGGAAGTGACTGTTCTATGTTGGAGGAGAGGTAAACGTAACATCTAGCTCCTTTCTGTTAGAAGCTTGTGATAACTCCGAAGATATAGTCCTAGAGTAAGTACAGGTAGTGACTCTTGTGTTTCCATCTCCACCTAATAATCCAAGAGAAATGTAGCCATTTCTGCATCATTACATGTTGATATACAAATAATGAAACAATTTCCATCATTGTTGAAGGAGAACCTGATACTGTAAAGCTTATCTTTGTATAAAAATGCTCCTATTCTTCACATACACATGTTCATACAGACATATTGACACATTTTACCTTATAGAATATAAATACTTGGACTTAGATGAAACTGAAAAGTTATCTAACTAGCCCAATTCATATCTGATCAAGACCCTCCTAACTTAAGTCCTCATCATATCTTACCCGGTCCACCTCTGTCATATTATGTACAGTTCTGAGGGACAAAGTTTAGAAAGGACATCAACATTCCTCATGTTCAGGATGTAGAGAGATTTTTTTTTCTAACATGGGTTGGACTAGATGGCTTCAAAGACTAACTTTTCAATTCTGATATTCTGAGATCATCAAAAAGTGATCATTCTAGGGGAGGCTAGTTGTCACAGTGAATAGAGCACTGGTCCTGGAGTCAGAAGGACCCTAGCTCAAATCCAGCCACAGACACTTAACACTTACTAAACATGTGACCTCGAGCAAGTCACTTAGCCCCAATTGCCCTGCCTTCCATCCTCCAAAAGAGTCAAAAAAAAGTGATCATTCTGCTTCTACTTGACAATCTCCAGTGGTAAGGAAATTACAGCCTTCTGAAGCATTTCATTCCACAGTTGGACACTAATTAGTAAAGGGAAGAATTCCTTCCTTTTGAGCCCAAATGCACCTGTTTGTTTTGTACCCAGTATATCTGGTTTTGCTATTTCAGACCAAATAGAACAATCCTAATCACTCTTCCATATATCAATCCTCAAACGTCCAAGGGCAGCTATCATGTCTCTCCTAAACCTTTTGTCCAGATTAAACATCCCAATTCCTTTACCCAGGAGTCTTTAACCTTTTTTGTGACATAGACTCCTTTGACAATCTGATGAAAACATGAACCCATTCTCAGAATTATTTTTTCAAATGCATAAACATTTAAATGCTTAAGATTATAGAGGAAATTAATCATATTGAAATAGTTGTCTACTTTGGTAACCTCAAAGACCCTAGGAAAGAACTCCTGCTTTGACCAATCCATATGTAACAAAACATTTAGTCTTCTCAGCACTCTGATGGATTTCTTTTGCTTCATTTACCTATACATACACATAGCAGACCACACTTTCCCTTTGAGCATGGTCCATTGATGGCTATTTGGTATAGAAGGCACAATGCCTGTCTTCTTTCTTCCTACTGGACGTACAATTCCAGATTGAGGAAAAAGGAATCAGAAAGGTCAAGTAGTCCAACTCTATCATCTCATAGGGGATGAAATTGAGGATCAGAAAGGAAAATGATTTCCCAAGGTCACCTAGAGAGTAAATAATAGAAACTGGATTAGAATTAATAACCTTTGACTCCAAAATTCCCACTTTCCTCACTGTACCATTCTTTTCCTAGTATAGAACAAACTGTCACTTCAGGATTTTTGAAAAGATGTTAAGTTTTACATATCCTTGGCAAATTTACTTCATCATTTGGGATATCATAAGTTCTTCCTGGCTATAATCCTGACACACTTGGGATAACTTTCCCTTTCCAGATTATGTGTTTTTTTATCTCAGCTGAAGACTTAACTAAACATCCTCTGGGACCTGAACTGGTTTAAATTGTAACACAAACTAGTCGACAGCCTAAATGGAGTGCCCCTTGAAGTCTAGGCAATCGGTAAATAGCTCCCTCAATTTATTTGGTTGATTTGTCCCTGGATAGATTTCTCATCCTCAAAGCTCCTCTAAGCATATGAGAAGTAAGAAGGTGATAGGTTCCCATCATAAATAAAGGTACAAAACCATGACACTAGTAGTGGACTAGGCATGGAGTGTGCACCTGAAGTGACCTTGATCCCTGATGGTTAGAGAATAGACCTACAATCCACCAGAGCCTTTAAGAAGCTAGCTAAGTTGAAGAATAGAGACTTAGGAGAGGAAAAACAAATTAAGGGATATTTAAAATATAATACTTATAAGTGTATTTTGTTATTTCTTAGACATTGTTCAGAAACTGTTTCAGTTCCAGTTTTTTTCAATTGTTCTTCATTTTTATTTTTTTAAATATATCTGCATTACTACTCCCTCAAAACAATGAAGCACAATGAATGTTACACAGGAATTGAAAAATAATAATCCAACTTCTTTAGATCAATACCTGGAACTATGTGGATTGTGCTTGCTTGTGCTATATTAGTCCATAGAATGATTTGTATGATGTAAGTGATAAAACTGATCAATGGAACCTGAAAGCTTCTTGAGAATATTGTTTCATACAATGTATTTCTATGCCTAGCTTTTGGCCAGCTCATGCTTGCTGATTGCTTCATTGAGTGACACAGTACAAGATTGAAGTCCAAAGACATGCAGCAATCCATGGGAGCAATGGTCTCCAAAATTTTGACTATTAGGATTCGTTCTTAACACTAAAAGTAAAAATGTCATGGACCTCCCATATTAAAGTAGTCCCAGTATTAGTATCCATTGTCTGAAAAAAGTATTTAATAAGAAAAAGCTACTGTTAATCATTAAATGCCAGTCAATAAACGTGCATTTTAATGGCAAAAGCTTTTCTATGCATTTGAAAAACAGTAATATGGATGCATGTGGTGTCTTAGTGTATAGAAAGATGTTTATTTATTAATAAGTTTTTAGAGCCCTGGCAACAGCCTCATGACTACATTGGAATCAGTAGTCCATAGATTGGGGACCACGATGAAAACATAAAGTAGCAAAATAGCTCTTGAATGGTAGCTCCATTGTTGCACTGATTGCCAGCTGTATTCTACTCCTTTTGAATACACCAACACGTGAATGTCTTGCTAGGATATCTTCTTGAATGAGAAATTGTTTATTTCTCCTGAACAGTAAATCATTTTCAAAAGGCCATGTATTTGTGCTTTCACATCATTTTTTTTTAAGTAAGCTAAAAAGTCTTACTTTAAGGTAAGGGCCAAGCTATTTCTGAACAATGGAATTTTAAAATAAATTCTTTTCAAAAACTTTACCAAACTCACAAATGTCCTCTTTCATGTTTAGGTAATTCATAAATGGCCAAATGGATTTGTTTTCTGAAACTTTCCAATATGTTGCTGAGATAGAGATAAAGCATGAAAAAAATTCAACAGAAGAGACTTTTTTTGAAAAAGAAAAGTTATAGGGGACAGAAAATAGAGATTTAAAATGGAAATGACTTTTTCAATCTTAAATATAGAATTGCCACGGTGATATTGCTGTACAATCCATTTAACATACTCAGGTAATGTAAGAGAACTTTATCATCCGTGGTTTATACTTATTCTTAAATATCACTTCCCTGATTCCTTTTAAGAAAAGGAATTTGAAATAATTCTGGGAAATGTAATCCTATATATGTATATGCCTATAGACACAGAAAACATGATCACATACTTTATTGGAATCCACATTTATTTCATGTGTATAAATGCACAGATTTATATTATATAAGCAGATACATATGTACAAGTGAAATAAAATCATGACTACAAATACCTATGGTTTATGCAATTATATTTTATAAACTAGAAAGTACTACATAAATATCAGGTGTTTTATGTCACTCTATACATTTGTAAACACAAAATCATGTTATATTGTTTATATAAAAATTAGTGGCATTACATTAATGAGAGATATTCTAATATGGTAGAGAGAGGACTGGCCTTGGAGTCAGAAAGACATACGTTCAATTCTTCCTTCTTACACCTACTTGTTGTAAAACTATGGGCAAATCAATTAATCTCATAGTTCCCCCAAGAAACTCTATAATACTGTCAGGTACAAGTCAGATATTGATCTGCATCAGTGGAGGGCCTTCTCCACACTTAAAAGTTCTCTATACAATTGAACACACAAATTTGTACCATAATATTACATATATATGCACAATAACTCAGGCACATAATAAATGCTAAATAATAAAAGATTACATTCTTATAAATGTAATAATAATTATAAATATTACATATATTTAAACACTCTAAAGTTTGAAAAAATGCATCATTTACACTACTTCATTTGATTCTTGAACCAACAAGAGGTACAATTATTATCCCCATTTTACAGATGAGGGAACTGAAGTTGAGAGAATAAGAGACTTACTTTTTGATAGATTTATATATATACACATATACACACACACATATATATGCATACATACATACACACACATACACATACACATATTTAAAAACATCTTCCTGTGTGCATTTGCATATCATAATAAGGGAAACTGCTGATTAAATTGATGGACTGGAACACTTCCCACAGAAATGGACACAAGCCATGATTCCTCACTGAAGAAGGAGATATAGTGAACTCTTGCAATTGGGTCCCAGTGATGAAGAAATGCATTGAATATGATTGGCAATTGGGTAGTGGAAGACTGTCATATCCTCCCACACCTACCCACTGTTTCCTCTTCATTGGACTTCCAGCAAAGAAGGACAGGGACTTTTTCCCTAGCCATCCTCCCATTACCAGGAAAGTCAATTAGCAACAGAAGCCTGTGGCAGGGTAAGAGGTATCCTTTCCCTGATGAATCCAGTCACCTGGATTCAGATGCAGTCCTCCAGGCAGTTCTTGTTACCCCAAAGTTCACAGGGTCCAGCACATCTCAAAACTTTCACAATTTCTGTTGCCAGGAACTCAAGGATCAACCAAGCCACAAACAAACAAAGGATATCCTGGTCATGCTTCTTCAGTCCCCCAGCAGTTTGGCTGGCCCTAGGACCCAGAAGGAATCTCAGCCTTCCAGGAGGTGGCAACTTCAGCCTTCACCAGATTCTGATCTCAAGAAAAACTCCAACTCAGTTCTCAGTCCAGCAGCCCAGCAGCCCAGCTCCCAGATGCTGGGACAATTCTGCTCCTTCCAGCAGGGGGAAAATTCTTGATTCTGATTCTCTGTCCCTGGAACTCTTCTTACACACACACACACACACACACACACACACACACA
>CM053595.1:157055927-157076235 GCA_028646575.1 Pseudocheirus occidentalis
TCTCTCTCTCTCTCTCTCTCTCTCTCTCTCTCTCTCTCTCTCTCCACACACACACACACACACACACACGCACACACACACACACACACACACACACACACACACACATACACACAACACCACCAAGAAGGATTATGTACAAAAGCTGGCATTATACCTGGTTTTAAAGGAAACTGGGGATTCCAAAATGCAACAGGGAATAGATAGTGTATTCCAGGTATGCATAATAGACAGTTTAAAGACTGTCTATTTCATTGTAGAAAGACAACACTCCACTTCAATGAGTTCCTTAAAAGATAGATCTTTAAAAGTCGAATTAAAGGTACTAAGTCCTAGATATAAACATCAGAGTTTCTAACATAGTATCATAGTAGTATAGTCAGGTATCTAGTTAAAAAGCCATGCTAAGGAGCTAGGAATGTTAAAGGAGGCTATAAAATTTCATTGGGCTAAGAGAAATTAAGAAAATAAATCAAAACAATTATGAAATAATGAGAACTTGGCTACAGACAAGAATTATATCTAAAGCATATAACAAGACATTGAAAAATTAAGAGGACCTCTCTGTCTCCTCTGCTCTGCCAGCAGCTCTTCAGCTTTGCCCTTCACCCCTCAGAATGCATGCCTGCGCCAAGTTTATCTCTATCCCTGCCCTTGTAATGAGCAGCTCTTAGCTGCTGAGTAGACCATTATCTACAGTGGTGCTAAAGTGGCCAGAGGTTCAGACAGATGAGAACCTCAGCATTTTGGCAGCATTAGGTCCCTTGACCTCTGTTATACCCAGATGTGGATTGCAAACAAGTGCCGTCTCAAGAGATGTTGACACAGCAACCAAGTTCATTGGGGCTGGAACTGCCACTGTTGGGGTGACTGGCTCTGGAGCTGGGATTGGGACTATGTTTGGAAGTCCCATCATTGATTATGCCAGGAACCCCTCCCTGGAGCAACAGCTTTTTTCCTATGCCATCCTGGGCTTCACCCTGTCTGAGGCCATGAGGCTCTTTTGCCTGATGGTGGCCTCCCTCATACTCTTCGCCATGTGATGGAGACAGTTCTATCCCCCCACATTTCTGAGTGTTCCTCCTCATCCTCCTGGTCCTTCCATGTCTCTTCCAGCCTGTGTATACCTCCACCTCCATCTTACCAGGCAGCCCTGGGGAAAGCTATAGGTTCAGGGTTTGACAGAGGAAGACAAATAAATACTGTATTAATAAGCTGAAAAAAAAGAAAAATAAGAAGGAATGTAGAGAATAATACAAATAGATCAAAGGAATAAAGAAGTAGATGCCTATTTAAAGATTAAAGGAGGTAAATGATAAAGGTTTATATTTATACGTAGAAGAAAAGAGAAAAATTATGAAGACAGAAAGAAAAGAACATAGACTTGAATATACTTATAATTGCAAACCAATGATTGAAAATTCTCTTTAATGAATTTTAAGAATATCAGTGTGATGTTACTTAAAGGACCAGGGTGATATATAAAGATAAGCTACCTGTCCAAAAGAAGCTACTGATTAGCCACTGATCAATAAATTATAGCCTGGAATTTTCCTCCCTAGAAACATAGAATCAAAAAATGCCAGGGTAGAAAGGCATCTCAGAGCTAATTTCATCCAGTCTTCACCAGGACAGGGATTTCTTCTATGAAATCTTTGCACATGGTAACCCTGCTTCCACTCTAATGGGACAAGCTACTTTTGCACTACTTTAACTAATAATACCTAGCTTTATTTTACTTAAAACCTAAATCTACCCCTGAAAAATCCTGCATTTGGGTCCCATTTCTACTCTCAGAGGCCAAGAAGAACCTGTTTATGTATGATAATATTTTAAATATTTGAAAATAGTTATCATGTCCATTAAAACCTTTTCTCTATGTAATAATCATACAGTATTTTGACCCTTATTTGCTCTTAGAAGCATAATCTCTCACATGTGCAATAGGAGCTTCATCTGGACCCACCTCTCTCTCACTAGCCCACTTCTACCTTGGAGCATATGTAGACATTTTCAACCTTCCCCTGGGGGTCTGTGTGAAAACTTGAGAATGCCCAGATATTATTTGCCAACTTTTAACTATACATGACTTATATAATGCCCCTTGGTTACTGATCCAGAACTTAATAGATATATTAAAGGAGAAATCTACTGCTCATTACTCTTTTCTTTCCTGTTTCAAAGTGTAAAGATAATTCTCTGACCTTCATGGGAAGTCTTGGTTGTACCTCCTCCAATGTTTCCACAAATTGCAAACTCATGACCTTCCTAGGCAAGTTTGTGTCTTAAATGCAACCATGTGCCTTTTTGTGCCATTCCTTTGGTACAGGACCTTCTGAGAACTCAAGGTCTGAAGGCATATGGTTGCAAAAGTTGTATCTCCCACTGGTTAGTAAGCATTAACTAACCCAGCATGAAAATGATTCAGGAGAAGGAGGGGGATGGAGTCAGATATTAAGTACCTGCAATGGACAACTTGACCAACATCAGTTGAAAGGGATTTATCAGGGATAGGACCCAGGTTTTGCCAAGGGAAGACTTGTCATGGGGAGGAAGTGGTATTTAGAAAGAAAATCTTGCTCTTTTGCTTGCAATTATGCACAGAGAAGATAAAATGTAAAATGGCTAACTATAAAGCCAAGCATAAGCAACTTTCCAGAGGACTGCTGCTATGAATAGCTTTAAGGTTCTGATCACATAATATACTGGACTCTCTATTAAGCTGCAAACTAAAGCAAAACATTCACAGAAACCAAAGTATAGCATTCACAATGATATAACATAACAACTTATCACTAAACTGATCACAAAGTTTTAAACAAAAGATATCATTCAAGATACAAAATACAAAGATCTCCCACCCCCACTTCACTTTGCATCTATTCCTCTGCCTGGTTTTAACTTTACAGAATAAGATGTCACCATTTTAGGTCCTCCTTTACTGAATGCACAGTCTTTTGCTTTGAAAACTGAGATATTGAGGCAGGCCCTGGACACCCACAGCAGTGTGTGCTAAGAGCCCACCAGACCAGGCCTGCTGACCCACCAACCACAAAGTCCACTCCCAGGCCTACCACCACAGGGTAGCGAACAGACTGAGCTCGGGGCCAAGATGAATCCCAGATATTCCAATCCCCCTTCTAACCCAAAAACACAGTAATTATTGCCCTAGAGGAAAATTTTAAACAGTAAAAGTTTAGGAACTCCAGAGGAAGGGCATATCTAAGGTTCTCTCTCAAAATGGGAAGAAAGCAAGCTACAAAGACAAAGACTCTGGAATCCTCTTACAGTGAGAGGGAGGTATCAAACTCAGAAAGAGAGAATATTAACTCCACACATGCAGCTAAAGCCTTAACAGGGACTATGACCTGGTCTCAGGCACAGAAAGCATTCCTAGATGATCTCAAAAAGAGCTTTGAAATCTGGCTTAGAGAGGTAGAAGATAAAATCAACACCTCTTACCAAAACAAAATTTCAAAATTAGAAAAACATTACCATGATGGGAACAGCTCCTTAAAAAGTAAAATATGTGAACTAAAAATGAAATCTGAGCATATGGAAAAGGAGCTTCAAAAATTAACTGAGGAGAATAATTCGCTAAAAACTAGAATCAACCAAATTAAAGCCAATTACTCTATGAGGAACCAAGAATCAGTTAAACAAAACATCAAGACTGAAAAATTAGAAAAAGAGGTAAAATATCTCAGTGGAAAAATAACTGACCTGGAAAACAGATCCAAGAGAGACAAACTGAGAATCATTGGTCTACCAGGAAATCATGATGAAAAAATGTGTCTGGACAATATTTTCCAAGATCTCATCAAGGAAAACTGCCCTGAGATCCTAGAATGAGAGGGTAAAATAGAAATCGAGAGAATACATTGGACGACACCTGAAAGAGATCCTAAATTGAAAAGTTTGCAAAACATTGTGGCCAAACTCCAGAACTATCAGGTAAAGGAGAAAATACTACAACTGGCCAGAAAGAAACAATCCAGATATCGTGGAACCACAGTGAGGATTGCACAGGATATTAGAGCCTCAATGCTGAAAGATCGGAGAAACTGGAATATGATTGTTTGCCAGGCAAAACAGGCTACAACCAAGGATCACCTATCCAGCGAGACTGAGCATAATCTACCAGGCAAGGAGATGGACATTCAGTGACATAACTAAATTCCAGACCTTCCTGACAAAAAAGCCAGAGCTCAATGGAAAATTCAACCACCAATTACAAGACCCGGGAGAGATATAGAAAGGTAAATAAGGAAAACACACACACACACAACTTGTTATATAACAAGAGCAAACTGTTTACATCCTCATACGGGAAGCTGATACCTGTCAATATCATGAACTCTATACCTATGGCAACATCTAAAAGGGATATAGACAAATAGAGGGTGTGGGTATAAACTGTGCAAAAAGATGATAAAAATCCTTATTAAGGGACTGCAATGGAAGAAGAGGAAAGAGTGAAGTAGAAAAGGGTAAATTATGCTACACAGAGAGGCATAAAAACAATACAGTAAAGGAAAAGAAGAGAGGAAGATGAAAATTCTACAAGTTTTTCCCTCACTGGTTCTGGTGCAAGGAGGGAATAACACAACTAGTTAAATATAGAACTCTATCAAGAAGACACATAAAACTTATCATAATAGAAGGAAAGAGGGGAGGGAGAGGAGCACTGCATGAGACCTATTCTCGACAATCTTGGTCCAAGGAAGAAATTATATACAATATTGAGTATAAAAATCAATCATATCCTACAGACAGTAGGAGGGGGGAAGGGCCATGAAAAGGGGGAAGGTTAGAAAGGAGGGAAGAAGTAGTAAGGGAGAAGGGTATGAAAAGGGTGGTAAGAAGGGAATACTGAGGGAGGCAATGGTCAAAAGGAAAACTCTTAAGAAGGAGAAGAGAGAAGGGGAAAAACAAAAGCATAAACAGGGGCGGGAATGGAATGGAGGGAAAGACAGAGATAGTAACCATAACAGTGAATGTGAATGGGATGAACTCTCCCATAAAATGGTGTCAGATAGCAGAATAGATTAAAAACCATAATCCTACAATAGATTGTAGGTAAATATTTGTAGATAATTGTAGATAATCCCTTGTAAATACAGATGTGTTTACAAGAAACACATATGAAACAGAAGAATACACACAGGGTAAAGGTAAAAGGCTGGAGTAAAATGTATCATGCCTCAGCTAAAGTAAAAAGGTGGAGTTAGCAATCCTTATCTCAGATAAAGCAAAAGCAAAACTAGATCTAATTAAAAGAGATAAGGGGGGAAGCTATATCCTGCTAAAAGGCACCATCAAAAATGAGGCAATATTGTTACTAAACATTTATGCACCAAGTGGTACAGCATCTACATTCCTAAAGGAGAAATTAAGGAAAAAGTATTTATTGCAGCTCTCCTTGTGGTGGCAAAAAACTGGAAATTAAGGGGATGCCCATCAATTGAGGAATGGCTAAACAAGTTGTGGCATATGAATGTGATGGAATACTATTGTGCTATAAGAAATGAGGAGGAGATGGACTTCATATTTACCTGGAGAGGCTTATACAAATTGATGCTAAGTGAGAAGAGCAGAACCAGAAAAAACTTGTACATAATCACAAACACATCATATGTGTGACAGCCAGCCTTGGTAAAATGGACTCTTCTCAGCAATGCACAGCTATAAAACTACTCTACAAGTCCCAGGATGGAAGGAGATACCTACATTTAGAGAAAGATCTAGAAAGAACAGAGTTTAAATGGAGATTGAAGCAATCTACATGCTATCACTCTTTTCCGTGTTTGATTTTGTTTCCCTTTTCCTATTGTCCACTCCATTGGTTACAACCCTTATATACAACCAGACTAATGTCGAGTATGAAAGTATTCACAGATTTTATATTTGACTGCATGCCACTATGGCAGTGGGGAGAGGGAGGGGAGAAAACTTGAAACTCAAGGGACTCTGGAACTGAATCTTGTAAACTAAAAGTAAATAAAGATATCCTTTTAGTGTTGAAAAATAAAAAAATATCTCCCACCCCTAGGTCACATTGTCTTAATCTTAAGGAAAGTCTTATTCCTTCTTGATTGTGGACTATCTTTCAATCATCCTTAAATCTATCATCCTTAAAGGGGTACAAGGTACAAAATAAAGTTCTCCCACCCATAGGTCACAATAAATCATGATCTTGTTTATCAGCAATGTAGTATTCACTATGCCTACAGTAACTATAAGTATGCTGATATGGTTATTAATCACAAAATGTAACCGGCTCTCTACATGAGAAATATAACCAGAGCTTTTATTCAAATACCAGAAAACTGAGTCCCAAAACCAGAAAGTCAAAGCCAACACAGTAGTTATAAAGTTGGCACATATAGTTAAAGTAGTAAACACCCACATTCTCAAGCCTTCAAAACAGGGCAGGCTACCTCAGGCAAAGATCCTCCTCTCCTCACTCACACAACTGCTCAGTGTCCAGGTAGCTTGCGCTGGCCCCCTGAAGTTCCTGTCCCTGGCAGTCCTCAGCAGTAGTCCTTAGCAGAGATTCCAGTAGGCTTAAAGAAAAAAGAGTCTGTGCTGCTGCCAGCACTGCTGCTGCTGCTGCTGCTTCCAGTCATCAGCATGGATACTAGCTTGGTTCTGGCTTTCTCTTGCTCCACCCCTTCCTTCTATGCCAGCAAGTTCAAGGGGCATGGACAATCTTCAAATCCCAGTATCATTACACTTGTCAGTCAGCACTAAGTACCCAAGGAGAAGTTCTTTCATCTTGGCTCAAGGTTGGCTCCCAAATTCCATGTTTCTTCTTCCATGGTTCCAGTGCTTGCCTGAATTCACCCAACTGTCACCTGGATTTACAGACAGCTCTTAACTTTTCATCCAGCTCCTCATCCAGTTCCCATTCCATATTGAAGCTCACAGTGACCAGTCTGCCTCAAGTACTTCAGTTTCTGCTTCAGGGAAGACAGAGCTTAATAGAACCAAAATAACATTCATTCACATTGCTGGCACCATCATCAATTCACTTTCTGCCTGTGAAATCAACACAGACCCACAAACAAGGTCTGAGAAATCAACACAAATCATCAGTACAGTCCTGGAACTATAATGCATTGCCAAGGGAAGATTTGGCATGGGGTGGGAGTGGCATTTAGAAAGAAAATCTTGCTCTTTTGTTTGTAATTATGCAAAGATAAGATGAAATGTAAAGCCAAGCACAAGCAACTTTCCAGAGGACTGCTGCTGTGAATAGCTATAAGATTCTGAAAATATCAGTAAAAACCCTCCTCCAGGACTTTTGTAAATAGGCAACAAGAAAAGCCTCTTTCAGAGCTTCTGAACTAGCATTAAGGCCCTAGGGCTTCTGTAGCAACAGCAACATCCTCTAACAGCAGATAGATCTGACAAAATAACATCAGCACAGACAAAGTGCCATTCCACCACAGCCACGCTTTCTTCCAGTACTGCTCAGTTCCATCTTGTATTCCTCCTTTTATATGGTGGTACTTCTTCCTGTCCCACCCTTCCTATTGCATTAGCAAGTTCCTTCCACCTTCAGTTCACAAGGTGGGGTTCAAAGAAGGAGCTAAATAATTAAATAACAGAAACAAGGTGCTAAGTACTTCTTTGCTTGCCATTACACTAACCAGTAGCTTTGATTTTAAAAAAAACTGTCTGGATGAGGCTTCACTGATTACATTAGTGATGTGGTTAGCAGATTCTGTTCTTATCAGTCTTTGATTCTCTATTGCTTCTTTATCGGTTTACTGTGTGGCGTAAACCATCTGTGTCATACTTGATTCATTTTTGAATCTATAGAGAGAGAGAGATTTACCAGTCTCCTTTTGGGGAAACTGTAGACCAAAACTGAAAGCATCATAACCAAAATCACCAACTTTCCTAAGAAAGTCAAGGAGATGATGAGATAGTGAATGTGAAAAAGGGATTTCTGCCTGCTGTATAATGTCAGGTTTTCCCCAAAGAAAAAGCCTGAGCCACAGGGATAACAAGTAAAGAATTAAGACAGTTGCATGTCTCCAGTCCCTATAATATGCAGTGAATGGTGCCAAACTAGAGAAGTAGTTGAAGACATAAGCTACCTACAAATGCTAGTATACCCTGATAACATCATTTTCTTTAAGAAGACCCTGGAGCAACATGAAGAAAGATTGATAGAAGGGTTGCATCAGTTGGAATAAAGTGGTGTAAATCTTTATTAATAAATACCAGTTTTGTAGACCCTCTCTCAGGTACATGGATCACATTATATCACAATAAAATGTAACCATAGATGCAGAAAATAAAGAAGTACTTATGGCTTGGACATATTCAAGGAATCTTCATGACCTAAGCATGTTTATATTATTTGGTGATGGTTATTGATTTTTTATTATTATTTTCAATTCAAAATTCTTCCCTATCCCTTTGCACCCACTGAGAAGGCAAGAAATACAACATCCATTAAACATATGAAGTCATTAAAAATATAATTTGGCATTATACATATTGATATTTTGTTTTAAAAATAAGCAAAACATAAATTTGTAGCTGTTACCAAACCACTAAGCAACCTAACCAACCTTGTATGTACATTTGAAGAGGTACAGAAACAGACCTGCATGACAGATATACAAATATAATACATTTTTTCAAAGATTAGGTCAACTATCTCCCACATGGGCCAACCTTGGTCTAGGTTAACCAAAAAAACCTTTGTCCTACATTCAGTTGCCTTCATGGGAACCTTGGAAGAGTAAAATCTTTTTTCTGAAATGTAGAATCCAGAACTGAATGAGGCCAGAGAAGGGTAGAACTTTCATTTCCTTTATTATTCACATTATGATTATTCTAATGATATGAAGCAATATCAGTAGATTGGAATAGCTGCTGGACTAAGGACCTGGGTTTGAACCTTGGGCCTGTCACTTAATAATTATATGATCTTGGACCAGAAACAATCTCACTGAGTCTCAGCTGTTTTATCTATAGAGAATTAGGTGGTTGTGCTAGATATCTAAAGTCATACAGCTCAGTCTATAAGACGATGTTAGATTTATTGGCAGCCATGGAATACTATTGAATCATAATAAGTTTACCCCCCACTAAGAACTCCATATGTTCTTACTCAAACTATTGTCTAATCATACCTTACCCATTTTATACTTTTGCAAGTGATTATTTGAATCCAACCATATGATTTTACACTTATTCTTATTACAATTTACCCAATTCGCTTTGGCCAATCATTTTAGACTGTCAAGATTGTTTTAAATTTTGACTGTAATCCAACATATTACCTATCCATCCCAGTTTTGTGATACCTGAACTTTGCCAAATACTCATACTCTGCATTCATCTAAGTCATTGATTTTTTTAAAAAAAGACATATTTCATTTCTCACCTGGCTGTACAGTCTCAGAATTTCTCTAACTTCTCCACCATACCCCCAAAGTAAGTGCTTTATCCTCTTTCCCATTTGCTTTTCAGCTTCCTTTTGTCTTCCCACCCCCCATTAGATTGTAAGTGTAGGAATTGACTTTTAAAATTTATATTTCCAGCACTTAGCATAGTGTCTGGAACATAGTTAAGTGTTTAATAAATGTTTACTGATTAATTTTTGCACAGCATAAAGCCAAGTTCAAAAAGTAAAATCAGCAAATTTCTTGGCAATAGGAAAATTCAGCAACCCCTAACAAGAAGGGACCTTAGATAGCTAAAAAGGCAGCATGGCTCTAATTCCTCTAAGATGCACACTAGCTGTGCAACTCCAAGGGCAAATAATTGGAATCAATAAACCCATATGCATTTATTAAGCACTTACTATGTGCCAGAAACTATGCTAAGCATTGGGTTAATAGAAGCAAAAGAGCGCCTCAGTTTTCTCATCAGCAAAATAAAGAAATGACCTCTGAAATTCTTTCTAGATCTAAATCTATGGTCCTATGACTCTGTGTCTCTGTGGAGCAAGCTCAAGAGAGCTGGGATAAATAATATGGCCACTTTTGTTTTAATATAATAAATTATTGACTAATTTATTTTTCTGTTTATATGTTTGTCTCTTTATTCCTGTAACTATATCTGTATTTTATCATGAAAATGGTAAGTGAGAACAGTCTCATCTATGGACATATACATTAGAATCAACCAAATGAGAAACATCAGGCAAAGGACAATATATGGTTATGAGAGTGCAATAGCCCATAAAAGCTTCGTTGTGCCTATATTTAAGCTGCCCTGCTTTGAATTTAAGTCAATTATGTTTTTTGAGAGAAATTCTGAATGTTAGAGGTTGAAAAGAAGGGAAACATGGCTTGCAATTCCTCTTGAATTCTATTTTCCTTCTTCTAAACATCTCCCTGGGTAGCCACAGGGAAAATGTCAATATCTTTGAATTCTCCCAGCATTGACAGACAAAGGAATAAATTGAAATATGAGCCTTTGGGGAAAATGAAGTGAGGAGGCATTATTTCTCTGGGATCCTTATATTAAATTAGAAGATTTATGATATGTTGCAACAAACATTTCTCAAATGATTCTTGACTCTCAAAGCATGCAGATTTTTCCTAAACAGACTTCTGTGACATTCTCTCAACCAATAAGCTTGGAGGATGTGAGGGTGAGAGAGGGGCATACCAGTCTCAAAGTATAGAGCTTGGATCAAGATGACTTAGTGAATATCTTTTTGTTGTAAACAAACTGAATGGTCTCATCAGGATGACCATTCTACCCCTAATGCCCAGAAACCCAGGTGGTTCCAGATAGACATTGCAATTTTGGAAATTCAAATTAGGCTGATAGGTTAATAAAGAGCTTACTAAACATTTACTATGAGCCAAACACTGTGATAAATGCCTTCAAAGAGCTTAAATTATAGTAGGGGCAAATAATACATAAAAGGGGGCTTGAAAATCAAGGTGGGAGAGGGAAGAAGGGATGTGCATGGCACAAAGTTGGTATGAGTGTTTCCAAAATTCATTCAGGAAATACTAAAGAATTAGAAGAAGAAGTCATTAAGGACAAGTTGTTGTGAGGTGCACATGAGAGCCACCAAAAGGGAGTCATTCCAGGAGGAGAGCTAAACTTCCAAAAATGTTTCTTTCTTTTCCTCTTTTTTTTGTTTTGTTTTTGATTTTTGTCTTTTTGGAGGGGGAAAAAGGGCATTTGGGGTTAAGTGACTTGCCCAAGGTCACACAGCTAGTAAGTGTTAAGTGCCTGAGGCTGAATTTGAACTCAGATCCTCTTGACTCCAGGGTCAGTGCTCTATTCACTGCACCACCTATCTGTCCCCCAAATGTTTCTCAAACTGGAATAGCCCTCTGGGACTGAGAGCCCTGTATATGTTCTCAATGATAAATAAGTAATTCATCTTTTCTTTTTAAGTATTACAAGCCCTCGTTGTTGTTCAATTGTTTTTCAGTCTACTCTTCATGACCCATTTGGGGTCTTCTTAGGAAAGATCCTGGAGAAGTTTGCCTTTTCCTTCTCAAACTCATTTTACAGGTGAGGAAACTGAGGCAAACAGGATTAAATTGCTTGCCCAGAGTCACACAACCAATAGTGTCAGAGGCCAGATTTGAATTCAAGATGAGTCTTCCTCACTTTAAGCATAACACTCTACTACACCACCTAGGCTCTAAACTATTGCTGTTGAGTTGTCTGACTCTTCATGACCCCATTTGGGATTTTCTTGGCTAAGATACTGGAGTGGTTTACTATTTCCTTCCCTAGCTCATTTTACAGATGAGGAACTGAAGTAAACGGGGTCTAAGGGATTTGCCCAGGGTCACACAGCTGATAAGTGTCTGAGGATAGAATTGAACTCAGGAAGAGGAGTCTTCCTAACTCCAGACCTGGAACTATATCCACTGTACCACCTAATTGCCCATTACAGACCTAGAGGCACGTAAGCAACTTGAGAGCTAGGATTAATTCTTTTTTCCCCTTTGTACATGTATCACCCAGGATAGTGCCTGGTAAAGAGCAGATAGTTAATAAGAACTTATGTGACCAACTAATTATGTACAAGTCCAAAGTAAAGTGAGTCCAAAAAAATGGAAATTAAATACCCCTTGAGGATCAAAGAATTTAGAGTTAGAGCTGAAAGACTGGAGACTACTGGGGGATGAATTCTTAAGAAATCTAAAAGAGGGAAACATGCCAAATGTTTTGAAAAGTTTGAGGATGCTGTTAATATACACAAAAAGAGATGATCAAGAAACTATTAGTAACTGGTGATCTTTATAACAACTTTCTAATGTCTAAAAAGTCTTTATATGTGTATGAAATTAGTCTATTCATATACCAAAAGTATCTTTGATGAAGATAGGAGAAGGGAACAGGCGTCTTGTCAGCTCTCTTCCATAAAGAAAACTTTTCATACACAAGTTGAAATGATATAAGATTCTCTAGGTTCCTAGGACCATAGACAAAGTCTTGGGGAGGAACTCATAAGACTCCTAATCATCATGCTCTTTTGACAGAAGAAGGCTCAGAAATGACTCAGAAGTCACATGGCTAGTAACTGTGTGAGGAAGGATTTAAAAATCAGACTTTCCTGACTCCAAAGACAGTGCTCTTTCCACTGTACCTTGCTATCTCTTGGTTCACATGCTAGCCAAAATATGGACTATCTAGATAGTTATAGGATGTAGTTACCTTCTAATAAAGAGGTAATAAATGATAGATAGAGCATTTAAGTATTTATACAATGGGGCAGATACTATGCTAAGTTATAGGAATATAAATATAAGGAAGCAAGACAGCACACCATCTAAGGGCACAAACAATGAGATGGAAAGCAGGGTAAGGGTGGTTTGCAAGTATGGTAGCAAACAATAAAGTTATGTGAGAAGTGACATAAGGCCTGGATCTAAGCAAGGTGAGGAGATGACTATATAGTAGACAGCAGCATTGTAAGGAGATGACCAGGAAATGTATGTGTATGTGTACATGGGCATGTATATATGTATGTGTATATGTATGTGCATATGGGTAGCAAGATGAATGAGTGAACTGTGATGAAAGGTGCACCCCCATCAATAAGATTTCAGATCCATGGAGAGAAAAAAACCTTCAAGTACTTCTTTAGAAGGATTTGAAATCAATAGAGGAGAAAATATTCTCTACATATTGACTCTTCGCTATAAATGTCATTCTTTCTCATTGAATTATATGGGTACCCCAAGGGAATTATAAAAAAAAATTAGTCAACTTCCCTTTATAGAGTATGTACTATATGCCAAGCATAGTACTAAAGGAAGGGAGAATATTCAACCATCTAGTCCAAATCCAAACGGCAATTACCTGCAGTGTCACACACACACACACACACACACACACACACACACACTTTCTTATGACTTGCAAGGCACTATGCCCAGCATTGAGCATACAAGATCAAAAATAAACTAGTTAGAGAAGACAACATGTATACACACATAAGAATATGCTACATATATAATTATGTATATAAAACACAAGATAATTTTAAGGAGGAAGACATTAGTAAGGGGAATACTTCAGAAAGTCCTCATGCAGGAGGTAATTTTTGAGGTAACTTAGAAGAATTCTATGATACATAGGTGAGGAGAGAATATTCAAAGTATGAGGAACAGTCTTAAAAAGCACATGGAAGGGAGATAGACTGTCATGTCAAGTCAAGTCAGAAAGCATTTACTAGGTGCTAGACACTGTGCTAAGCTCTCGGAATATAAGTACAAACAAAAGAAAAACAGCTTCTTCCTTCAGATAGCTTTCTAATAGGGAAAACGACACATAAAAAGAAGCTGTAAAAAGGTGGGGTCAGGGAAGGGGATGAAGAGAGGACCTTCAGCCCTGGGGAAATGACAGAGAAGTCCAGAAGAGCAAAGCCTATTTGGAATTTAGGAGATGGGCAACTTCCTTAAGAAGAATTTCTGGGAGGAATTCTCCACCCTTCAATCAGAGGGAAGGGCTCCAAGGGCAAAGGCCTTGTGAACTATGAGATCTATAGTTTAAGTTATCTTCTAGGATGAAGAACTTTCTGGGATATGATGAAAAAATCTTGAAGCATACAATCTAATGGGAAGTGGGGGGGAAAGAAGGAACAGCAGAAAGTTCAGAACTATAAAGGTCATGAAGAGGAGTTATATTGGAGCCAATATGAAGGACTTTAAATAGCAAACAGAGTAGTTTGATTTCGGCCCTAGTGGTAACTGGGCACCACTTAAGAGCAGTGGAGTGACATAGACAGACCTGTGCTTTTGGAATTTCATTTTGGCATGTATGCAAAGGATGGATTAGATCAGGGAGAAACTGGATACAGGGAGACCAATTAGGCCATGGCAATAATACAAGTAAGTAGAGATGAGGACCTAAACTAGGTTAGTGGCCATGTTAGTAGAGAGGAGTAGATTTTATGGAGGCAAAATTAGCAAGTCACAGCAACTAATTGAATATTAATTGTTCTCACTATATTCCTTCCTGTAAGCTGGCAGCCACTGAGATCCCTATATCTCTCATAGCCAGGGAGTATTCAGTAAGAGGGGTTGTAACTGTTTCCTATTATCCCAATAGTAAGCTTCCCAATGGCATGAAATGTGGCCTTCTTTATCTCTCTATTCTTATCAAATTCATTGAATAGTAGAAAATGCCTTTTTAGTAGAACTGGATCTCTAATACTATTTAACCAAATATTTAGCCAGTTTTATCTTATATTTTGCAAATTTTCCCATTTTAATAAGTGTAAAATGCATTATTCCAGTGAAATTAACAAAAACTATCAAAATCTACCGTGTTAGAAATAATGCTGAAGGAAATAGTAGCCCTGGAGGAAAAAAGGATACTGAAGATAATAAAAAGACTGTTTCTGTGTTCTAAGTGGAAGAAAACTCTAATGAGAATATTGTGTTGTTGTAAAAGATTTAAAAAAAAAAACAAACTCCCCTACTATTATCTTTCATTGAATGGAAAAGAAGAGTGAAAATTAACATACTGAATTACGTACTCTCAAAATGCAGCTGAACCAAATGTTGGCAACACTAAAGGAGGGGAAATAACAACAAAAAGTGAAATCATGGAGAGAGAGGTAGAGCTGGGGGGCGGGGGGGGGGGGAGAGAGAAACAGAGACAGAGACAGAGACAGAGACAGAGACAAAGAGAGAAACAGAGAGACAGACAGACAGACTGACAGACAGAGGAGAGAGAGAGACAGAGACAGAGACAGACAGAGAGAGACTTCATAATAAATTAAAGTTGCCTCTTAGATGTTAGCCTTACAGGGGAAAAGTATGGAAAGAGATGGTCTAGCGGGGGAAAATATGATCTAATTGCATAAAAAAACCTATTCAATGATGGTCTACAGATTGAACTAGAAAAAAATAGCTGATTTTCCATTTGAAAGACTTCACAAAATCTGGTATGCAAAGCTTCAGGTATGAAAATATTAGGGATTTGTGATAAATAGAATAGTATATCAAGAGAGCAAAAGGCAAAATAGACTAAATAATCTATCAGAGTAAGTTGACATTTTCTCTTTTGTCTCTGTCCTTAAATCCTTTTCAGACTTGAAGCTAAATTGCTTCAGGGACCACAAGGAAGGAAATCATGTTAGTAATACAAAATTGGACCAAATATAGACTATGATGTCAAAAGGATTTTTTTTTTCATAATCAATAAGTGCTGAAAGACTTGTGAAAATCATCCAGGCATCTGTGATCAAAACCACATGGTTTTTCAACGAAGGCCGATTTTTAGCAAATGTAAAATAGAATTTGGCAAGCTCATAGTCTCAAAGCATGTCTTCTTCACCACATAAGTAATTGCCTATCAGTGTCCAAAAATATGAGTCCATCAATCTATTTTTTTAATATAAACTTTCCTACCCCATGTCAACTTAGAATCTTGTAGGAAAACTGAGCAATGTTCCCAGTAAAATTTCTTTTGGCATCAAGGTGACTACCCATTTCTCACATATGTATATTTAGTCTTCCATATTAGTTTAAAAGCCTGAGAGGACAAAAGCCTGTGCCTGGTACAGCTGTCTTCATACAACCGGACATTTAAAGAATGTTTGTTGACCGTTGACCAACTGGCCACATGTCTCTAACTTTGGGTGCCAGTGTGATTCTGTCTTTGTATTATAATTAAGAAAATTAAGGACATGATAGGAGGAGGTCCTTTGGGTTAAAATTATATTCTTTTGTATGTTTCTCCAGTTTAAACATGATGGTTTTCATAAACATGCACTGGGTTGTCAACCATGAAATGTATCACAGTGACCACACACAATAAACAAAACCTCAACTTTCTACTTGGCTAAGATCACACAAAACTGCAAAGAAGAAATTTAAAGATGATCTATATTTTATTTTATTCAAAGTAGATTTGAGAGGCAGAAATAGAGAGTTCCTTATTAATAAGTGCCTTTGGAGGATATAAAAGCGATAAACTGTGCATTGTGTTGGCAGGGAGATAAATTGAGCCCAGTGGATCATAATTGCCATAAGCTTGCTCTTGCTGACTTCCTGATATAATATCTTGCTGAAAAGATTTGTTGACATGAAAAGGTCTGATGAAAAGAAAGTATAAAATATATTATTTCTTCAGAAGCAAGATCATGTTCCTAGTGGTAAAAGGCTAAGTGGGGCCCTCAAAGGGCCCCACTTATTGGAATAAGACTAACTAAAGAAGAATTTGAAGGAATACATGATTCAGCATAGACAGGTGTTCTTTTAGATTATCATCTTTTCAATCTTTTGCCCCAAAGCCAACAATCCTTGAGGGAATTGAAAACTGTCCATTTTTTAGCATATGAAAGTCAAAATGAATTGGCCTTAGCAGATGTAGCTCAATAAAATGAGTAATGGATTTGAGAATCAGGAGATTCAGGGTCTAATCTCAGGGTTGCCTTTAATTAGTGATTAGTGATGTGTCCTTGGACATTACCTCTTTAGATGACAGTTTCTCCATCTTTAAAATGAGGGAATGGTAGATGAGCCCTATGAACTTATCCAGTTCTGACAATCTATATGAATTGGCAGCATGATTTGAAGGACATATCACTGGAATTGGAGTTGGAGGATATAACTTTAAGGCCTAATTGGAGTGAGTAGTTCAGTGTAACCATGGCACTGCCCTCAGGACACCACAGTCTAACATAGGAGTGGTGAAGCTGTGACCTCAAGGCCACTATTCAGTCAAAAGGCCACACTTGAGGACCTAGAGGGCCACATTGGTCACCTTGAAGCCTCAAGCTCCCCACCCCTGGTTTAGAACATGCCAATAGTCCTTGTACAGTTCTAGTTTCTGTTCACTCCCAACAACATGGGCACATAGTTAAGCGTCTTGGATATCTTCACAAACATAAGGAAGTTTCCTTTTATATCTTCTCCCAGGAGGCCTTGCATCCTTAGGTCTCAGGTCTCACTACCTCTACATATAGGTGTATAACAGCAAACCTGAAGTTTCCCCTTGTGATTTTCCTGGACATATTTTGTATATTGCTTCTACCTATAGAACATAAGCTCCCTAAGGGAATGAACTGTTTCATTTTTGCCTTTGTATCCTCAGCTCCTGATAATCAGTCAATTAGCATTTATTAAGCAAGAATATTAGTCAGTTATTTACTATGTGCTGAACACTCTGCTAAGTACTATGGACATAAAAAAAATGAAACAGGTTTTGACAAATGTCTGTCACATAGTAGATACTAAACAAATGCTCTTCCATTCATTTATTGTGGATCTTGCCATGGGTACCAGGGTTAATACATATATCAACTGTGTGAATTCAGGCAACTTTCTTCAGTCTTCAGGTCCTCAATTGTTTTTTTTCTGTAAAATGACTCAGATTGGCAGGATAATCTCTATGGTCCCTTCTAGTTCTATGATCCTGTGATCTGATATTTCTTGATTTTGATTTGTTTGAGAACAGGCTAGGAGATTATATATGACTGCAAGTCCCCATGAGTGTTTACTTATTCAAATTTTACATTATGCCCCTTTTAAGAACTTCTCCAACCCTCAAGTAATCATTTCATTAGATTCTCTTGGAGTTAATTTTGTTGTATTTTATTGGTTCTAGTGCTCCTAATATTTATTTTCTAGCAGTATAGCCCTTTCCTCTGTTTTACAAAACTTTCCACCTATGTTTCAGTATAGGAGTGAGGGATATTGGAAAGGAGAACAGACCCTACCATTATATGCATTTTCCATGGTGGTAAAAAACAGTAGCATTATCTCCCACTCCCCATGTTTTCCCAGGCATTCTTCACTAATCTATAGTCAACTCTCAAACATACTGTCATCCAGTGAAGCATATGTAAAACAGGTTACTTGTAAACCAAGGTTCTACTGTATAGTGTTTATAAGGGAAACCAGTTATATTTAGATTTATCAAAACAAAAATTTACAAAATAAGTTCACAACACCCAGATTAAAAGCTGCTGGTCAAGTGGATAGATATCTGACTCAACAGAAGACCTGGGTTTGTCTTTTCTCTGATACATATTAGACATCTGATCCAAGGAAAGTTGCTTGGAATTAGGTGGTTATCTAAGACTTGAAGAGCAAGCAATGATTTTTATTCATAGAAAGTATTTCTTCATCTAGATTTCTGTATACTAATGACATCACAGGGCTGGCCTAGAAAAAGAGAAGAACAAAAAAGGGCAGGTATAGTTAAGCTTCAGAGACAAGGCAAAAGGGAAGTCTAGGTCCATGATAAAAACACTAGAGATCTGTACCTCCCCAAGGAGCTGTAAGAGAATGATGCCATGTGTTAATGAAATTGTGTGAAGTGTCTTCAGAGTGACTCAGGTTAGACAAAGGAGCTGTTCTCATCTTCTTTTGCCCTTCTGCTGATTTTATTATGGTACTGAGCTGCCATTAACTAAAAAAGAGGGCTACAGATGAATTAGCTTCACAGGGCCAAAAAGTCAAAAAAAACATAGTCCTAAATAACTTTTAGAAGGCATCTTCTCCAAAGAGAATCACTTTCTTTTCCAATAATGCCTCTTGCTTCAAGTCAGCAAACAAGTATTTACTGAATTCCTATTGTGCTGGGGACTGTGCTAAGCACAGAAGATACAAAAAAGGCAAAAAAATAATGACTGTGCCTAAGGAGCTCACTGTCTAGTGGAAGAGACAACATATGAACAACCATTTACAAAAAAAAACCCCTATTATATAGAGAATAAATTTAAAATAATCAACAGAGTGAAAGCATTTGCATTAGGGGGAATCTAGAAGGGCTTCTTTTTTTTTTTTTGCTTTTTGGAGGGCATTTGGGGTTAAGTGACTTGCCCAAGGTCACACGACTAGTCTTTTGTGTTAAGTGTCTGAGGCCGGATTTGAACTCAGGTACTCCTGACTCCAGGGCTGATACTCTATTCGCTGTGCCACCTAGCTGCCCCCTAGAAGGGGTTCTTGTAGAAGGTGGAATCCAATCCAAGTCCTCTGTTTGCATTTAAAGTCCTTCCCAATCTAGCTCTAACTCGTCTTTCCAGATATTTCTCCTTTACTCCCCCTTATGTATTCTAGCCTCCAGCTAGACTGCAATACTTGCTTTTCCCTAAATAATAGTCCATCTCCCACCACTGTGCCTTTGAATAGGCTGCTCATTATGTCTATTGCACTCTTTCCTCAGCTCTGCCTTTTGACAACATAATTCACTTCAAGGCTCACCTCAGCTATGACCTCATACCTACTGGGCCCCTTGGATTGTTACTGCTCTTCTTCTGTTGTACACAAATCCCAGGTCACAAGAGTCACCAGATGCTCATAGGGATCTCAGCCTGTAGAACACTGGGAAGTAGATTTCACTGTATTTTACTAATACTTCCATCATTAAGTCCCTACAAAGCCCCAACCAGTGAGTTGGAGAGACCCTGTCAGTCCTGATATCTGAGGCATTCCATTGCTTCCTGCCCAAGGACTCCACACTGAAATTCTGATTCTGAAATACATAGCTATTGGTGGAAAGGCCCTTATACTATCACCTTATACACCCCACCTGCAGTGAAAAGCAGCTCCCTCTAGATCCTGATCACCCCATCTGCAGTGAAAAGCATTCCAGCCTAGCTACACTATAACTGATGAAAAGAAGTTCCACCCCCAGATTGAAATGAAGAGCCCATCAAGGACTCTGAAAAGCTAATACTGTCAAAAGCTAAGACTGTTTGTGCAATGCACCTTGTATTCTGCCCTGTCCTGTGACCCTCAAATCCCCCACTGGGAGGTCACCTTGTGTAAAGGTAATCAATTTGTTTGATATTTAGGGCTAAGTGGATAGGATACTTAGGGCTAAGTAGATCAGATACTTA
>CM053595.1:157076735-157094445 GCA_028646575.1 Pseudocheirus occidentalis
CCCAGGATCTGGCAGCTTCTACACTGAGGGACTGAAGGGCCTGGAATGTGATATTTCAATGATCAAGGGAGCTGGGATTAAAACCAAGAATCACCTACCCAGCAAAATTGAGTATAATGTTCCAGGGGAAAATATGGTGATTCAATGAGGTGGAGGACTATCAAACATTCTTGCTGAAAAAACCAGAACTGAACAGTAAATTTGACAATCAAACACAAGAAGCATGAGAAGGTAAACATGGGAAAGAAATCATAAGGACCTTATCAAAGTTGAACTATTTACATGCCAATATGGAAAAACAATAATAGTAACTTATGAAACTTTTCTTAGTATGAGGATTGGTGAAGGGAATACAAATGTATATATATATTATATATATGTATGTATGTATGTATACTTATACATATGTCTGTGTAGGAGGCTATATATGTGTATGAATACATATTTGAGCCTGTGTGTATATGTGTACATAGAGGGTATAGGATCAATTGGATATGAAGGGATGATAGTTTAAAAGGTGAAATTCTGAGGTGGGAGAGGACTAGAATGAGAGTATACAGTGAGAGACAAAGTGGGGTTAATCACCCCATAGAGAAGAGGCAAGGGATAACTGTTACAACTTTACTTTCATTTACTCTCATTGAATTTGGCTTAGGGAAGGAATGACATAAACTCTAAACTGGGTATCATGCCACACAGGAGAGTAGGGGGCATGGGGATGAGAGGCAGGATGATAGAAGGGAGGGCAGAGTCTGGAGGAAGATTGCTGGAAGCTCACACTTCAGTAAAGGGACAGGGACCGGGTAGAGAACAGAACAAGGTGGGGGTGGGATATAGGAAGGAGGGACATATAATCAAGCTCTCTAAATATGTCCACTGTGGAGATGTCCTGCATAATTACACATGCATAGCCGGTATTGAATTGCTTGTTCTTCCAGTGGGGGTGAGTGACAAGGGAGGAACCGAAAGAATCTAGAATTTAAAGCTCTACAATACTTGCAACTGAGAATTAAGATATACAGGGACTGGGGTAGGGAGACCCTCCCTGCCCTACCAGAAAGTTGGAGGGCACAAAAGAAAGCAGATCTGGGAGGGCCTTTACAGTGGGATTGCTGTTTGAGGGTTGGGGCTAGGGGACAGACAGGGAGAAAATTTGGAACTCAAAAATCTCATGGAAATGAATGATGTAAACAAGAAAAGAAATTTAAAAATTTATATTAAAAACACACTAATACTTCTTTCTTGGGAAAGTTCATTGGAAGAAGGAAAAAAAATGCCACTTGAAATTGACAGCTGAGCTGAATAGAGATAAGTTTAAGGCTCAGAAAAGAGGTGAACTGGAGTGGAACTGAGTAGAACCAAACTGAGAACTGGGAACTCAGAGGAGACCTTTGGTCCAGTCTGGGAATAAGCCTCAGTGTTTGTATTGCCACCTCCTGCCTGCAAGGTGAAAACCTCAATAAACCTGGAAAAGCTCTGTATATCTTAGGTTTACTTCATCTGTTTTGTTGAAAGAACTTAACTCTACTTTTTCCAAGAAGAACAGTCAAAATAGAAGAGGTCATGATCAGCAGTAGAACTGAGAATCTAGAAAAGAAATGGCCTTATACACCACTGAATTTTTGTACAAATACTTTTCAAAGAGAGAAATGACATCAACTCATGTAACTCAATTGTGAGTTGCCCTTGGTACATATGTTTTCTTACACAAATGCCTCCATTCTATGGTTGTATAAGTTTGTGCCCACTTTTCTCCCCATATAATTGATATTTTGTATATTAGTGAGGGAGAATGTATCTATTTTATGGATGGAGTATTATGTTTTAATTATCTTTTCTTCAGTAAATGTTCCTAATTAAAAATGAATAGTGCTGTCTTGGTTGATTTGTTCAATGGAAAGCACACCAATGGGGACTCAGGAGCTATCCTATGAGTAATAGGAGTATATACCATCCCCCCCACCCCCTGCAGATAATCCTTAGGACTTTGGAAGACTGAACTCTAGCAGTGAGGTTGACATGTTCTGGAAATTCTGCAATCTACCAGTGTGAATGTATTATAGGAGACTATAGAGGAATTATCACTTTATGCCTGGAAGTTATGATTCTCTTAATGCATCCTGGTGGTATATCTAAGTTATAAAAAATTACCCATTTCTCCCCCATATTTTCTCCCCATTACAACCTTCTAAATCATTATACGCATATGCACTCATGCACACATAGTTTAAGCTACAGAGACTATAGTCGCTGCCAAACAACTTTACTTGGCTATCCAGTAGGACTTGAAATTCAAGATGTTCAAAACTGAAATCATCATCTCAAAGTTCTCAAACTTGAGAGATCCATTTGCCTATGTCCTAGGCAGCTGGGATCACTGACAGGCAGGGGCCATGATACCCAATATTCCATTGAATTGAATATGAATTTGAATTTCACACAGGTGGCTCCCACTATACTGTGTACAACACTCTGGTTGCTAGATTTCCTAGAATGATCATATTTTATTAATATACAATGTTATTCCACACACTCCCCAAGCTGTTTTTTTAAGAAAGTGTGCTTTGGATGGCTACATTTTGTCATATTTCCCAATCTATCAAGTTTTAATGATACCTTAAGTTTAATTCTGCCATTAGGAGCTCAAAGCATAGTGAATAGAGCATTGGATATACAGTCAAGGAATGCTGCTTTCAGATCCTTCCTCAAACACTTATTAGCTTTAATAAGTCATTTACTTTTTGAGTTTTGAGTTTCCCTAACTGTAAAATGGGGATTATAATGGGATGTGGCATAAGGTGATTATCTCTCTGTATAGTCTCCCATACTAAGACCTAATTTGTAGGTCTGTGTTTTGTTCTGGGTTTCACAGTTTAAGAAATTCATTGATAAATGAGAGATCATTTAGAGGATGGCATATTATAGTTTAGTTTTGAGGATCAAATGAGAAAATGTATACAAAGTGCTTTGTAAATCTTAAAGCACTATATAAGAGCAAACTATTAATATTATTAATTTTATTTGTTATCTATACTTTATATATTTGTTTATAGATATTTGGGGCCATGGGAGAAGCAATATGGTTTAATGGATAGAAACTTTTTCTCCAAACAATACTAATGGTCAAGTTTTACCTCCTATGTGCTGCCTACAAATATCCCAGGTTCCCCCATCCCCATTTACTTTCTGCTGCTCCTTTTTCAAATAATATTTTATTTTTCCCAATTAAATGTAAAAAACAATTTTTGAAATTTGCTTTTAATTTTTTTACATTTCAAATTCTCTTCCTCCTTCCTTCCCTCCCCTCCCTCCTCCCTGAGACATTAAGAAATCTGATAGAAATTATACATGTGCAATCATGTAAACCATATCTTCATAGCAGAAATGGAAAAAAAATTGTGGAAGAAAACTTGAACTAAAAGAAAAGTGAAAAAATAGTCTGTCTTCAGACTTCATCAGTTCTTTCTCTGAGATAACATTTCTCATCACAAAGATTGTCTTAGATCATTGCATTGCTGACAAAAGCTAAGCCATTCACAGATGTTCATCATACAATATTGCTGTTACTATGTACGCTGTTCTGGTTCTGCTCACTTCACTCTGCATCAATTCATATAAGTCTTTCCAAGTTTTGTCTGAAATCATCCCACTCATCATTTCTTATAGCAAAATACTATTCCACCACAATCATATAACACAACTTATTCAACCATTACCCAATTGATGGGCATACCTTCAATTTACAATTCATAGCCACAACAAAAATATACTCTTGTAAAAATAGGTCTCTCTTGGGACGGTTAGGTGGCTCATTGAATAGAGCACTGGCCCTTGAGTCAGGAGGACCTGAGTTCAAATCTGGCCTCAGACACTTAACACTTACTATCCCTGTGACCTTGGGAAAGTCACTTAACCCCAAATGCCCTGCCTTCCCACATATAAAAAGCAAAAAAAGGCCCCTCTCCTTTTTTAAAATCTCTTTGGGTTACAGACCTAGTAGTGGTATTGCTGGATCAAAGGGTATGCATAGTTTTATAGCCTTGAACATATTTCCAAGTTGCTCTCAAGAATGGTTAGGTCAGTTCACAATTCCAACCACAGTATATTAATTTCCTAATTGTCCCACATTCCCTTCAACATTTGTCATTTTCCTTTTCTATCATATTAGCCAATCTGATAGGTGTGGGCCCTCCCCCATTCTTAAACTGATTTCCACTCTACCATCCACACAATCTATTCTATTTCTCTTCTCAATTTTAAAGGCAAATTCCTAGAAATAGGAAGAAACAAAACAAGCATTTATTAAGTGCATACTGTATGCCTGTGCTAAGCATTTTATAAATATCTCATTTTTCTCATAACAATCCTGGGAGGTAAGTGCTAATATTATCTCCATTTTACTGGGCCACCTAGCTGCCTCTCTAGTTGCTTGTACTTGTTGCTTCCAATTATTTTCAATCTCCTCTAATTCACCTTTGTGATCTGTTGCTATATCCCTGCAAGTATGTCCCTGCAATTTGTTTCATAACTTCATCACTCAATTAAAAATGCTCTCTCAAAAATTACCAGCTATCTCTTAATTGCCAAATCTCATGTCCTTTTATCAGAACTGATCCTTCTTGATTCTTCTGCAACACTTGTAGTTGTTACCACTAGGTAGTTTCTCCTCCCTGGGTTTTCATGACATTACTCTTGTTTCTTTTTCTACATGTTGAACTATTCTTTTTAGTTATTATTTTTTTAATCTCCTTTGATGGATCATTACTGTATCCTGATCCCTAATAGTGGAAATCAAGGCATAGTCCTGAGACCTTTATTCTTTTCTCTCTTCTTTTAAAAAAATATTTATTTTTAGTTTTCAATATTCATTTCTACAAGATTTTGAGTTACAATTTTTCTCTCATACCTGTCTTTCCCCTACCTACCAAATTCAATGAGAATCAGGTTGTCCTATTCCCTTTCACCTTCCTCCTCTTCCCCTCCATTGTAACAGTTTTCTCTTGCCTCTTTGTTATGAGATAATTTACCCTAATCTACCTCTCCCTTTCTTCTCCCAATAAATTTCTCTCTCATCTTTTAATTTTAATTTTTAGTATAATAAATACTTAATAAATTTTTAAAATTTATTTTATCATCCCTTCATATTCAACTCATCCTGTGCCCTTTGTCTATGTATACATACACATACATATACCCACGCTTACATGTATATTTATACAAACATGCATCCTCCTATACATACATACATATGTATGTACACACACACACATACACACACACACACACACACATACACACACACATATATTCCCTTCTGCTGTCCTCATACTGAGAAAAGTCTTATGAGTTACAATTATCGTTTTTCCACGTAGGAATGGAAATAGTTATGTTCCTTATGATTTCTTTTTCCTGTTTACCTTCTCATGCTTCTCTTGCTTTTTGTATTTGAAAGTGAGATTTTCTGTTCAGTTCAGGTTTTTTCATCAAGAATGCTTGAAACTCCTCTATCTCATTGAATGACCATATTTTTCCCTGTAGCATTATACTCAGTTTTGCTGGGTAGGTGATTCTTGGTTTTAGTCCTAGCTCCTTTCACCTCTGGAATATCATATTCCAAGCCTTTTGATCCCTTAAAGTAAATGCTGCTAGGTCTTGTGCTATCCTAATTGTGCTTCCACAGTACTAATATTGTTTCTTCCTGACTGCTTGCAGTATTTACTCCTTGATCTGGGAACTCTGGAATTTGGTGATAATATTCCTAAGAGTTTTCTTTTGGGGATCTTTTTTAAAGAGGAGATCAGTGAATTGTTTCAATTTCTATTTTTCCATATGGTTCCAAAATATCAGGGCAATTTTCCTGGATAATTTCATGAAAGATGGTGTCTAGAGTCTTCTTTTGATCATGACTTTCAGGTAGACCAATAATTTTTAAATGATCTCTCCTGGATTTATTTTCCAGATCAGTGGTCTATCCAATGAGATATTTCACATTGCATTTTATATTTTTCATTTGCTGGGATCTGTTTTATACTATATTGATTTCTCATAAAGTCATTTGCTTCCAATTCCTCCAATCTCATTTTGAAGGAGTTATTCTTTTCAGTGAGTTTTTGAAATTATTTTTCCATCTGGAAAATTAGGCTTTTTAAAGTATTCTTCTCCTCATTGGCTTTTTGGGTCTTTTTTGCCATTTGAGTTAATCTATATTTTAAGTTGTTATTTTCTTCAGTCATCTTTTGCTGTCCTTTCACAGGCTGTTGACTCACTTTTCATGACTTTTTTTTGCATCATTTTCATTTCTCTTCCCAATTTTTCCTCCCCTTCTCTTACTTGATTTTCAAAATCCTTCTTCAGCTCCTCCATGGCCTATAAGCAGTTCATATTTTTCTTGGAGGCTTTTGATGTAGGAGTTCTGTCTTTCTATGTCTTTCTCCCATTCTATGCCTTGATCCTTTTTGACCCCCCCCCCAAAGGATTCTGTCTTCAGTTTATGTGTCTGTTGCTTGCTCATATTTGTAGCCAGTTACTTGACTTTTGAGCCCTTTTAAAATGGAAAACTCTGCTTCCAAAATGGAGAGAGGTATGTCTCAAATTGCTGGGGTTTTTGCAGCTGCCGGATCTATTAATGGGCACCCTCTCTACTGCCCCCACATACTCTGGCTCACTGCTAACACATATCAGGATCACCACCCAAAACTGCAATCCAGATCCAAGAAGGTTGCAGAAAGAGCGATTACCCTCTAAATGGTTGCTTGGTCCACCAACAATCTGCAGGTCAAGAGCTGTGGAAGTGGCTGAAGACATCACATCTCCTCCACTTCTCTCTCTGGTGGGGTAGCAGCTGGATCGCACTCCCCCGTTTGAATAAAGTTCTACATCAACCTTTTACTTTGTCTTTGGCATTTGTGGATTGAGAAGTCTGGAAACTGCTACAGCTGTTGGTGATTTATTCTTGTGAAGTCTACTCCAGCAGCAGGTGGTCAGAGCAGCCCTGGGGTTAAAACCAAGACACAGCTGGCCCTGTGCTTGGCTCCTAGCATGCTGTAATAGACCCTTTCTTCCAGCCTGCCAGGCTTCCACTTTGTGGGTTCTGTTGCTCTAAAGTTTGTTTAGAGTAATTTTTTACATATATTGGAGGAGGTGGAAGCTGGAACCACTCTAAGTCCTGTTCTACTCCACCATCTTCAGTAATCTCCCTCTCTCTCTCTCTCTCTCTCTCTCTCTCTCTCTCTTTTGATTTTTGGAAGGTAGTTGGGGTTAAAGTGACTTGCCCAAGGTCACATGGCTAGTTTTTGTGTTAAGTATCTGAGACCAGATTTGAACTCAGGTCCTCCTGACTCCAGGGCTGGTGCTCTATTCACTATGCCACCTAGCTACCCCCTTCTCTCTTAATATACCTTCTTTCAAGGATCTCATTAGCCCCTTTGATTTTAATTATCATCTTTATGTAGAAGTCTCTCAGATCTGTCTATACAGGACTAGTCTCTCTCCTTAACTACTCTCACCCAGATGTCTCAGAGTGAATGTGAATAGTAATTGTTTATCTTTCTACAAGCAGCGCTGAGGGTATTCCCCTTCCAGTCTTTTTTTGTCAATGAAAGAGGCCATCCCTTGATTAACTTCTTAAGCACTGAATGGACATTGCCTCAGTCTACATGAGAACTGGGAGACTTTAAGTTTCGAAAGGCCAAGGGCTCCAATTGCACCCTGGGCCATATTCAGTTTCCTGATCTCTATCTAGCCACTGGACCCAGGTGGCTCTGGAGGAGAAAGTGAGATTGGTGACTTTGCACAGCCCTCCCTCCCTCAAATCCAATTCAATTGCAAGTCATGGTATCATTATTCTGACGTCATGGTCTTCTTCAAGAATGAAGGACAAACCACACGTAAGTCTTGTACCACTAAGTTGCCCATTGGACATTTTGAAGTGAATAATATATAGACATCTTAAATTTAACTTGCCAAAACATAACTCATTCTGTTTCCCCTCAAATCCATCTCTTTTTTCTAACTTTCCTATTTCTGAGAAGGCTTACATCATCTTTCAAATCACCTAGGTTTTTAGCATCTGAGTCATTCTCAACCACTTACTTTCCCTCATCCTACACATTGCCAAGTCTTATTGATTACATCCCATCTTCTTTCCATCCATATGGCTACCTCCCTAGTTAAGGTTGACAACACTTATTATCTGTATTATTATTATAACCTTCCAATTATTTTTCCTGCCTATAATCTCTTCTGCAATCCATTCTTCACATAGTTGTCAAATTGATGCCCATAAAGCACAGTTCTAACATGTATATTTTATTCTTGCCCAAGAACCTCTGGTGACTACATACTGCCTGTAGGATGAAATGTAAACTCATTTGGTAGTATTATAATCCATCACAGTCCTCTCTTTCCCACATTATTATGTAATATTCTCTTTTATGTTCTTTATTGAATATCCAAATTTCCCTATTTGCTAATGAAATGTTCCAACTCCCATGATTAGAATGTATTCCCTATTCATCTTTACATCCTTGAATTAGAAACCTTCTTCAAACCTTGCCTCCAACCCTGCTTCTTACTTGAGGGCTTTTCTGATCCTATCAGTTACTCACTCTTCCCACATAACTCCATGAAATTTTCTTGTTTGTATTTTCCTATGTGTGAGCATTTGTTTGAAGAAAGAATATAAGTTCCCTGAAGGGCAAGGATTATTTTCATTATAGCCATAATATGTGATCCATAATGTATACTTAATAAATACTTGTCAGTTAATTGATTGCATCAGGATGAACACTACCATGACTACTACTGTTACTGCTCCTGCAACTAATGATGATTGATAATAGATCTAAGGTAAATCTTAATCTCAATTAAGTGGCTGAAAGGTAGAAGAACATGACTCAGAAAATGAAAGGACAGGCCAATGGGCAAGTTCCTGAACCTGTTTTTGCTTCAGTTCCTCATCTGCAATATATAGGACTTAGACAAGAGGTCTACTAAGGCCCCTTTAGGCTCTAATCATCCCTCATGAATAGTCTAATGAAGTAGGAAAAGGAAACACCACCTTCTACGTGGAAAAAGCCAGATTGACTGGATCGTATAGATTTATTTCAAAGCTCAATTTTTTCTTCTAATATTAAATACAGTTTAGCAATCAGTGGTTTTTCTTCTATACACAATACTTTGCCATAAGGGAATCCTTTAATCAATTGGCACCTAGATGGGTCTAGGAGTCTCAGCTAGAAGTCTACTGATTGGTTCATAAAATTTGACTTGCTCTGTTTCTGCCCTGAGCTGGTTTGTATCCTCATGCTTCTGTTCCTGAGGCTCACCTAATTGGTGCCAGACTTTTTTGGGGTACATATTTGGCTTAACCCACTATAGTTCAGGACTCCTGATGTTCTGAGTCCAAGGAATCTGCCAGTCTTCAAGGTAGCTGAGGATATATATATACCATCATGCATGGCAAAATGGTCTAGAATCTTAGAGGAAGTATTAACAAAAAGCAGGAACTAACGGAGACATACATAGATAGCATTACTAGATCTCAAACTATTTTATAAAGCAATAATCATCAAAAACTATTATGGCTTAAAAATAGAAAAGTAGATAAGTGGAACAGATTAGATAAGCAAGACCCATGAGCAATCAAATATAGCTATTCTAAAAACCTGTATTTTATTGTCTAAAGGCTTCAAAGGAAAAAATGAAAAATATTATTGGAATTCAATGTTAAAGGGTTTACTGATGTGAATTATAGCCATCGAAGAGCATAAAATTAGAATGTGAAACATTAATGCTGATCTTGAGTAGCATTTTTAGGTGTCCTACTTAATCTTTAGAATCACATTTAGACCGTCTGTTGTACAGTTTATTTTAGAAATATCCATTGCTCCTCATTGATTCTTGAACTTTTCATCTTTTATATTGTATAAAGTTAAGAGGAAATATGTTTAGTTTATTTTGTTTTATTTATTTTCTTGGGTTATTATACTTATAGCCATTAGAAATAATATTGCCCTTGCAAATGCTGTGTTTCTAAACATACTGAATTGAGAACTTTTCAGGGAAATATTGTGTATAACTGAAATAATTTTTAGGATGATACCCTTCACAATGTTCATTCATAAATGGAATTGATTTAATCTCGAATCACCAGGGGGATCCAGCTAAGCAGAACATCCTTATTTCTCAAGGGGGAAAACTACAAGAAGTATTTTTAGTATTACAGAATGTTGTTTTCTTTTTCTTCTTTCTTTCTTTTTATCTAAGCAGAAGATTTCATCAATATAGGAAGCTACCAGTTAAGAAAACTCCCCATACTAACACAAATGAGGGGCAATTCTTCTGGAACTTGTAATCTTAGAAAATCATCTCAGACTATGAGAAATTAAATAGCTTGTCCAGAGTCACATAGCCTGTCTTTGTCAGATGTAGGCCTTGAACCCAGTCTTTTTTGCCCACACAGCCAATTTTCTACCTACGATTTCATACCACCTCCTTTTCTTCTTTATTTTCTCTTACAGAACACATTTATATCTAGTGATGGATGCTACATATTCTAGTGGAACTGCATCTGTTTTATTTTTTACAGATAAGGCAAAACAATTTAATGGAAAGCAGAGTTGTAACTAGGGTAGGATGACTGGGATTTTCCTCCCAAGTTCTGATTGGGAGGTTGTATGAAGTACTTCCATTTGTAGAAATAGGAACAAAAGATCCTTCAACCTAATTATTAATAGTCATTAGTTAAAATTGGGAGCTACCAGGAGGTAGATGATGATCCCTCTCACCCTGTCTGACTTTCATAGAATCTTTGTTTTGTGTAGGCCTGTGTTTTCATTAACATTGGCAGATCCTTAGGGTGCAAAAACCCTTAATTATACATTTGCCTGGGCCACTGAAAAGTTAAATTAGTTACCCATTTTTACATAATATAAGTGAAAGACAAGGACTGAACTCAAATGTTCCCGACTTCAAGGCTACACCACTACTTACAACTCCACATTTTATCTCCATAAAAATCATGGAAATTTGGAATTGGAAAAGCCTGCTTAATACATTTCATGTCTAAAAAAGAATACCCCCTCAATACACACAATAAGCAGTCATCCAGTGAAAATGCATTTAGATGAAGTGTCTTGTATAAGAACAAAAAAGGAAGGAAACAAGCATTTATCAGGTGTTTAATACATACCAGACATTGTGCTAGGCACTGGAGACACAAATATAAATAAAAAGAAAGACAGCCTCTTCCCTTAAAGAGCTTTTATATTCTAGCCAAGTAAAACAACATGAAAAAGTGAACTGAAAATGAGGAGTGAGGTGGGGAGAGAAAAAAGTAACCAGTATGAAGTTATGGTTTTGAAATCTAGAGGAGTACAGAACAAGACAGTAAGGGAAAAGGAAGGAACAAACATTTATTTAGCATTTACTATGTGATTGGCACTGAGCTGTGTTTTACAAATATTAACTTATTGCTGGGAGGAGAATGAGGGCAAATCAGCCTGAGCCTCCTCCACAGAACAGAGGCTCTGTGAAGAATTCATCAATACGAGAAGGTAGGATTCTTATGGAGCGGTATCCTTGGTGAGTAAGTCTCAGGGGTGGTATGTAGGCTGTTCCAGACCTAAGGTACTCCAACATTGACCATCAGTAAAGGGGATGTGGTTTTGCAGAAAAGCAAAAGGTTTTAATGGTAATGGAATTTGGAGATGCCCCTGAATTGACTTGGTTTTTGGGTTGAGTGTTAAGACCCAGAGCTTGTGAATCCCTCTTGTGGGATGGACTTGTTGACATGAAGAGAGAGGGCTTACCTGGGAGGATCCGTGAATGGAAAGGAAGGTTCAAGACCAGAGAAGGCCGGAAGAAGAAGAAGGACTTTTGGGAAGAGCAGTATCCAGTGTCGTGGAACCTGAGTTGCTGGGAGAGACTGCTAAGAGCCCACTGGAGCTGCCCAGGACTTTTGAGTATTGCCACCTGGAGCTGCTGAGAACTGAGGAGGCATGGCTGTGATGCCGGTATTTTGTTGTTTTTCCAGATTCACCTGATGGTGGACAGTGCTGCTATTGTAGAGGTCCTGGAACTTGGCTGTTGGTGCAGAAACCCTGAAGAAGGACTTTCTTGTTTTATGTTCACAGAAATCCTGGAAGGGGGCCTTCCAGGCCTTGATGAGGACACTGGATATGACTTTGTTGAGCCTTGTCTCCCCAGGAACTGAGATTGCTGAAGGCTTGCCTCTAGTGAAGATGAAAGAAGGGTCTTTCCTTGGGCTTTCAATGCTGAGATGTTATCTTGATCTTGTTATGGCTTAAGGGTGGATGGCCTTTTGTGCTCTCCTGCTCTCTTTTGAGAAAGTGCTTGGTGTTAATGGATGGTATTGTAATTACTTTGAGTCCAGGGGTGGGAAACTTTTGGCCTTTTTGTGCACTGGGTGGGACCAAATGTATGTACTTAGTTTATGATTAGAAACTGATCATTTGAGAAGAGACTTTGACTGACTAAAAGAATGTACCATCTAGGAATGGAGTAGTCTGATCTCCATTTGAGAAGAGACTTTGACTAAATGAATGTACTGTCTAGGGGTGGAGTAGTACCTGGACTGAATTAAGAACTTACTTGCTAAAATAAATGAGTTATACTGTATTTTGACTTTCCCTGTTCTGTGAATGTTTGCTGAATAAATGGGCTTTGCTATGCTAGTAATCCAAACCTTGGAAGTTGCCTTTGCTTGGCATTACACAGGTATGCCTTCCCTCTGAGATTATCCCATTTTATTGATTTGTGTGTATGTGTATGTGTATGTGTATGTGTATGTGTATATGTATGTGTATGTATATGTATATGTATATGTATATGTGTGTGTGTATATATGTACATATGTATATATATATATATATATATAGCTTCACACAGTCACTTAGATATTGTATCTCCCACTAGAATGCGAGCTCTTTGAAAGCAAGGACTGTGTTTTTGCCTTTCATAAAATTCCTAGCACTCATCACAGTTTCTGACACATTGTTCCCCTATGTCTTGTTTCAACAGCTGGATTATAAGCTTTTTTGAGGACAGGAGCTATGTATCTCAATGTGCTTAGTCCTGTTCTTTACATAAACTTTCAATAAATTGATCAGTTGAGGTATTAACACATGTGCAACCTTGTTAATACAGAAAAAAATGGAAAAAAAAGCATCAGAAATTTGGAACTATGCTAGTTCATAGTTTGAAATAATTCAGCCAAGAATAGGGCTGAAGTGTACCTTTTCTTAGTCAGGGATAGGGAACCTGCAGTCTTGAGGCAACATGTGGCCTTCTAGGTGCTTGGATACAAACTTTTGACTGAGTCCAAGTTTTACAGAACAAATCCTTTTATTAAGGGGATTTGTTCTGTGAAGATTGGATTAAGTCAAAGGGCTGCACTTGAGGACCTAGCAGGTCATATGTGGTCTCAAGGTCACAGGTTTCCCATCCTTGGCTCAGATGATACTTTTAAACAAGCTAGTATAATTAATTTATCATGTACACAAGTGGAGTGTTTAACCCAAGCATGATTTTTTTAGCCTCAGAATGTATTAATTACATCAATTAAAAGGCTTTTATTAAGTGCTTACTATCTACCAAACTGTACTATTCTAGGGATAAAAATAGAAAAAAATAGAAATGGTTACTTCTCACAATCAATTTATTGTGCTGTGTTTGTCCTTCATTCTTGAACAGGACAATAACATCAGGGAGATGATGACTCCCTGATGAATTTGATTTGAGTGAGGGAGGGCTGTGCAAGGCTGCCAGTCTCATTTTCTCCTCAAGAGTCATCTGGGTTCAGTGGCCAAAAACTTATTAGGTAGACTGGAGATGGCCCAGTATGCAATGGGAGACCCTGGTCTCTTTAGGCTAAGGCCTTTCCAGGTTCTCACTTTGAATGAGATAATGGCCATTCAATATTTAGGCCTCTTTAAATAGTTACTGGAGGGCTGACCCCTTTAATTAAAAAAAAAATCAAACAAACAGTAAGGAAGGGGAGGGGGAAGAGGAAAGGAGATTCTATGGAAGGGGCCAACCCTAGATGAATGGGAACCCACTGAAGGGGTTATCTCACTCAAAGTGAGAATCTGAAAAGACCACATTCATTGAGTGCCAACTAGTCACTGTGGTAAATGCTGGGGGAAGACAACAAATAAAAGAAAGCTCAGGTTCCTGGGAAGATGGCTAAGCCTGCAAGTCCAGAGGGTACAGAGGTGGGGTAAATGACAAGGTCCCACTGCCCTTTGATTATGCAAGTATGCCACATTACAGTATCCTGGAACTTGAGAACTTTGAATCAGGTTTGATAATCTTTCCTGGTGGTAAATTATCTTATCTTAAGGATTATTGTTATTGACCTGCATCACATCTAAGATGTGTGACCAGGAAAGTAAAGGAGGGACAAATCTTCTAGTGCTGGTCTTTCTCATCTTTACTCTGTCTTCCTTTACCACCATCACTGTGCGCCCTCTCCCTACCCCCAGTACCATGCTTTTTGGGATGTTGGACTAAGGTAGGGAAACAAGGGGAGGCAAGTAGGGAAGTGGACTTCCAGCAAAGTTTAGTCTTCCTGCCTCCTTCTCTGTCCTAAAATGGGTTCCTATAAACCTCTCCAACACAGTTTAATTGGTTAAATTAAATTTGTTAGTTCCTTAGACATTTTTGGAACTTGATAATAATTAAATTATATTCAAAAGTATTCTATAATTTAAACTTTTTCAAGGTTTAAACTTGTCTTCCTGATTATTAGTCTGAACTGCTGGGAATTCTTTTGCCATTGGCAAATTTTCTATTCAAAACCCATCAAATGACTTTTTTGGAGTATGTGGGACCTTTTAATGATTAACTTCACTCTATTTTTGCTTCTTTCAGTTAATAGATCAATTATAAACTATTTATAGGGATTTGTTTTCTTTCATTTATCCATGCCACCTAAGTTACTTGATTTGGAATCAAAAGACCTGAATTTTTCTCCTGTCTTTGCCACTTAGCAAGAGGATACTCTCCTTTAGGGAAGCAGAATAGAGTGAGTACAGGACTTAGAATCAGGAAGACATAGGATTGAATTGCCTCTCAGATACTTATTAACTATGTGATCCTGGCTAAATCACTTAATCTCTCTTGTCCCTGGGGCTTTATCTATAAAAAGGGAATAATAGAAGCACCTACCTCATAGGGTTTATAATGTATATGAAATGCTTTCCAAATTTAAAGAGATAGAGGGGAGTGTCAGAGACAATCTAGTCTGATTCTGTCCTTTTACAGGTGAAGAAACTGAGGCCCAAAGTGCTTTAGGTCAGCCAGGTAGTAAGGATGAGAAGTAGATCTTCTGTCTCCAGAATTAGTCCTATTCCCCCTGTATCATGTCACCTCCATATAAATTTAAATTTGAAATATATCTATTACTACCTTTGAGACGTTGGGGAATTGATTTAGCTTTTCTAGGTTTTAGTTTTCTTAGCTATAAAATGAGGAGTTTGAATTAAGATATTTCTTAATGTCTCTTCCAGCTTTAAGCCTAAAACCTTATGGTTCCATGTTATACATATCTGGGTTTTAAATCTGAAAAAGAAACCATACAATTTATTAAAATGAGAAATAGAATTAGAATAATGATGAGGTACATTTTTGGTATATAACTGCATAATAATGACCATTGATAGTCACTAATGTCTGATGAATGGTAGACAGGAAACATATGGCAAATTTGAGTAGAAATTAAAAGAAGTAAATTAATTATGGGATCATAGGAAAATAAATCATAACAAAAGTTGTGAAGCCCATAGGCAGAAATAAAAAATTCCCTTTGTTATACTTGAAAAGATTGAACGTTATTCCTTCTAGTTCTTCAAGTCACCAATTTCCCCTTCTACCTAGCGCCAGCTTCCTTTAATAACACCTAATTATTGTGATCTCAGACAGAAAATATAAAGACTTATATATTCATTAATCTATGACTCCAGCTTAATGAGGACTGAGATTTGGGATTTTGCAACTACTAATGAAGTCCTCCCTTCATCAGCTTCGTTATCTCATTGCTAGTTAAACATAACCTTATTAGTATATACTCTTCTGGTCATGTATTAATAGGTCTTGAGAGAGTCATTCCTTGAAACTCCATTCAATATACCTTTATGTAGATATATTACTTGACCCATAATCAGTAGATTAAATATATTTAGGCTTGAACATTTTAATGCCAGGAAATGAATTTTTTTACTCAGTTTCATAATGTGCAACTCTAAATATTCCAGCACCTCCATTTTTCTCTATTTCTATGGCTTTTAGATTAGATTCTATATTAAACCTCCCTGTGACTTGTCTTCTCTCTTTCTTCACTTAATAACATGAATCTGGCCAACCAATCTATTGTGACTTGAGTTCTTATATGACCTTTGATAATCTTAAGGAGGAAAATAAATAATATGATGTATATTAATCTGAAATCTGTCTTTTTCCTCGTTTTGTCATACTCCACTTCTAACTCACCAGGCAATTCCTAAAGGGTCATCAAGTAAAAACCAGCTAGGAATAGACCCTTCTCAAGTCAGACCCTCACTTCTGTTTAATTAATAAGCAGAAACCAGGTTGGGTGAGTCCCTCCTCACCTTGCTTTTCTTTTTCAAAGTCTTTTCAAAGGGAGAGGTCAGGCTAGGTAGGGGTTCCTGATTGGTATGGTTTTGTTTTCTAGTCAACATTATTAGGGACTGTTGATGTTCATCAAACAATTAACACTCCTAAATTGCGAGAGGGGTGTGATCATCTACATCTGAAGGCCAAACCTCCTACTAATTGAAATTGTCTTACTTTTGTCCTGGGAGAGTCAATTGTATTGTATAATATTGTTAGGTCAGTCTGAAGGAAGAAACACCTAGACCCTGTTGGCCCTCACTTGAAGTTTCTAGTCATTGGAAGATGCCATTGACCTGATTTCTTGGTACTGCTAGCCTTCCTAATGAATTGATCATACTTAATTCCATGGCAACCCATTTTACTAACAGTATACATGTCACTGTTAATAAAATGATATCTTGCCCTGGAGAGAACTGTGTTCTGGCATCATTTTTACTTGCTGCATCACAAAATACAGATATTTGCCATCAATGCTCAGAATGACTCAGAAAGCATTGTTAATTTGAAAGGAAAGGAAGGCTCAGTTATTGTCCTTTGTACTAGAAGAGGACCAAAATGACATCATGATGTCAAAGTACAGTGTGTATGTCTGTGACTGATCTGAACAATATGAACTTGGGAAGCTCTATCACAGGTTAGGCACAAATAGTAAATTTAAACAGTTGAGAAAGAGATGCTTCTAAATTTATGTATCTCACATTTCTTTTGAGCTACTTTAATTCACAGGGCACAGTGTCTTCTTTAACGTAGGCAGGCCATGCTGGGTGCTCCCATGCCAGTGTCTTCCGTATCTCACAATCAATACCACAGTTCTTCAGAGAGACCATGACAGTGTCTTTGTACTGCTTCTTCCGACTTCGGTATGAGTACTTGCCTTGTGTGAGTTCTCTATAAAATAGGTTTTTTTGGGGGGCGGAGCCAAGATGGCGCCTTAGAAGCAGCAAAGCACCGCAGCTCCCACACAAACACGCTAAAAAACTCATAAAATGGGACGCTAAACAGATTTTCAAGCTCCAAAACTCTCCACAAGACAGAAAGCCCTACAGGCAGCGCAGCA
>CM053595.1:157094945-157113467 GCA_028646575.1 Pseudocheirus occidentalis
AGGGACAGGGTAGAGAACAAAACAGGAGGGGGGGTGCAGGATAGGAAGGAGCGACATACAATCAGCCTCTCACAATATGCCCACCATGGAGATGTCCTGCGTAATTACACATGTACAGCCTGTATTGAATTGCTGCTCCTTCCAGTGGGAGTGGGTGACAAGGAAGGAATTGCAAGAATCTAGAAATTAAAGCTATACAATCAAATATAACTGGGAAATAAGACATACAGGGAAGGGGATAGGGAGACTCTCCCTGCCCTACTAGAAAGTTAGAGGGGTGCTGGGGGAGGACATAGAAGGGAACAGATTGTGGGAGGGGCTTTATGGTGGGATCACTGTTTTCGGCTTGGGGGGTAGGGGAAAAAAGGGGAGAAAATTTGTAACTTAAAACTGAAAATGAATTATGTAATCAAGAAAACAAATTAAAATTTAAAAAATTAAAATTAAAATTAAAAAACCCAATAATACTAATAACTAACATTTACTGTGTGCTAGGCACTGTGCTAAAAGCTTTATAACTGCTATGTCATTTGATCCTCACAACAACTCTGAGGAAAGTGGGACAAATAGATACTAAATGATGTACTTGGGGTCAAGCAGTTAGTAAGCATCTGAGACTGGATTTGAACTTACTTGACGCCCTCGAACTCCATCCACTGTGCCAGGTCACATAGAAGGTGGCATTTAAGCTGAAGAGGGAGGACATTCCAGGCAGAAAGGATAGAAAATAGAGTGTCATCTACAAGGAAACCTGTCTGGACTGCTTCCCTGGCCTCCTTCAAATCCCAACTAAAATCCCATCTCCTACAGGGAACCTTCCACAAATCCTCTTAGTTCTAGGTTTATCTATGTTTGCTTGTTGCCTCTCTCATTAGATTGTGAGCCTCTTGAGGGCAGGGACTATCTTATGTTTTTGGTTTTTTTGTATCCTCAGGGCTTAGTACAATGCCTAGCGCATCACAGGTACTTAATAAATGTTGATTGATTGATTGAAAAAAATCAATAAAAAGATTTTTTTAAATGTGCCCTAAAAAATTGTCTGCTTCTAAAAATTGTCTGGCCTGATTATCACAGCAGGCAGGGGTTCTTACCCTGCAATGAAAACATGAAAACACACACAGAAATGTACAAAAACTTTTGTGAAGATAATTCCACTGATCATTGGTACATGGAATGTGCGCACACTCATGGACAACATGAAATCCAGTAGGCCTGAAAGACAAGCAGTTCTTGTTGAAATAAATTCAGTAAGTATCACATCTAAATAACAGCTCTGAGTTATAGAAGGCTGGCAAATGAAGGCCAGATTATTGAAGTTGGAGCTAGATACACATTTTTTTTCTAGAGTAATCACAGTGATGGGGGACCACCACGAATCTGGTGTAGGCTTTAGAATCAAAATTGTTCTAGTCAACAAACTTGTATACCTCCCCAAAGGAGTGAATGACAGGCTCATAGCAACATGATTGCCACTTATAGAAAAGCTGCAAGCCACGATCATCAATGCATCAAAGCACCAAAGAAGGTGCTATGCTCTAGTAGCAAAATAGAATTCCATTAGCTCAAAAAGATATGTGAGAGGTACAAATTTAGAGACATCTCCACTCCAAATGTTCATATGCACTATTTGTGCCCAACCTATAGTAAAGCCTTCTGAGCTTGCATTGATCTTATCATCCATAGTTGGACACACTGTAACTTGACTGTGACATAGTGATATCATTTTGATCCTCTTTGTTCATGAAGGACAACAATCATGATGAACCATGATGGGATTAAAGAAAAATTTTATGAAGACCTGGAGACCCTGATCATCAAAGTGCCAAAATAAGACAAGCTTGTAATTCTGGGTGATTTTAATGCCAGAATAAGCACAAACTAACAGATATTGCAGGGAGTCCTTGGGAGAAATAGAGTCAGAAACAGCAATAATCACTTTCTACTGAAGATTTATATGTCTTATGACCTTCGCATCATCAACACTATCTTCCATTTACCTAAACCAAATAAAACTTCATGGATGTATGCTCACAGAAAACATTGGCATTTAATATACCATATCATTTTAAGGAGAAGAGAGAGACAGTATGTGAGAGTAATGTAGGCAGTGTGTGGCAAAAAATACTGAACTATCATAGGCTTATCCTCTCCAAGCTAAACGTTCACAACCAACAAAGGAGCTGCCCCAAGGCAAGATGACTACCAGAAGACTTAATGTCAACAGGTTGGAACACTTCTCTGAGTATGAACAATTTGCTGCTAAATTGAAGTGAAGGCTAAGCCGACACATGGTTGGCAACAGTGGATCAGAAAAGGAGTGAGCATCTTTCATAGATTTGGCACACAGTCCCATGTTTACTTATCTGGCCCAGAAAACGCACAAACATTAAGATTAGCTTGATGAAAATGATGGGGAAATTCAGAAGCTGCTAAACAAAAAACAGGAACTCACAGGTGGAAAAGTTCATCAGTACTGCATATCAGTTTCACGACAGCATACTTGCACAGGTTCTGAGTAATGGACAAATGCTCTTACTCTTTCTCAGTCACTAGTGGAATGAAGTAAAGCTGTATGCATGCTCCCAAACTTTTTAGCATGCTGTTTTCTGCAACAAGGATGAAAATGGCATCAATGTCAGCTGCCACACTGATAGTATGCTATTTCTCTTGAGAAGGCTACAAGCCAAGATTCAAGTAGAGGAAGAGGTAGTGCATGATTTTTATTTGCTAATAATTATGCCCTCAATACAGCCTCTGAGGTCAAGATGTAACAGAATACGGATCGATTCTCTGCTGCTTGCGCTAATTTTGGACTGAAAATTAACACCAACAAAACAGAGATTCTTCACCAGACATTTGTGTAACCATTGATTATATCAAATGGAGGAATTTTGAAAGCTATGGGAAAACTATCTTGGCAGAATACTTTCCAGGGATGACCACAAAGATGATGAGGTTGATATATGCACTGTTGAGTAGCTCGGTGTTTGGGAGGCTCCAAAGAAAAGTATGGTAGAGAAGAAGTATTGGGCTGCCTACCAGGCTAAATTTCTATGGAGCCACTGTACTGACCTTATCATTGTATGCCTGTGAAACCTGGACAGTTTACCATGCCAAAAAATTGAATCATTTCCATTTAAATTGTCTTGAGAAGATTCTGAAGATCACCTGGCACAATAAGATATGAGACACTACCTTCCTTTCTTGAGTTGAACTGCCAAGCATTTAAACTCTACTTCAGAGAATGCAACTCTAATGGACTGATCCACATTGTTCCAATGTCAAAAGTGCATTTGCCTAAAAGACTACTTTATGTGGAACTCACACAAAGCAAGTCATCACATGGAGGTCAGTAGAATCAATACAAGGACACTCTCAAATCTTCTAGGAAGAACTTTGGTATAGATTGTGAGAAATGGGAGACATTGACACAGGATCTCCCAATATCATCAGTTGCATCAAATAAGGTGCTATGCTCTATAAGCAAAGCAGAATTACAGTAGTTCAAAAGGAATGTGAGAATTACAAATTTAGAGACATCTCTACTCCAAATGTTCATATGCACTATTTGTACTCAAACCTGTGATAAAGTCTTCTGAGCTTGCATTGGTCTGATCATCCATAGTTGGGAACACTGTACCTTGACCCTGACATAGTAATTTCATTTTGATCCCCTTTGAGCATAAAGGACAACAACTAATGCTAACCTTTCATACGAGCAGGGCTCTAGGTCATTCTTTGAATAAGAATTTTAAGAACAGAAATGAGGAGAGAGAGCATCTCTTTCTTTTCACTCATCTTATTTCTAAAGTTTAAAATAAATTGTACTTTATTTAGGAAAGTGACATTTTCACATCTTGAAAATTATTTTTAAAAAATTTTCCTTCTCGAAAAAAGATTGTGACAATCCAACCCAAGTGTTTATTTAATATCTGATATATGGGTGATAAAACAGAAGATAGAAAGGAAGTGTATGACAAAGTACCAGTGCCCTCGTTCCTAGAGCAGGTCTACCTTCTACTAGCAGTAAATACCAGCCAGCAGCAGCAGCTCCCCTAGCTCTTTTTGTTTTAACACATTCCCACAAGCTGGATAATACAGAATGTTCCTGTTTTCTCTCTGTGAGAATGTCCCCCTGTCTTGCCACATTTGCAAAGCAGAGTTGACTGACTAATCCAGACCAAATAATTGGACACAAATGTCCTATTCTATGGTACCTGCTCTTCCCAATTCTCCAAGTTTTTCACTGATTTTTCATCTCTAATAGACTCACAGATCTAGAACCAGGCTATTTAACACAATCCTTTAATTCTACAGGTGAGGAAACTGAAGCTGAGGGACATTAATTGACTTGCCCAAGGTCACACGTATGATACACATCAGAGGTGGAATCTGAACCTGGGTTCTCAGACTTGGCTTCTGAAATCCTATCATTATAGGTCCATAACATAAAAAAATAGCTTACTCAAAAAAAAGTGTGACATGCATAACAGACAATTAAGAACAAGTTACATTTAGATAAGCATTTTAAAATTTGCAAAGCATTTCATAAGCATTGTCTTATTTGAACCTCACAACAATTGGCAAAGTAAATACTACTGGAATTACAATCCCCATTTCAAAGAAGAGCAAAATTTCAGGTCAGGGACACTAAATGATTTAACCGTCTTCATGGAGATAGTAAGTAGTAAGCTTAAAAGTTAAAATTTGAACTCAATTCTTATTGATTCCAACTCCCACCTAGCCACCCCCACTCTAAATACAGAATTGTATTTTCATCTTGCTTTGAGGAGGTAGAAGTTAAGGTTGACCTCAAAGGATGTCTAGAATTTTGATAGGCAGCGAGTGTTTTCCATATTCTTTTGGTTATGAAAAATATACATCATTGTCTTCTCATTCAATGTAATACCATAACCTAAACTAATTCTACTGCATAAAAGACCATTTAAAAACCTCATTTTAGTAACATAAATTTATTTCCTTCTAGCTATAGCTTGATTGCCTTTAAATGTATACTTCTGAGTCAGCTATACCGGACACATTTACTAAAGTGTATTTGTTTAACTTTAGCATTTAAATCAGTCTTTCCGTCATCACAGCTGTGATGCTTAAGCACCACAGGATACACGCTGAATGAGATGCTTTAATTCATTCATTCAATCTTAAAAATTTGCTATTTGCAAAGCACTTTCCTGGGCACTCAGGAAAATATAAAATTTAGATAAGACATGAGCCCTGCATTCATGGAGCTTATAATCTACTCTGGGCTAATATGATAATACAAAGAACTACAATTAAAAAAAAACACAGTGCATGGAAAATACATTAGAAAAGGCACAAAATAAAGTGTTATATGAAACTCCTGAAGAAAAGTATGTATAGATAGATAGACAGATAGATAGATAGATAGATAGATAGATAGATAGATAGATAGATAGATAGATAGATAGAGGTGTGAGAAAACAAGAGAGAAAGAAAGAGAAAGAGAGACAGAGACAGAGAGAGAAAGAGAGAGACAGAGACAGAGACAGGGTGAGTGTGTGTGTGTGTGTGTGTGTGTGTGTGTGTGTGTGTAGGCAGTCTGGGAAGCTATCAGAAATAAGATGGAATTTGATTTGGGTTTTGCAGAACGGATAAGAAATCACCATTTAAAGAGAGCTAAGGCAGGAGAACATAGGAGCCAGTTCTAACAAACCTGCTAGAACCTATTGTTAAATTTTCAACATGAACATTAACACTTCAGAAATCAGCAATTACTGGACAGTTCAGTGGTCCTGTGGATAGAGCACCAACCCTAGAATCAGGAGGATGTGAGTTCAAATATGACCTCAGACATTTATTAGCTGTGTGACCCTGGGCAAGTCATTTTAACCCCAAGGACTACCTCCTAAAAAAGAAAGAAAAGAAAGTCACAATTGCTACATATCAGGGCTTGATATATTGTTTTGTCGATTGTCTAGATTAAGAATGTGAAGGAGAAAATGTTAATAATACAAATTTACAAAGGCATATGCAGACATATATATGTGTATGTGTGTGTGTGTATGTAATATTTTTTTTTCTTCCAGAGAACTTGGTTTTTAAACATTACCAGCACATCTTTGTATTGCTCAATAAACATTGCTTGTGCTCAGTAGGACTGCAGTAGAAGACTTGGAAAATGAAGTCATCACTAGACTAGAGGCCTAATCACAGTAGGAGAATATTAAGAACAACAGTAATAATCAGCATTTATGTAGCACTTTGAGGTTTGCGAAGTACTCTAAATTTAGACAGAGTAGCAAGTTTTTGAAGGATAATAATACATCTGATTTTGCAAATGCTCAGTTTATGTTTCCAGAGGGACATCAAAGTAGAGATAACCAATTGAAAATGTTAGCTTGGGGGTAAGATGTTAGGTCAGAACCACAGAAATAGTCATTCATCTAGATTAAAGGAGGTAGTTGAAGCTATAGAAATAATTGAAATGGAAAAGGAAAGGGGGATAAAAAGGGAGAAACAAAAGAGTCATGGATAAACTCTTGTCAAAATTAGTATAGTCACAGCTATGCAATTTTCATGCAAGGAATTTTTTCTATTTTTAACAAACTTTTGCCATTAGTTTTAACAATACAATATGTAGAAGAGGACCCATCATTCAATGCAGATGATGATCTGATTAGCATAACATGATTTGCAAGAAGAGATTTAATAAGAATAGTGTTATTTTTTGTCATTGTTATGAGTTGACCTATACAGGATAAGCTCCTTTAGGTAACAAATACTTATTTTATCAAATAACAAACCAGAAGTTGATCATTTCTTATGCCAAGTTATTTCAAATCCCCCTAATGTTCATTTGCCCATGATGTTCGTGTTCACCCCAAATAAAACGTACTTTCTACAAGCTGTTCATCTCCCAGGAAAAACAAAATGTATCACAATGGAAATTCTAATAGTATCACAACTATCAAAAGCAAGGGAATAAAGAACAAAAGGATAAGTTCTGAGTTCATTCTTCTCCATTCTGAACTCAGATTTTCCCTATCATAACCCAGAAATCTCTTCATCCTAAAGTTCACTGCAACCCTGAAATTCACATGTTGAAAGCATCCTCTGCCACTGTGACTTCTTGCTCTGAAAGGATGACTCTTGCTAGAATTTCCATTTAAGGTGGCATCGTATTTGTTGTACCATATCCTAGAATATTGCAGAACCTCCTGAATAAAATCCATAATCATGCATCAGAGTTTTGACTTAACCCTATGTGTGGGACAGAAACAACTGCCAGGTCTTTAAAATCAGAATCTGAGTCAGAAAGCAGAAAAGGTCTTTATTCTTTCTCATAAGAAAGAGCACAACCCTGTTCACTCAAGGGGTGTCAGCCAGGGAGTACAAACTGCTGAAGCTCACAGGCTTCTGTTATCCAAAGCCTAACCTGGACCACTCAGCTGTCCTGTCTCATCATTGGTTGTTGAGGTGGGCTCACAATCTCAAGCTAATTGGCGGTGCACAGTAATCTCAATCTTTTATTACCTTCTACTGAATCAGAAGAAAACATGCTCCAGTCCCTTACTTGTGGATATCTACACATCAAATGGGGGAGAGGGGGAAGGGAATTAGAAGGCCAGTGTATTTCCTTTAAGTTACAGCATTCTGGGGCCTATGAAAACTTAACCCTTTGCTGTCTCTCACACCCTACACAGAGGAGAAATCATGGAGAAGAATGTCTTGCATACTAATTATGACATGTAGAACATGACCACCGGAGTGTGTGTGTGTGTGTGCATGCCTTTGCAAAATCATTCATAATTGTTTACATGAGTATGAAATTCTTATTTAGAAGAAAATGACATATCAGTGCTACTTAACAGAAAAAAAAGAATGTTAAATTCTGGACTGTCGTTTTCAAGCTGCCATTTGTAAAGAAAGTTAACCAGATTTAAATGGTTAAACATTAGCTAAATTTTACCTTGAAACATGTCTTTTCAAGCCTTCATACGTGAACCCAAGATGATCACGAATCTAGGAGGAGAAAAGAAGTGTTTCAAAAGTAAGCACAGTTTTATCATAAGTTTTGTTTTGCTTCACTTATGTGGAAGCATGAATATAAACCAGCTTTAGCATCCATATTAAGAACATGGTTGCTTAAGTCACTACAGCTCATAAATGTTTTCTTTTTTATTTAAAGTAGACATTTGTGTGGCCCAGTGGGTAAAAGTGCTGGACTTTTGTCAAGTCAATGTCATGAACACCTAACTTCAAATCTAGTTTTGTGACCCAAGCAACTCAACCTCCTTTTCCTAATCTATAAAATGGGGATAAAAATAGCACATATATACCTCATAGTGTTATGAGAATAAAACAGTATACAGCACCTTGCAAACTTAAAAGGCTATATAAATACTAGCTATATTAGCTATAAATGCTAGCTTTATTGGCTAAGCTTGCTAAATTTATTTCAAGCTAAGGCACTACCACTTATTTGCTGAGGTTTAGTCAAAATAAGATTGCAAGGTGCCATGGTGATAGAATTATAATTCTACTGTAGGAATTGCCAATATAATCTCATTTTAGAAATAACTATGTTACTTTGAACAGAATTGAAACATAAATTTCATTCAATAAAGCCATATGAGTCCCAGAAACTCATAGGAAATACTAAGTAGTTGTGGTAATTTTAAGTTTTTACCATACTGAATTAAAAACAAAGAGTTCCTCCTAAAAATAATGCTTTCAAGATCTGGTCACATATTTACATACATTTAGATACACACACATACACACATGTACAAAAATGCATAGTGTGTACATGTGTGTATGTATGTGTGCATGTGGGTATATAGCTCATCCAGGGTGCATAAACAATGGAACCATCCCAAAGAACTGTTATTATTAATATTAAGGTTAATTGTGGAAATTAAATTTACCAAACATACACCTTGAAGCCTTGTCCTGATTCCAGAACACTTGCCTAATCTTGTCCTCAGAACTATATTTTACTCATGTACACCATAAGCAAAGATGGGATGATTATAATTGAAACAATTAGATGCCATTACTTGCTTTGAATTTTCTTTAGTAAGCCCAACAGTACTATTCCATCTGCCCTATCTGTTAGATAGATTGCATACCATGGAAAGGTGAAATTAGCACCTTATCTTCTACCAGGAAGACATCTGTAACATTACTTTTACTAACACCAAATGTTGTTTTTTAAAAAATATGTACTTTTTTAAATATTTAAGATAAATTGAAACTTGCTTTTGCAAGACAGCAAATACTATTGTAATTATTATAAGACTTAAAAGAAATTTACTCATAGACTTGTATCTCTGTGTCTCTCAGCAATGTGAGGCATCCGTTTTATATAAAAAATCAGAAAAATAAAAAGACTTTTCAGATGCAATAGCATTCTCACTGCCCAGATCACCCTGAGTCTGCAGGGGCAAAACAACAAAAGATAATCCTTTTAGAGTAAGACAGCTAAAACCTGTGCTGACCAGAATTATGAAACCTGATGTTCTTCCACTGTGGTCATGAATACTGGAAATATTTCAAACAAAAATCATGGCATGACACTATATAAGATATTCAGGGTATGTCTTTTATACAGATTCTACTAGATACCACCTTTACTCCTACTGCCTATAACAAATTGATGTCCAACCATTAGATGAGACCATAATGAAGGGGCTAACGAAATGTGTTCACCTATAGGTATTAAAAGTTCTTCCTAAACCCCTATCATCCCCATGCTGACCTCCAGACTAGGATAATGTGTCCATCAATGTAGAAGTAGAATGCCTGTCAATATCATTTGAGATCCATTTCAAGTTCTGCTCATTGTCAAGGTTGCTATCCATAGCCAAGGACATCAGATATTGACTCATACATCATATGACAAAGGAACCTACCTACCTTGAAACAGGACATCCAATGTAGTACCTAAATCCATAAAAATCAAGGGAAAGAGCCACAGAATAGTTACAGAGGCTTGTCTCCATTCTCTCTTGATACCAACCAAACCAAAGACCCACCTCAGCTGGATTCTATTCCCTGTTTCCTGATTTAGGTATCTTACTCTGGGATCCAAATCTCAAATAAGAGATCCATAGCAACTCTCCCATCTATCTTCTACCTTTGTAATGTTAATAGGATTTATGATCTTCCTGGCCCATTAATTGGCCTCACCTGGAGCCCATAGAGGGAAGCTTGCTTAGGAGAAGCTTGCTTGTAGGAAGGCTTTCACACCTTTTGCTAATTTCTAATTAGATACTGAGTCAAGAGGATTGTGATATCTTCTGGCTCTGAGAAATAAGTGTATATGCTATGAATTGATACTTTGCTTTGGGGGTTCTCTTATGAGAAGGATCTTGTGATTCCTAGTCAAGATTCTGTGTGGCCATATGTTCGGAGTTCCATAACCACTCAGGTGTAATGATTCTCTCGATCCAGGAATGTATGTAAAGTGTATAGTAATATTGCTTTGATTCAGGAAGTCAGAACCAGGTCTGTAGGTCTTTATTTCTCTGCTTGTATTTTCTCTGTTTGTATTTTCTCTGAAGTTATGCATGCTGACTTTTTACCTGAACCAGTGAATATAATTTAAAAGACTGTTGATCCCTTAAACAGCTATCTTTCCTAGTAAAGCAGATCTAAGAACCTGTCCTAGCAACCACCTTTGGGTATGCCAGTGTGGTTGCTGCTGCAACCTTCTACTAATATAGCTACCACCCTGATTAAGGTCCTCATTGAAAGAACCTACTAATTCGTCTTTTAAACTCATATTTCTACTCTCAAATCCATCTTCCACAAAGATTCCAAAGTGATTATTGTAAAATTCATGAATGACCATGACACTCCCCTATTCAACAAATTTCAACAACTCCCTACTGATTCTAGGATCAAATATTATTTTACCTTTATCTCTTCCTTTTTAATTTATTTTGTTTTATAATATATAAAATTATTAGCACAGTACAGTTATATGTATATATTTAAAATGTATATAACAGTGTATACATACCTATAAGTTATATATAATATATAAATGTACATAATGTTATATAAATACGCATATATTGGGTGGTTGCTCAGAATTTTTTACTAATACTTACAAAATCAAAAAGTTTGGAGATCACTTATCTGGATAATAGCAAAACTCTGCAATGAGGCAGAAATGCAAGACAAACTAGTAGCAAGGGTAATATGAATAGAAGATAGCCATCATTTCCTAAAGGTATAAATGTTCCTTCAAGCCCTGAAAAGGGGGTGCTACTTTCTTAATGGAGTCTTGCCATGATTATGTGTGACTGACCTGCTGTGAGTAAGAAGTAATCTATTTCCATGACTATAGATATAGATGAGAGAGACAGACAGACAGAGAGGACAATATGTGAATGTATTTTGCACAAACATTCTGAATAGACAATGAATTGGACTAAGAATTAAATAGGACATAAATAGACTGAATTGTCTTTGGAAAAATTGCACAGCTACTTTAATGATCCCAAACTGGCCCCTAAAGCAGAGGACCTTCTTTTTTAATATCAATAATCTACCAACAAAGTTTGACTTGGAGTCATGGAACAATACAGTATCTGGGGAATCAAGAATGAGCGGTATTGAGAAAGCAATAGAAAGACATATAATATATATGAGAGGATAATAAAAACAAGAACAATAATGATGACTAATAATAATAGAAGCTAGCATTGATATGCTATTTTAATGCTTGCAAAACTCTTTACACATATTCTCAGTTGATCTTCACGAAAACCCTGGGAATAAGTCCTCTTATTTCCCCCATTTTATAGATAAGGAAGATGAAAACAGAAGTGGCCAGGCATAAAAGACACCAAGGTCATTCACTGTATTCCAGGCCATTGCCAGTCATTTTGACTTCTATCTTGGCACTAGACACTGATGATTCTGGAAGAGAGAGAGGCCAACAACTCTGTGTACTGCCTCACTTAAAAATCAAATTCACTCTCCAGTAAAGACATCACACATTATCCACTCCTCCAACACTGTGATGTCATTGGTCTTCTTCAAAAATGAAGGATGAACAGCAATGATCTGCAGCTTCAGGAGTGTGTATGAATACTTCTGTAGTTCCTGACCATTCCATGGCTTAGTAAATAGTTTTATGAGTGGCTGCAGTTGAAACATTCAATATCTGAAAGCCAATATCTAGTGCTGTACCTCTCCATCCCTAGATCCTCTCAAAGCTCAGCACAAGCAATGTCTTCTATGTGAGTCCTTACTTGATCCCCCCAGCTACTAGTGCCACCCCTGAAAAAAATTAACTAGCATTGTTTCACCTATATTTTCCATATATGTGTTGTTTCCTCCAATAGAATGTAAGTTCCTTGAGGAACTTGGACGGTTTCAATTTTGTGTCTCTACTCCCAGTGCTTAGTATAGTCTCTGGCACATAGTAGGTACTTAATTAATGTGTTGATTAGCTGATTGGTACAGATTGAAACATTCCTTCCCTGGGCCAATATTAAATGCCCTTCTAACTTGTTAGAACTTACTGGATCTTGCACTCAGCACCCTTATGCTCCAGAGAAATATGGGTTATTTTTATGACACAATGAGGAACTGAATTTGAGTTGATAAGGCAGCATTCAAGATTCAAAAATCAATTCACATGAATGATTTTTAAGACTTGTTTAAAATTAGTGAGCTCCATTAAATCAATTGTAACATTTCTGTTATTACTGCATTATATCACCATAATGAAGATAATAAATAACAGGCATTTACTGAGCTCCTTTCATCTAAATGTTCCCATAGAGCTCAATCAATGTTATGAACAAAATGATTAGGGACTATGTATACAGGTGAAACAAAGCAAGCTGAATAAATCATATTGTTAATAATAATAAAGAGTTCCTTCATTCTTCTCACTACTCTCTACTCCCTCTCACCTCAGTATGCTAATTTAGGTAGGGAACAAAGGGCAAAATGTTTTGTTTTGTTCTGTTTTCTCCAAGTACTAATGAAAGTGAAGCCTTTATAAGTAAGAGCACACCAAAAGCTACTGGTATGCATTTTATCCCAGAAGTTAGAACAATGATGCGTGTGTGTGAACACATGCACATGTGTATCTGCATATCTTTCTCTGTGTGTGTATAGGATAGGGGAAAGGCAATTAGATTAATAAAGTATAATAATTGAAGCTTTTTGAAGCTTAATGTGGTAGAAAGGAAGAGTACTTGCGTTGTAAGTCACCTGAATAATACAGAAAAAAATTAAAACCAAGCAATTTACTTACTGTCAAACACCTCTACAAATTCAAATTAATTCTGGTTTTGTATTAATGACTTCAACAGTGATGCCACCCTGAGTAAATACCAACAAACAATTTCTCCCAACTTGATAACCTTCTGTAGCACCATGCACCAGGAGATTCCCAAAAGAATGCTACTGTGAACAGCTTTCAAGGTTCAGATTACACAGGAATAGTGAACACTCTTTATTCCATTACAAATCAAGGCAACAATTCAATCAATCCATGATACAATATTCAGTCTTCCACTCATGGGGCAACCATACATCAACTCAATCACTAAATACAATCATTAGAAAACCACACAAATTCTCCATCCCTTGGTGTCCATCAGACCTCAGTTTTATCCAAGGGGAGGCTTTTTCTTCATCCTGACTCTGGGTGGTCTCTCTGGTTACCTGGATCCCCTCCCATTGTCCCAGCTCCCCCCTGAATCTACCAAACAGTCACCTGGATTCAGAAGCAGACAGCTGCCAGGTTCTGATCCAGTCCTCAGAGGTAAACAGCTCCCAGGTCCTTGTCCAGTCCTCAGGGCAGTTCCTGGCACACACTGAAGTTCACAGGATCCATCACATTTCAAATCCTTCACCACTTTTCTTGCCTGGGACTCAAGGATCAGCCAGACCATGAACAAACAAAGTCTTATCCTGGTCATGCTTCTTCAGTCTTCCAGTATTTCAGCTGGCACTAGGACCCAGAAGGAATATTGGCCTCTGGGGTGGCCTTCACCAGATTCTGGTCTCAGGAAAACTCCATTTCAGTTCTCAGTCAGCTTCCAGATGCTGAGAGAGAATCAATCTCTCTCTCTCTCTCTCTCTCTCTCTCTCTCTCTCTCTCTCTCTCTCTCTCTCTCTCTCTCTCTCTCTCTTTCTCTCTCTCATTTCAGCTCACAGATGCTGAGACCATCCTGCTTCTCCAACAAGAAAATTCCAATTCTGTCTCTCTATCTCTGGAATTCTTCTTTATATACACACTGGCCTTCTGTCTCAGCCAGTCACCTTCCTCCACCAACAGGGGAGTTCACACCTTCTCAACAGTGGACAAGGTTCACACCTTCCATACTTAGCCCAAAGTCTGCTAAATTGATTGCAGTTACACCTTCCTATTTTTTTTTGCCCCAAAGAGTTCATATTGTCTCTGTTTCTTTAATCTTAATAGTGTAAAGAATAACAAATAACAGATAAGGATTGTAGTTTCTTCTAGAAGAAATCAGTGCAGTCATTATCTAAAATAGAAGTCTTTCAAATTTTTCTCCAACATTAACTACATATGCCTGAGACAGAAAGAGCTGCTAAGGTGAGGGCCAGGAAACAGCCTGAACTAAAGAGCACATGTAATGAATCATGAAACAGGGAAAATGTCTTTTATTAAACATCAAATGATATAATCCTAGGAGTTTATACCTTTATTTGTCAGGAAGAAAACCAAAAAAAATTAAATTACTTACAAAAATTGACTCTTTCCTGGAATCTAGAAGCATAAAATTCTTCTGATAATTGGTAAATGTATGTTGGTATCCAAGTCTTTGAAGTAAGTCTTTTTTAAGGTAAAACAAGCATTTAAAAGAATAACATTCATGGAGTCCTTGGTCATTCGCGGGATTCCCTTCCCATGTCCCCCAAGAAAGCATCCCCAATAACATTGTGAAGTAATCACAAAATCACAGAATGTGATTCACAGAAAGTACAAAAGGAACTTCACATTCATCTAGTCCAACTAATACCTTAAAAAAAATCCATGCTATAAAAAAACCCAACAAGTGAACATCAAACTTCTGTATTAGATCTCCAAAGACTGGGAACCTACCATTTTCTGAGGGAGCACATTCTACTTCGGGACAGTTCAAACTATTAGGTAATATTTTGCTAAGATGAAGCTTAAAATTTTGTCTTTTCAAATCATCTACTTCTATTCACAAGAAATTTTCTTCTTCCATTTTCTCCCATCTTCTGCCAAATGAAGTGTCCTACTTCCAAAAATAACGACTTGCAACTATATAGTATTTGACAATTCTCAAAATAATTTTATATATGTTATTTCACTTGATAGACAAAACAATTCTGTGAATGGAGACTTTTTTCAGCAATGATTTGACTTTTTATTTCATTAACATGTGGAACTCCTAGTGAGGAAACCATTTCTACCAATGCATTGTTAGTGTCATTGTTTTACAACTTGCATTGTTAAAGAATTTCCCAGAGAACTAAAAATTTCAGTAAATCATACATGGGCACACAGCCAGTATGGGTCAGAAGACTTGAACACCAAGGTGAGTTCACCAACTACTATGCAATATTGCCTTTCTCCATCTGCAGAAGCAATACTTGCAGGTGATATCCCATCCAAGTACTACCGAAACCTAACATTGCTTAGCTTCTAATATTGAACAAGATAGGTCAAATCTGGGATCGTACAGCCATAAACTATGAAAATAGGCAATATAAGTTTTGCATTACCATTTTATAGATGGAGAAACTCAGGATGAGATGTTAAATAATTTAACCAATTTCACAGAGTTGATAAGTAAAAGATTTTGCATTCTCAATTCTGCTTAAGTTCTATTTCAACTATACCATATTGCTCTCTCTTTTGTCAGAGGACAGTCTTATTGGATGGCTAATAGCAACCTTCTGGGGATTTCATAGGGAATATAGGAAAGAAAGTGTGTGTGTGTGTGTGTGTGTGTGTGTGTATCTCGCTACTCACAAGATATCCTTCTGATCAAAAAGGGTTATGTATTTCACATACATCACTCTAAGCAACCAACAAAATTCTACTGAAGGCTTATTGTGTGATCTTAGGACAGTACAGAGCATTCTGGATGGGGATAATAGAGAGAGAACATATATGCCTACAGGAACTCTGGGGAGGGATAGTAGAGGGAGAACATATATTCCTACACAAATATACATGGTAATTCTTTTCTGAAATCAGCAAGTGTGAAGTTCCTTATTTGGCAAATCTTTTTTGAGAGCCAGATTTTTGAAATGAGTTACTTTTTGAGTATAAAACAAATGTTCCAAAGAATTGACCTTACCAGATTCTGTGTGTGTGTGTGTGTGTGTGTAGTAGGTACTTAACAAATACTTGCTGATCACCAATTGATAAACATTCAAAGAATATGAACAGACAGTTTTCAGAAGAAATCAAAGCTGGCTGTAGTCAAATAAAAATGCTCCAAATCATTACTGATTAGAAAAATGTACATTAAAACAACTCTGAGGGACAAGTTCACACCTATCATATTGGCTAATATTGCATAATAGAAAAATGAGAAATGTTGGAGGGAATGCGGAAAAATTGGGGACACATGAATTGTTGGAGGAGTTGTCACTTGATTTACTTCTGAAGAACAATTTGGAACTATGCACAAAAACCATGCATACTCTTTGATCCTGCAATATCACTACTAGGTCTATATCCAAAAGAGATTAAAGAAAAAAAAAGAAAAGGATCTATTTGGACAAAAGTATTTACAGCAGCTCTTTTGGGGGTTAGAAAAGAACTGGTAATTGAGAGGATGCCCATCAACTGGGGAATGGTTGAATAAGTTGTGATATATGATTGTGACAGAACACTATTGTGCTATAAAAATTCTAAGGAAGTGGATTTCAGAAAATCCTGGGAAGATTAACACAAACTAAAACAAAGTAAAATGAGTAAACCAGAAGAATACCGTACACAGGAAAATCAATATTATATGATTAGCAACTGTGAATGACAGCTAATCTCAGTACCACAATGACCCAAATTCTGAAGGCCTTATAACTTAAAAAATTTGCAATCCACTTCCAAAGAAAAACAGATGGAGTCTGAATGGAGATTAAAGGATACTTTTTTAAGTTTCTTTACTTTTCTGGTTTTGGGGGTTTTTTTATCTGTGTTGTCTTTCACAACATTGCTAATTTGGAAATAAGCTTGGCATGACTACACATGTAAAATCTATATTAAATTGCCTGTCTTCTCAAAGGAATGGAGGAGGTAGATAAAGGTAGATAATTCAGAATTAAAAATTAAAAAAAAACAAATGTTAAAAGTTGGTTTTACAATGTAATTGAAATATATATATATACATATGTACATATATTTTTCACTAAAAAATCTATAAAAATATGTGGAAAGATGGAAAAACTTTATTTCAATCGTGGAAAAGAGATGAATTTTTATTAAAGAAATTGGAGAAATTATTGAGAAAAAAATACTTGTGGAATCTATGGATGACACCCACACTCACAAACCTCATGAATTGGGGTGGGGTAGAGAAGGGAGGGAGACAGATAACAAGGATAGATACTGTCACTACACTGAATAACCTGGTCACAACTCATGAAGAGCAAATCCTCTAACAGTGGATGAGTGATGTCAGTGGGTATACTATAAAGTCAACTTTTTTTAAAAAAAAATAAAATTAGGTAAAGAACGTGCCTCAATATCTCATTTTCTGCTCTTTCCAGGTTCTCTCTACTCCCCAACATGAGTACAGAGTGCTCAGGAAAGCTAATACCTCTGGTGTGAGGGCTGCTGAGCTCTTTTCGGGAATGCTTTCCACATTTGATGTCCACCTGATTCACCCAACTCTCATCTATGACTCTAAGAAGCTATAGCATGCATAGGGGGTCCCACCATAGCAAGCCATTTTGGTAGATGGGATAGACCAGGTTGAGGGTAATTAAGTAGTCTCAAACCCTTCTGTGAGTTAGAGGATGTCTACCCCAAACATGTGAAGACTCCGCTTGGTGAGTCAACGGCCATGAAGGTGACTGAAGCAGGCACTGTGGAGCACTAAGAATTTGATTCACATCCAACACATGATAGTCATCCACTGCATCCTGAACCATTGAGAGTCATCTTGATTTTTGTTTTACTACTGGATTTCAATGACTGGAAATGAGAGTGAGGCCAATGACTTCTTTGCACAACTCTACCTCACTTAAATCCAATTTATGCCCAAGTCAAAAGGCATACCCATACAATTTTATGATTTTTTTCCTACTTCAAAGTCCTGTGGTCACAGGCAAGTAATGAAGCAGCAGGTGCAGATACACTGGGAGCTTTAGTCACAACTTGCACATAGGCAGCCCAGACCATAATAGGGCCACCTTCTTACTGGACTAAAGCAGCAGCGGGATTCAGAAGACCACTGGGCAAAGGTGCCAGTAATTTTGGCTGCTGAAATGTATGGGGAAAGTCAGGGACTGGGTTGCTTTCAGAGATGTGGTCTTATCCGCTTAGGGGTCTAGATC
>CM053595.1:157113567-157125114 GCA_028646575.1 Pseudocheirus occidentalis
GAGAGAGAGAGAGAGAGAGAGAGAGAGAGAGAGAGAGAGAGAGAGAGAGAGAGAGAGAGAGAATAATGGTAGTGTGGACCTAGAGCTCAGTGTGTGCCAAGTCCAAGACTAGCCTCTGGTATGTGATAAAGTATGTCAACTTCTTCACGAACCTTAAAGAACTACATAAATACCACCTATTATCATTATTACTAGATTATAAACCCTGGGAGGGTCAGTAACTGTCTTTTTCACCCCTGTACCTGTTCTATCATATACAGAATAAGTCATAGCTAATATTTACATAGCACTTTGAAATTTGCAAAACAGTTTACATGTGTTAAGCCATTTGATGCTCACAGTAATCTTGGGAGAGAAGTGACATTATTTTCCCTTTTCAGCAGATTGAGGAAACTGAGACTGAAAGATCAAGTGATTTCCCCAAAGCCTCTGAGGGAGAATTTCAACTCAGCTCTGCCTGACTCCAAGTTCAGGCTTCTATTGGCTCTACCATCCAAGTGCCTCTACAGGTGTTTTATAAATGTTTGCTCATTTTTAATTGCTTGAGTTATCAGTTAACACTTGAGGTCCATGGAACTATGATGGTTTTTTATAGCATATTAAAAATACAGAGCTCTACAAAGAAGTATAAGATCCAGGCAACAGTCATATGTTCAAGCATATAACACACTGACCATGGAAATCAGAATTTCAGAATTGAAGAAACATCTGGTAGTGCACTCAAGACAAAAAGATAATAAGTTCTCTCTCTCTCTCTCTCTCTCTCTCTCTCTCTCTCTCTCTCTCCCTGTCTTTGTCTCTGTCTGTCTCTGTCTCTCTTTTCTCTCTTTCTATCTCTGTCTCTCTGTCTCTGTCTCTCGCTGTCTCCCTCTTTCTCTCTCATTATTGCTTAAATTCTGGTGTGCTAGTCTGGAGAAATATTTCAGTATGTTTGTATCTTAGGGAAAATATTAGCAGTAAAAGGATAAGAGGCTGCCACACCATAGTATTTTTTTTTAGCCTCTAAGTGAAGGTGAGGTGATAAGCTTATTGCCTTGATGCACCTAAGGGAATGCAGCAGTTTCACAAAATTGAAGACTCTAAGAGATCATATTTTCCCTCAAGCAACCTGCCCCAGCTGCCAGAACAGCTGCCCTTATTTTGGAAGTGATACACAAGGAGGAATGATAACTACTCTAAAAACATTTGATCCCTTTTCCTTAGACACCCATAGGCCACTCCCATCTACTTCTCTAACAGAAAAAAAAAGGCAGAGTGGAGGGAACAGAGGCAAGTCAACCACCAGCTCCTCCCCCTCAGTACTCCTTAACATTTGACTTTCCTATCAACCTCTGGGCCTAAAGGTTTGAGAAGGAAAGAAAGAAACAAACAGAAGAGTAGATGTTTTTTATCTGAATATAAGAATTGTGCAATGGGGAGCAACAAAATAGCTATTGAATGTCAATCAGTTAAAAGGCTAGAACCATGAATTGTTTTCTCTTTCTGTGCCGGGCACCTGGCCCATAAGAAGTGCTGAATGAATGCCTATGAACAAGCATTATTCTTCTCTGTTTCTGGAGGTGGTGGATTCTTCTTCCTTACCTGTTTGGGAAGCAAACTGTTGGGTGAGCTCTTGTTAAGTATTTAGTTGGATTAGATGAATACTTAGATTACTTGCAACTCTAAAAATTCTCTTGATTCTGTGCCTGGGGACATCTAAGGAAAAAATGATAAGATGAAAATCAATGTATTGAATAAGACTGTTTCTATGAGTTATTCTTGTTTCAAATCATATTCATCATAGTGACCACATTAAAAAAGGCAGAGTTTTGTATATAACTGCTGGATTTCTATCATTTTGACAGATGGTAGGGCAACTTGATGGCACAGTGGAGAGAGCACCAGGCCTGAAGTGAGGAAGACCTGAGTTCAAATCCATCCTGAGACATTTGCTGCTGTGTAATCTTTGGCAAGTTACTCAATATTGTTTGATTCAGTTTCCTCATTAGTAAAATTCACTGGAGAAGGAAATGACAAATCACTCAATATCTTTGCCAAGAAACCCCAAATAAAGCCATAAAGGGTGAACAAAAACAAAGCTTGAACAAAAGCAGAGACTGGTTCATTTTTGTCTCTATCTCCAGTTGTTGTTGCTGTTCTTCAGTCATATCCAATTCTTTGTGACCCCGTGGACCAAAGCATGCCAGGCCCTTTATCATCCCCTATTTCTTGAAGTCTGCCCAAGTTCATGTTCATTGTTTCCATGATGCTATCTATCCATTTCATCCTCTGACATGTTCTTTTCCTTTTCCCTTCAACCTCTTCCAAAAGGAGGATCTTTTCCAATGAAACCCATCTTCTCATTAAGTACTTAAGCTTCATCTTCAGTATTTGCCCTTCTAGTGAATAGCCTGAATTAATCTCTTTAACTATTGCCTGATTTGATCTCCTTGCTGTCCAAGGGACTCTCCTAAATCTTCCACTACCATAATTTGAAAGCATTGATTTTGCAGTACTCAACTTTACTTAAAACCCAACTTTCACAACCATACATTACTACTTGAAAAACCATAGCTTTGGCTATATGGACCTTTACTGGCAAAGTGATGTCTCTGCTTTTTAGTATGTTGTCCAGATTTGCCATAGCTTTCTTTATGTAACACAAAGACACAGGGACTCGATCTGTGACTCCACTGATAGAAGGACCTATTAAGAAGTAAAGTCCCTCTACCAATGGAGGTTGGTACCTTTTATGAAATGTGTAGTTTTGGAGAATTGCTTAGAATCCAGAAAGGTCACTATATGTTAGAGGCAGGACATAACCTTAGGACTTCTTGTTTCTGAGATCAGTTCTTTGTCTATTAAGCCAAGTTGTTTGTAATTTGCCAAAAAAAAATTTTGAGTCAAAAAAGAGAATCTCATAATTTTGAGGAAAAGGTCAATTTGCCCAACCCCCTCCTTTTATTTAGGAGATTTACTATTAGAGGGTTAAAAAGATTTAGACAATTAGTGATAATGCTAAGTGCCACATTTCATAATTTTCAGTCTAATCTTTTTCCCACTACATCATAGATGTAGTTTATAGAAACCCAGTCACAACATTCCACTTACCAAGGAGCATATTTTGTTACAAAAGTCATATATAAAGACAGGAGGAGATGTTTTAATATTTCATGTAGCCTTAATATAATTTAGTGGAGAGGACTTGAACTTTTTGTGCTTCACCTCGTCTCTCAGAATTTATCACCTTTCTTCTCTAAAATTTTAGGACCTCCTAAATCCTTCTTGGACTACCAACCCAGGCCTTTCCTGACCAGCCCTATACTATTACTGTCCATAATCTGGTGCAGAATGGTAACTAGGAATGTTATCATCTGAAGGAAAAAAAATTATTGAGCTGACAGGGGTAGGGTAGGATTAGTAACAGTGCAGAGGATAGTCCAAGGAGTAGTCTTACCATACCCCCAAAAGGGACAGGATCCTGCTTCAGGATGGCCAAAGATAGGAGGGTAAATTATTTAAGGTGACCCAACTTAGGGGTAGGGACTGGTACTGGGCAGAGAAAAATTCACCCTTCCTGCATGTCAATGTTCCATTCTAGTCATTGCTCTGCATGGTTGACAGATTAATAATAAAGAAAAAAGGAAAAAAATACCTGAGCTCCCCTTTCTACCCTTTACCATACTTTTTGAAAATTCAAAAACATAGTGCAAAATGGTTCTGAAATATTTCTAACAATTGAGGAAACAAAACCAAATGCTATATAAATAAATAATTACAAAATTTTTACCTGTGTTTTGTAAGTAATTTAAAGAATAATACATAAATATGTAAATAATTGATTCTCTGTATATGCTGAATGTTTATAAGGCTTTCTATCATCAAGTAGAGCTCTCATGGAGGGGAAAAACCATTTTAGAGTCCAAAGAAACCACAGCAATAACAGCTATGTGTCTAGTTGAAGAAAGAAGTAACTTTAGACTAACTGAATGAATATCTTTTGTCTAAACCCTAGTGAAACTGGTTTATGGAAATATGGTGATTTCAGACACAAAAATAATCCAAACTTTAATATTTTAAAAAAATTGTCTAGATATCACATTTACCTGCATATTCTCACAACTCTAGAGTTTTCTACACAGAGAGGAAAACAGTAACATGAAGACTTTTAACTTAAAGTGAGTGCCTTATTTAGGAGACTAAAGTTATAGTCCCCAACTTTGCTACTTAGCAGTTGCATAATCTTGGCCAAATTCATTTCTCTGGTCTATAAATTAATATCTAGCTAAGATAACCTCCAGCTCTAAGTACTTCTAGATCTTAAGTATTTATGAGTATCACAGAATCTCATGGAGCCAGAGCTAGAAGGATCCTTAGAGTTGATCTAACCTAATGGATTCATTTTATAGATGAAGAAACTGAGGCCCATAGACATTAAGTGACTTGCCTAAGATCACACAGCTAGTAAGTAGAAAAGTTTTTATTTTTTGACTTGAACTCAAGTCCTATGACTCCAGTTTAGCACTATTTCCACCATTCCTCACTGCCCCTATGTTGCATAGTCAGTCTCATCAGAGGTATTCTTTAAGTAATAAGGGCAGCAAAGTCACTAAATATTATGAAATTCAGAAAATTCATCTGTGTGGGTGGATTTGTAAATGCAATACTTATATCTGTATGTACATATTTGTATGATTTATCATTTACTTGTATGATTTATCATTTTTGAAGTACTATTTTTAAGCAAAATGTCCACCACCTAATCTGCCATTTCCTCTTTCCAAAAAAGAATTGAATATTGCCAGAAATGAGATTCCAATCATTCAACATTTATTTAGTACCTACTATGTGGAAGGCATTGTATTAGGCATTGAAGAAGATATGAATATGAATAAGATGTAGTTTCTGCCTTCAAGGAGCATATATATGAAGTCGAGAAATAAATTGATGGCAAAAGAGGACATATAAGGATAGCCAAAAACCCAAAGATCACCTAGACATTCTTGGAGAGTCAGTAAAATGACTCAAGCTAGCAAACTGTGGATGTAAATACTGGAGGACAAGTGCCTCAGGAAGACAGCAGCAAGATGAGGGACAAGACTCTAATCCTAGAAGAAATATATTTCCAGGCAAGAAGCCCATGTAGGAACTCTGGCATGGTGAGATAACATGGTTAACTAGAATGAGGGTCCAAGTAAGAGTCTCACTTACAAGGGATAGGGCTAAGAGGGCAAGCCCTGAATCTGGACTATAAGGATGGAGCCAAACTAATAACAAGCATGCTGTTTTAAGTACTCCCTGCATAAAATAGTATTGGTCCTGGAGCAAAAGTCTCAGTCTCAGACAAATTGCCCCCCCCTCTCTCTCTCTCTCTCTCCATCTCCTATATATTTGTCATGCAACTTCTTGTATACTTCCCTCCCCTGTTGCCATATAATTCAAATCCTCTCTGACCTCTCCTAAGATGAAAGGGTTTCATCTTTCTCAAATTTTTAATAATATCCGGTCTGACTCTTTTTCTCCTATCACATTATGCATTATATTATGGACATCTGGGTCTATGTCTTTCCCACAATAGACTGGAAGGTTACTGAGAGCATTTCATCTGTCTTTTTGTCTCTATAATCTCTAAAAAGTTTAATTGAGTCAGACAACAAATCAACATTTAAGTACCTATTACATTCTAGGCACTGTGCTAAGCACTGGAAATATGAAAAAAAATGAGATTATCTACTTTCTAGAAGATCACATTCTATCTGGAGAGTTGTAGACATGTATAAGTAAATATGTTAAAAAAAAATAAATAGAATATAATGGGGATAGAACACCACAAAATACTGAGCTCCTGTTACGTTCTTCATTTATAATTTAGTCTTCAAAACTCAAATGGGAAATATATATTTTTATACAGGTTTGCCAAGAGTATACACAAATTCACTTCTCAATTGCCCACTGTGAAACACTCTAGCTTAAGTGGGGTGAGCCGACTAGGAAAGAGTTAGGGAGATGAAAAATAAAAGACATTTTGCAACGAATGGGGAATTCTGTCATAGGATATCAGAATGCTTACCCATGCTTACTCAGACAGTCTGTGATGGGATCTAACTGAATAGTAATTGAGGGCAGGTGCAAAGGAGGGTGAGCTGTCACAAAGGATCATAAGAGATCATGGCTGTCTAGAAATTGTCTAATCTATGAAGCATAAATCAAGGTGGATTCAAGCACACCTGAGAGGGCAGACACAAGACTTTGTTCTTGTTAGTCCCCCAGGTGAGAGCAATGATAGGCCCATTCTTGGTCATGAAGAGGAAACTCAACTTTGATATATCACATGTAAGCCTTTTCATATTATCAGATCAGCTAGATGAGAGATTCCTTAAGTTCCCCGTAGGGCACTAGTAGAATTAGTGATGAGTTCCAACATGCATCATTGAGAACTCATTATGATTCATCCCTTCTCAATTATCTAAGAGCCTCCCTCTGTGATAAAGGAATGATCAAAGAACTGGAACTTAGTCTGATTTAAAATGCAAAATAATTTTTAAAAAATAGATCTCACTTGTAGTGAGTCTATTATTATGAAACTTTTTTCTTTTGCCATTAGGGCCACGAAACTGTATTTCGGAGCTCTAATATCTCGAAACCTAAATTGCATCAACTACCCTAAATTACAAATGAAATGTCAATAGCCAATGTCATTGTATAATACAGATCCCTTTTGCATCAGAACATACAAGTCAGGCATGGCCATGGTCAATGTTCTGTATAGAAAACCTTGAAATCAGTCAATGCTCCAGGATGCAGTTATGCAGTTTCCTGATCGCTTGGGAATCTCAAAGAATAGAGCATGGATTTTGAAATGACATCCTGAAGACCTCTCTCTCTCTCTCTCTCTCTCTCTCTCTCTCTCTCTCTCTCTCTCTCTCTCTCTTCCTCCCTCCCTCTTTCCCTCCCTTCCTCGCCCTTTTTCCATCTCTCCTTTTCTCTGTACCTCTCTCCATCTGTATATATGTATGTACATACATACATGTGCATGTGGGCATATATTGTTTTTCTTTCTTTTTCAGGTGTGTTCATGCCTGTGATTTCATCTGTCTGGGAGCACCCAATGAGGAAATTGTCTCTACAAATGTAGTTCAACAACTTTCCTAGAGCTTGTGGCCTTAAGGATTTGTCCTGGATACTGAGAGGTTAAGTGATTTATCCAAGATTTAGGCAGCCATCATGTCAGAGGTGGCACGTAGGTCTACATTTCTTTTTGGTAAATGTTTTCATTCTGCTCATGCCTATGTCTTCCCCACACCCATTCAGTAGCCTTTGTCTTTTCTCACATTTCAATGTGTCTCTATTCTCATGGGGTGAATGAGCTCTTTTTATACAGGTAACATAGTGTTGCCCCTTCTCAAGAATAGCAAAGATTCCAAAATGAATCACGATTATTAGACCTGGTAGGGATCACTGAGATTATTCCAAACAATACTTTCATTTTATAGATGAGGAAACAAAGAGGTGAAGGGTAAAAGGAAGGATATTTTCTCTGTAGTCAGAAGACAACTACAAGCAGGCACAGCCTAACAATTGCAGATCTTTGCTATTCAGGACACATGGGTGAATGACCTGTCCTTGATTCCTGAGTTAAGAGAAATAGGAGGCTTACATTAAGCACTTCATCTGTATTTTGTTCAACATTTGTACTGAAGGCAGTCACAATGAAGGTTTATTTTAATAAAGGATTGGGAGAATTGCAGTTTCTGAAATACATGTGTTTATTGTTTTAAATTAATTATTGTCTATTTAATTACACTAAAGTGCTCATTCCGATTATGAACAAAGTTTTCAGCATTTGAGAATAATACACATAATAGAGATAGGATAAAGAAGAACTATTTATGTGGGGAAGATGGGAACCGAGACAAGTTTCAATTGGGTGAGGCCACACAAAGAATGCTAGATTAATTTGATTAGTGTGGCCTTTGACAAAAGGGCTTTGGGGACAAAGCAGCCTTATCCTTGGGAATCAAGGAGAGTTTAGTGGTTACCTCAGGGTCTCCTCTTATCTTTGATGATGTATATAGTAACTGAGAATGAGAATTTGGTTGACTAATTAGCAGTATATTGTAGGTAAAAGAGCCTAGAGAAATGCCTCCTGCAGGTTGGGCATCTGGTAGGCCTTCTGTTAAAGACCTATGGAAAAATAAGAACAAGAGTCATATGAAATTATAAAATGGGGATAGGTTGCAATCCATATTGATAGAGAGAGCAGCCATATATGTTGTATATTGATAAGATCACATAGCTATTGAAGTCTTATACTTGGATTCAAAAAGTCAGCTTCAAAAGTCCAAAATATTGGTGTCAGTTCTAGGGAGTAGTTTGTCTGAAAAAGAAATTGTTTAGTTGACTGCAAGCTCCATGTAAGCCAACAATATGAAATTGAAGTTTAAAAATAAGTTAGTCTGATGCTGGACTTCATTAATAGAAGCATAGCATGGGAACCAGGAAGGCAGCAGTGATGCTGTACTCTTCCCTGTTCAAACAATATATGGAATATTGTGTTGAGTTCAGGTGTCACATTTTAATATTTAATTTAATTTTTTCAGATAACAAAAATCTATTTTTTCTCTCATTCCTTTATTGAAACAGAAAGAAAAAATATTTTTGTAACAAAAATGCTTTATATTTTGCCTGTATTATAAAACAAATTACAGCACTGATCATGTCTTAATCTACCCTGAGTTCATACTGCTTTGTCAAGAGATAAGGGACATGTTTTACCATGTGTCCTCTGGAATTATGGTGGATCAAATTATGGTTTCTTAAGTCTTTCAAAGTTATTTGTCTTTATAATGTCTTTGTTATTTACATGGCTCTCCTGGTTCTGCTTATCTCCTTCCACATCAGTTCAAACAAGCCTTCCCAGGTTTAATCATTTCCTACAACATAACAGTATTCCATTACATTCATGTACCATGATTTGCCCTGCCATTCCTTAATTGATTAGCTCCTCATTTTTTCCAATCCTTTGTCACCACAAAAAGTTGTTATAAATATTTTGTACATATGATTTCTTTTGCTGTCTCTTGTATCACTAAAGTATAGAAATAAAAGTGATCTTTTATTTAATAACTATTGAAGCATGGTTCCAAATTGCTTTCCAGAATGTCCACAGATCCACCAAGAGTGATTTAAAGAACTCATTTAAAGTTTTCACAAAGTCCCTTTATCATTTGTCATTTTCTTTTCTTGTCAACTTTGCCAATTTTGTGAGTATGATATGGAACTTTACACTTGATTTAATTTGCATTTCTTTAATTAATACTGCTTTGAAACACTCTTCCTATGTCTGTTGATAGATTAGATTTCTTCATTAGAAAACTGACTGTTCCTATCCATTGACTATGTATTGTTTGGGGAATAGCTCTCATCTGATCAATTTGACTTTTTTCTTATGTATCTTGGAAATGAAACACATGATAGAAATGTGTGAAAGATTTTTTCCCAAGTTATCCAATTATCCTCTTCTAATTTTAGTCACTCATTTAGTTTATGCAAAAATCTCTTAATTTTATGTAATAAAATTGTAATTTCATCTTCTGTGATCTTATTTTTCTTCACTCATTAACTCTTCCCCAATCCATAGATCTGAAAGTGATTTATTCTCTGCTCCTATAATTTGTGTCACAATTTATGCCTGTCATGTACTTATTTGAAGTTTATCTAGGTATGTGATATGAGATACTAGTCTAAACCTACTTTTTTACCTGCTTTCCCATTTCCTAGCAGTTTTTCTTTGTTTATTTTGTGGTAGAATAGTGAGTTATTATCCAAGAGCTGGGACTTTGGAGTTTATCAAATCTCGGTTTATCAAAACTATGCTCACTTGCCTGTATATATTACATACTTAATCTGTTCTAGCGATTGATCTCTTTATTTCTTTTCTTTTCTTTTTTTGCTTTTTGGAGAGGCAAAAGTAGAGCAGTTGGGGTTAAGTGACTTGCCCAAGGTCACATGGCTAGTAAGTGTTAGGTATCTGAGGCCAAAGTTGAACTCAGGTCTTCCTGATGTCAGGACCAGTGCTCTATTCACTGTACCACCTAGCTTCCACTGATCTCTTTTTATATTAACCAGCACTAAATCGGGATATCACATTTTAGGAAGGAAATACATAAACTGAATGGTATCCAAAAAAAGACAACCAAATTGGTTAAGGGTTTTAATATCATGCCTCAGGAAGCTGGGCACATTCAGCCTGGCATTAGGTATGATATTGATAACTGCCATCAAAAATTTGAAAAGCTGCCACCAAGAAATTAGACTGGATTTGCTTGTCCCTAAATGCACAACTAATAACAATAAATGGAAGCTACAAAATACAAATATAGATGTGATGCAAAGAAAAAAAAACATACTAACAATTACAACTATCCCAAGTGAAAGTCTGTTAGTTAGCCTCTTACTAAACATCTTCATACAAAGACTGAATGATCACTTGTCACAGATGTTTTAGAAAAGATTCTTGTTCAGAAACAATCATTTCTAAATCAGAACAGAAACTAACATCTTCTGAAGGCAAACTTATTGCTCATTGCGCTATCCAGGGGTGAAGAACCTGTGGCCTTGAGGTCACATGTGGCCCTCTAAGGCCTCAAACTTCAGGGAAGTTTGGATTCAGTTAAACGGCCACATCTTTCCATCATCTATAGCATTAGTTTTGTACTTGCTATATAGGGTTTTAAGATTTGTAGATATTTTCTTGGCAATTATATAAAGTTGATTAGAAGATCTTAGATCCTGAGCTAGAAAAGACCTTAGAGACCACCTTGTCCAACTTGTTCATTTTAAATGGAAAGAAACTGAAGCCTAGGGAGGCTAAGCAACTTCCCCAAGGTCATACAGCTAATAAGTCTCAGAGACAGGATTTGAACCCAGGTCTTCAAATTCCAGATCCAATGTTCTTTCTACTGTATCACTGTTGCACTGATTATTATCCTTCATGCTTGAAGATGACCAAAATGATATCACTATGATGGGGGTCAAGGTATAGTGAGTTCAACTATAGTTGATCAGACTAATATAAGCTCAGAAGACTACCACAGGTTGAGCACAAATAATTCACAAGAACATTTGGAGTGGAGATGTCTATTTGCACATCATATTTCTTTTAAGCTCCTGCAATTCTACTTTGCTCATAGTGCATAGCACCTTTAGTCAGTACTATGCCAGTGTCTCCCATGTCTCACAATCAACTCCAAAGTTCCTAAAGTCTAGTTAGTATCACTTCTTCTGACCTCTATGTGGACATTTATCTTATGTAAGTTTTCCATGAATTAGTCTTTTAGGCAAACATACTTTTGGCATTCAAACAATGTGACCAGCTCATCAGTATTACACCTTGCAGTAGAGTTCAAATGCTTGGCAGTTTAGTTCAAGGAAGGACCTCAGTATCTGGTATGTTATCTTGTCAGATGATATTCAGAATTTTCCAAAGAGAATTTTTTTTATTTTTAATTTTAATTTATTTTCTTGGTTACATCATTCATTTCCACAAGGTTTTGAGTTACAAATTTT
>CM053595.1:157125614-157149312 GCA_028646575.1 Pseudocheirus occidentalis
CTAGAATGATCTGATTCTGGGAAGAACAGATATTAGGAGAATATGTCAGGCAAGAGTCCAGGTGATTGTTTTGAAGTATGGGAGATACAGGTACTAGTACATGGCAGTAATGCAGCATTAGAAAAGTCCAATCTGACTGTATTAGTGTTATTATATATTTGATCATAGTTTGGGCCCTGATTGACTTATAGTGAATGTAAACAGGAATTGTTTCTGTTTTGGTCAGAAACGCTCAGGGTTTTTCCCTCCTAATTTGATTTTTTTTTCTGGACTAAGTTAAAGAGGCCATTCTTTGCCTTATTAGGTTTTTTGTTGTTGTTGTTTGTTTGTTTTTTACCTAGCCCTAATCATGGAATGGGCATTGTCTCAGTCATGAGACCTGCTAATAACATTAGCTTTGAAAGGCCAAGGTCTTCCATCACATCTGGGGCCATCTTTATTCATCCTGATGTGTTGCTGACCACTGGAACCAGAGGGCTCTGGAGGAGAAAGTGAGGTTGATGACTTTGCACAGTCCTCCTCACTTCAATCTAATTCATTTGTATGTCATGGCATCACTTCCATGATGTCATGGTCCTCTCTCAGAGTGAAGGACAAATAACAACATCAATAGCAGCAGCAGGAACAACAACACGTGAACAGTGGTCATTGCCCTGTCCATTTTTCACTTGCTGGATCCCTTGTTCTAGGTTTGGGAGTGGGGAGAGGGGAAAACAAGCATTTACGTAGTGACTACTATGTGCAAGACACTGTTCCAACCTTGGGAGTAGGTGCTGTCATTATTACCAATTTGTGGTTGAGGAAAACAAGGCAAACGGGAAGTTAAATGACTTGCTCAGTGTCACACAACTAGTAGTGCTTGAGATAATATTTGAACTCAAGTCTTCCTGACTCTAGGACCAGTGCTCTAACCAGTGCACCACCTAGCTCGCTGTATGATAAGAATCTCTTTTATTTTACCTTTCTAAGAGATGTAACTAACATGGAATTAATGACACAATGTTCTCTAGACTGAGTGCAGATATCCATGGTATAAACGTTATCTCCATAGTAACCATGATCCCAACACTTCATCTTCTTGTTCTCTGACAGTTGCAACATTCCCATTGCCATGGCATTTATCTCCTGGGCTTGGTCACACTCTTCACTGCCTGCTGGTACTAGTGCACAAGATGACAGTGTTCTTTTTGTTTGCTTGCATACTCCCTACAAGTAAATTAGCAAAGGAATGTTTTCACTTTGACATTTGTGGTATAGTTAATGAAACCAAACCAAACCAACCAAACAAACAAAAACCCTTGATATATGGAATCAGAATAGCTGGGATCAAATCTTATCTTTTGAACTCAGTACTTCTGTCACCTTAGTCTCCTCACAATCATTCTGGGTCTCAGATTCCTCTTCTACAAAATGAGGAGATTGAACTAAATGGATTCTATAGTCCTTTTAGAGTTTATGTTCCTATTATTAGGAAAAGCATAATTTCAAACGATCTTACTGCTAGCAAGATATTGCTGGACTAGTAGTTATTTCATAAACAAAAACAAGCGATGAAACAGTCCTCATGAATATCTACAGTTGCTAGCATGCAAGCACTAATAAAAGCTCTAGTAAAGTGAACGCTGGATGTTGTCAGTTAGGAAAGGTAAGGCATCATTTAAAAAATATCACTACCTTTAATGTTCAGTGGTATTATTATACGTGCATTCATGAAAAAGTAAAGCTTGACAATTCTGAAAACAAACAAAAAACATGAGATCGGTTTGGGCCCTAATTCTCCAAGCATCATTTTATAAAGTCAGACTTGACCCCAGAAATAAATGGCTAAGTGGCATGCATTTTGAGGTTTGCAAATGTACTTTGAGTACAGATGAATTCACCTTTAGATACTCAAATAAAGAAAGAAAAAAAAGGTATGTCAGTGTACCTATGTGAACTTCATTCTGAAAAATGGAAAAAATTGTTTTAACCTGGGGGCAGTGATTCAGTCTTAACAGAAAAAAGGAATACAGATTTATTTTCTGAAACAGCTTTCCTCTTCTGACATGGAAGTGACATCATGCTTCTTTTGTAATATGGCCATGGAAAAGGGTAAGTGAAAACATACTTTCCTTTCTGCTTACTTCCTTTTCATTACTCCCCATCCCCAGCCACACTTTCTGGTCTCTTCCTGTCTTTTATCTCTGTTCCTTTCATCACTTTAATTTGATGCTTCTTACTCCTTTCCACCAATTTCTTTCTGTTGTGAAACTCTCTTCTTTATTACTTCTATGTCGCAACCTCTTCCTACTCTCTCACTTTGCTTCCCACTCACAGTGGGAAAGTCACAGTGATGGCAGGTAAGAAAAGGGAAACTGTAAGCAATACCACCTGCCTGTTAAGTAACAAAACACACATGTACTGAATCTAACAAAATCTGTTTCTTTATACTGAGAAAGTAACTGTCTTACTGCATCTCTACAGCTCCCCTAGTTTTCTCCTCCCCTCCCCTCCTCTCTCCCCTTCTTCCTACCTCCTTTTCTCCTTTCTTTCCTCCTTCTCTCATTCCCTTCTTCCCTTCCTCCTTCCTTCCTTCCTTCCTTCCTTCTTTCCCTCCCTCCTTCCTTCTTCTCTTTCATTTTAGATTAAATTTTATTGAGAAAAATATATTTCTTGGTTTTGCAATGGATCAGATATATAGTAACATAATGAAGTGATTTCTCCCTTTCTTGACAATGAAATGAAATCATAAGTACTATCCTGGTTATTGAGTACAAACAAACCTTCTATAATCTATGAAGTCCATACAAACTATTATAATTAGTAGCTTCCTTTGGTCTTAGGATAACTCAGTCAGTAAATCCTTAAACATTTATTAAGTACGTGCTATGTTCCAGGCACTCTACTAAGTGCTACAGATATAAAGATTTACATTCTAGTACTGGTCTAGGACTTACAGCTTATTGGGGGAGATATGCATATTTAAAGATATAAACAAAATGAATACACGATAAACTTTGGGTTAGGGTACTGGCATCCAAGGGGATCAGTATAAGTTTGATGTAAAAGGTAATGGGAGTTGAGCCTGAAGAAAGATGGGGATTCTGAGAGAGGTGGACATCAAAAAGAATAATATACCAGGTATGGGAGAAAAGCAATTCAAAGGCATGGAGGTAGGAAATAGTAGGCCATGTGTGAGGAACAGCAAGAAGACCACTTTGACTAGACCATGGTATGCACAAAGGTGAACAATGCACAATAAAATTGGAAGGGTAGGGGGGACTGGGTTGGGAAGAACTTGCAGCAGGTGGGATTTTAGCTAAGTCCTGAGAGAAGCTTGGAAATTAGGAGGTAGAGATGAAGATGGAAAGAAGTTCAGGCATGAGGGACAACCAGTGAAAATATCCACAATCAGGAAATGGGAGATTGTGTGCCTTCTGTAAGAACAGTAAGGAGGCTAATGGAAAGTGGTAAGGTTCTGGAGGGCTTTAAAATTAGAATATTTTATATTTTATGATATCTTATATTTAAGGAGTTAGCATTCACGTTCCCCAAGGTTTCTTCCTCTATATTTATGTGGATTGATTATTTCTAACTCAAACACTGTATGATTTAGAACAGAATCAATCTTTGTAATGAGTGAAGACAACAGAGCTAAAAGTAGTCTTGAAAATCAAATAATTGTCCTAGAAATCAGGTATGCCTTCTATTATTCTGCAGGGTTGAGCACACTCTCTTTAACATTTAGCCATGATTACACAATAATTGCCTCATTTCTATGGTGCTACAGGTGCCAGCAAAGATAAGTCTTTGTACTTGTAATTTTGGTGGTGCTTATAGTCTATAGAATATGGCCCTGTGAAATATAGCCGTACTATTAAGTAGGGAAGAATCATGCATACCATATTTCCTTCTGCTGACAAGGTTCTATCATTCACTGATAATCCTGATAAATCTTTTCCCCAATATCATTAGTGAGGTTTTTTTGTAAAAATATCCATGTTTGGAAATCAATTACATGAAAATTGAATGCCCCCCCTCCTCATACCTCTCATCTAGAAACAAACAAAAAGGAAAATAAGTGTCCTTTTTATTAGTCTCATTCTACTATTAAAGACCCAAAGAGCCATACTCTGACCAATAAATCAGATGTTTTAACCATCTTCCTATTGCAAGTCACAGAAAATGGATTGAAGTAGGTTGAAGAAAATGATTTTACTGAGGATTATAGGTTCATTAAAATTAATATTTCTCATGCCTTAATTCCACAATTAAAATACAAATAGTAATCATATCTAAGACTTCAAGAATTAGTCACTGAAATGGTGTTCTGGGTTTATGGATGGGAACCAAGGGGAATTCCTCTTGTAAATAGAATCATTTAGGTTTTCCCACATGGTACAATGGTGAGAATGCAAAATTTTGAGTCAAAGGATCAGGGTTTAAATACTGGCCCTGCCACTTACAAGCTGCATGATTATGGATATATCAATCTCATCTAAAATGGGACAATAATTACACCTATTTCTCAGAGTTGTGAGGGTGAAATGAAATTATATTGGTAAAGCACTTTGTAAACCTTAAAATTGCACACACATACACATACACATACACAAATGCCATCATCATCATCACCATCAGTCCCTTTCAGCTCCACATTAATGGTCCCATTTTTACCACAGCTTGAAATTAAAATTCAAAGGAATAAAGAGATTGAAAGCCTTATTTTTTCTTGTTTGTCACTTTCTGAGTGACAGATCTATCATAACAAACTGTAGAATAAGTATGAATTAGGGATGCCTCAGAGAGTTTAGTCTTTGTCTTATGTATTTGGCATATGCTGTTCACCCTTACTTTTTGAAGAGGATCATTGACATCATGGGATTATATCTTGACTTGCACACTAATTGGATTTAAATGATGAAGAGTTGCATAAAATCATCAGTCATACTCTCTCTTCCAGGGTCACCCAAGCCCAGTGACATGACAAAAGTCAGAATGACTGATGATGGTCCATGATACAATGAGTGACCTTGGTAAACCATCTGATGAAAAAGAAGATGGTATCCTCAATTTTAGGACTTTGGAAAATAAATTCAACAAGTTAAGTCAAGGATTGTGTCTTTTTCATCATTGTTTTCTCAATGTCTAACACACTCCCATGCACGTAGAAGATATGTACATACATATGTACATACATACATGTGTGTGTCCATGTATTTTCCCCCTTCCCCAGCGATGGGATATATTTAGTAATCCTTTAGAGCAGTGGAAAGTCTGTCTTACGCAATGTTCTATTTTCAGGGTAAGAAACACGCTGATCCTCTGGTGTGGCAGAAAGCTCAGTCTCCTGAGGTAAACATTTTACTTGGTGAAAACTATAGTTCTCTCTGAATCAAATCAATTCAGCTGAATTCAGCAAACATTCATTAATCATCTATTAAAATCCAAATTCTGTATTAGGTTCTGGGGAGACAAAAGACAAAAACATGAAATATTAATAGCTAGCACTTATATAGTACTTACAAATACTTCATTTTATCTTTACAACAACCCTGGAAGGCAGGTGATATTATTATGTACATTTTACAAGTGAAGAAACTGAAGTAAACAGGGGGAAGTGACTTGCCCATTGTCACATAGCTAGTGATACAAAATTTAAACTCAGGCTTCCCTGAATCCAGGCTCAGTGCTGATTCCATGGAGACACCAAATAGTCCATACTGGTTAGGAAACAGTTCTTCTGGAGGAGAGTAACTGAAGTGCTTGGGAAAGCCCCTTTACCTTGTTACTTGTGATGGTCTGGGACTGCTCAGTGGATCTTAAAATAATCCTGTGAGATTGGAATGATAGGTATTATGTCCATTTTTCAGATGTGGAAATTGACACTTATAGTGGTAAAACAGAACATCTAGGATCACAGAATGGAAGGGAAAATTTTTCTATAGTGCTTACTATATGCTAGATGCTTCATAATTATTTCATTTGTTCCTTACAATAATCCTTTGAGATAGGTGCTATTATTATTCTCATTTTATGGCTGAGGAATTAAGGCAAAGAGAGGTTAAATGACTTGTCTAGCATCACACGCTAGTAAGTATCTGAGGCAAGATTTGATCTTCTTGATGCCAGGTCAAGTGTTCTAGCCACTATCCACTATCATCTTACTGCTTCTTTGCTACAGGATAAAATATTGTCAAAAGTGGGGATCTGAACCCTTCAGAACTTTCATGGGACCTTGAAAATAGCTGTGTTTGCTCAGCTTGGGTTTGAGTTGAAAATGAAATAACATTGGGAGTGCTGGGTTTTATCTGAAACTCTAACATAGCTAGCTGATAGGTGGTTAGGAAACTTTTTTTTCCTTTTTTAAAAGTAATTTTAAAGCCATTATTCCAAACAACAGGATTCTATCTGACAAAAATTACAGTGTAGCAATGTGTCTCATCCGAGTTGTCTATAGTTTCCTTTATTTGATGAAAGAATATTTCATGGGAAAAAGAAATCCATTTTTTCTCCTGCTCCTCCTATGAGACTGAATGTATTGCAGATGTTAATGTCCCTTGGGTGAAACAAAAGCTTAGGAGACATTTTTTAAAAGAAGATAGGTTGTACTGTATCTTTATTAACTTAAATCCAGTACAAGCAGTGCCTAACTCCAGGAAGATAGTTGGGAAATGGCTCTTCCAGACAGGTAGTCCCTTTCCTCATTTCTACTCTTGGAATTTTTCTCTTTCCCTCTACCCTTCTGTTTTTTGTTTATGGAGATCTGTGGCTTTCTGGAACCTATAGCTCTCACCCCCTTTTCCCCAACTCTCCAGTCACCACACTTAGGTCTTTTCTCCTCATCTCTTTACAGCAAGGTCTAGGATAGCCCCTTTGTGTCCTTAATGGCAGGTAGGTAAGCCAGACTTGTGGTAGTATGGGAAAATGAACAAAAACATTTATTAAGCATCTCATGTGCTGACCTATGTGCTAGGCACTAGAAATACAAATATAATAGACAGTGTCTTCCTTTAAATAACTTATCTTCCAATGGTGGAAACAGTACACATAGAAGAATGGTGGTGGTCAGAGGGAATCTGGTCTATAGAGAGGACCATAACTGTGTAACTGGCACAGCTAATCTAGGAACAATGACAGAGTTGGTTTGATCATGGACAATGGTTCTAGAACTGTAGTGGAATGATAGAGCATGAAAGGGCATTCACATGGCAGTAAAGTAGTTTAAGAGACTGTGGAGAAGCTGGCCAGAGAGTACAGAATGAAATGATTCATAATAGGACTTCCTGGAATAGTGGCCCAGGAGAGAGAGTTGCCAATGAGGTCAGCTAGACCCCATGTGGAAATTCCTTCAAGGTATGGTTTCTGGCCTCTATGTCTAGGAGTTGGCAGGCTAAGTAAAGGAGACGGCTGAGGATAAATTCCCCCCAGAACTGCTTCTTCATTACTCTTCCTCCTTAACAAAGCTAGTCTAATCCTTGGCTTCAAGATGCTGGCATCTGAGAATCGGTTTTTGGCTTCTAGTTCTCCAACTCTTCCAACCCATGTGATGTTGGGAAAGTCACTTAACCTCTCTATATCTCAATTTTCTTAACTGCAAAATCAGCATGGTTGTCCTGGACGACCTCTAAGGTTCCTCCCAGCCTTCTGATCCTGTTTTATATTTTCCCTATCCCTGTCTCTTTATATTTATTTGAAAATGTAAATAAATTTTCATTACCAAAATGCTAACTTTTACTACCTTTATGACCATTGATTTTATGGGTTCTAAGTTAAAAAAAAGAGAGAGAAGGTATAACTCTGTGTGTGTGTATGTGTGTTTGTGTGTAAGCTCACATATGTTGTAAACAACCTTGGATGTGTAATTAGAGGACATTAATTCAAATACAGCACTATTACTTCATGACTGTAAGTAGAGATATGTGTGTCCTTGGGTAAATTATCACCCTCCCCACCCAAGTCTCAGTTCCATTATCTGAAAAATGAGGGGCCTGGACAAGAGGATTTCAAACTTCCTGTTCTTTATCCTATGACTCTTAGGGGAGACTGAGTTAAGGAAATCTCACAGCATTCTACCTAAGCTACAGGGAGAGATAATAACTTAAAAGGCAGAAGAGAGCTTAAAGTCCCCTGGTCCAATCCCTTCATCTTACAAATGAAGAAAGTGTGGCCCAGAGAGTTGCCCAAGCAGAGTGGTAATTCAAATTGAGGTTTGGGAACTTCTAATTCATTGCTCTTTTTTTTTACCACCCCATAATATTTTGTACATTCAAATAGGACCTCCTCCCTTTAACCCCTATAGAAATATTTCTACATAATGCTTAGTTTCATTTGTGTGTTTTTTTTTTAACATTAGTCATGCTCTGGTAAATTATGGGTAAAATAATAATAGGTAGCATTTATATTGCAATATAAGGGGGGGCAAATCATCCTACAAATATCTCATTTTATCATCAGAACAACCCTGTGAAGTAATTGTTACTTAATTATCCAAATTTTACAAATAAGGAAACTGAGACTTGGAAAGGTGAAATGACTTTCTATGATCCCACAGGCAGTATGTGTCTGAGGCTGGATTCGAATTGAGGTCTTTTCTGACTTCAGGTCTAGGAATCTAATCTGTTGCATTACTTAGCTGCCATAAATAGGCTTTTATGGATGGGATTGGGGATTGAATTGACACTTATAGTGCTGTTTCCATGGGAAAAAGTGCCTTCCAACTTCTAGAGAACTGTTATCAATGAACTTTTGGAACACATCCTATTCATAAGTTGGGGACAGTTTGTACACTGAAGTTTCCTGCAGGCAACTGGGAGGAACAGCTGAGTCATCCATTTGCTGAGTCATGTTCCAGCTGCTGAACAGCTCCATGAGGTTACTTAATATTATCCTCCCCCTAGAGCATGACTATATAGGTTCTTTGACCCAATTGAGTCACCCTGTTCTTTATTTCTGGCACTCTTGTTTCCCTAGTAAGCTTCTCCTTTATCATAAGCATACATAGGAAGCTGCTTATTTCTTTGAAGTAGATAAAGCAACCCCTCTTCATTTCATCTGTCATTTCACCTCCACTCCAACCTGTCAAGAGGGAATTTATCTTTTCAATTCATTTAGACTAAAGTGAAGGTGAATGAAACACTTGTCTGATCCCTGCAATTCGTAATGTTCTTTTCTCCCCCGAATTATTTTGTAGATATTTTAAATTTACTTATCTATGGACATCTTGCTTCACTCAAGTAGACTGTAGGCTTTTTCAGAGAGGGATGTTTTTTTTGAGGGAGATGTAGTCTGTTTACCTTTTGTCCTTAGAACCATGCCTAGAACAGAGCAGGTGCTTAAAAATGAATGCTAAATTTAATTTAGTTGACTGCATTGCCCTGAGGCAGCAGGGCTATCATGGAAAGAACCATGGTAACAAAAGCAGGTGACCTGACTTTGGATCCTGGCTCCCATACTTAACTGACAGTGAAGTGCTGGACAAGTTTTCAACCTCTCTGAGCCTCAGTTTCTTCCCCTGTAAAATGGTCATAATAATTCATTATCTACTTATAGGATTGTTGGGAGGAAGCTGCTTTGTAAAGTTTAACATTCTATATAAATATCACCTATTATTATTATTACTCTTGCCATGAAGATTTACCTTTTAAAAGAAGAAAGTAAGGGGAAGGCAGTGCTTTCCCCAAAGGAATAAATCACTTCTGATGAATTTTAGATACAGTCCTATGTCATTGGAGTAGGAGAAATATTCTGGAAATGGAGTCCCATCAGGGTGACTCCATTCACCTGCATGTTAGTCTGGCACTGACTAAGGTAGGACTCCTTTATGAGTTGACTAAGGATTGAGTAAGGAGGTGGTCACAGTGGAACCTAGCAATTCTACTGTACCTCATGTAGTGGGAATGAAGTACTAAGTTGAGGTTCTGGATATTAGCTGTCTCACATGCCATGACATTCCTAAGCAGTTGTGCTCTGTAATAAATGCAATGTCCTTCACCTTTATTCCTCTTGGAATACTTGATATGATCCATTTCTTGGTTTTAATAGAATGTTTAAATTTTTATTCATAAGACCATGAAATCATAAAATCTCAAGAGTTGGGAGAAACTCAAAGACCATTTAGTGTTGGGGCTCCTTACTTTGGAGAGTTGCACAAAGTCATCAATCTCTCTCTTTTCCAGAGTCATTGAAGTCCAGTGGAAAGACAACTTTCAAGACAACTTGTCGTGTCCCATGCTATAGTGAATGCCCTTGGTGTCTTTGATGTCTGATCAAGCACTAGGCACTCCATGGTGCCTCTTTCAACTGCTTTAATGGCTGATGGAACAAATTGTTTTCATCCACCCATTCTGCCAGGGAAAGTCTTCACATGCTTGGTGCAGACAACCCCCTAACTCACTGAGGAATGCCTGACTCAGAGAAGACACTTGGGAACCATTCCTCCAGGCAGGTATCCTCTTTCCCCATTCCTACACGTGGATTTTTTTTCTTTCCCTTCACCCTTCTTTTTTTGTCTTTGGATACTTGTTGCTTCTTGAGACCATGTCTTTCCCCTACCCCACACACTTAAGTCTTTTCTTCTTATCCCTTTACAAGCAAGATAGTTTCTTTGTAGGTTTTTTGTTTATTTTTATTAGAATTTTATTTTTTCCCAATACATGTCAAGATAATTTTTAGCATTCATTTTTATAAGAATTTGTGATCCAAATTTTTCTCCCTTCCTGCCCTCCCCATTCCTAAAATGGTAGGCAATTTGGTATAGATTGTGTGTATATTATCATGTAAAACATTTCAATATTAGTTACACTTGTAAAAGAATAAACAGATCAAAAGGGGAAAAACACAAAAAAGATTAAAATAAGTGTAAACAGTGTGCTTCAATATGCATTCAGAATCCATCAGTTCTTTATCTGGGTGTGGATCATATTTTCTTTTGTGAAACCTTTATATTCATTTTTGAACATTGCATTGCTGAGAAGAGCTGACTCATCCATAATTGATAATTACACAATGTTGTTGATACTGTGGACATTGTTTTCCTGGTACTGCTCATTTCACTTTGCATCAGCTCATACAAATCTTTCCAAGTTTTTCTGAAATCTGCCTGTTTATCATTTCTTATTGCAAAATAGCATTCCATTACATTCATGTACCATGGCTTGTTCAACTACTCCCCAATTGATGGGCATTCCATCAATTTCAAATATTTTGCTGCCATGAAAAGTGCTGCTATAAATATTTTTGCACATGTAAGTCTTTCTCTTTTTTTAATGATCTCTTTGGGATACAGTACTAGTAGTGGTATTGCCAGATCAAAGGGTATGCACTGTTTGGTTGCCCTTTGGGCATAGTTCCAAATAGTTCATCTAATTCAGCCTTTTCATTTTATATATAAATAAACTGAGCCTGATGAGGTTCAATGCCTCACTTCAAGTTTATAGAGATAGCAAGGGATAAGCGAAATTTGAAGTCAGGTCTCATAAGTCCAAGTTCAGTGGGAAATTCAACCTTCTTTCCTCTACATCACATTGTTTCTCCCAATATTTTCTGTATGGAATCACCTGTCTTGAGGAAAGTATCTTATTTCTGTCATACTGATTAAGGACCTATTTGCACATAGTTTTAGACTTTTGATTGATTGGTTGATTGATTCTTTCAGAGCTCTCTGGGCCTTCTTGTGATTACATTAATTGGCACAGAAGTAGAAACACCCATCTCTTATTTGGGCAAAGAGCTTTGACAACCTGGAAGGCAAAGAGCTTTGACAACCTGGAAAGCAAATGCTTGGTAAGTAAATATAGAAGTTGTTTATTCCTATGAGCCTAATGTCTCCACATCAGCTGCTATTGAAGGGACTTGTTAGCTGGAAGGAAAATAATCCTGAGACATTAAAATGGACTAATGGGAGAAGCTGTGGGATCTCCTTCCCTAGAGATATTTAAGAATAGGATATAGATACATTTTTTGGAAGCATTTAGATGCAATGCTAACTGGAAGCCGATGATTTCTGGAATCCTTCCTAATTCCTTGATTCTTGTGTTATAGGGCCATTTAATGCCACAATGGGAAAAGGTTTTTGTTTTTTGCTATTCCCATTTAGAGTAAATTTGACCTGTCAGAGGGTATTGGATTTCCTAACTAGTTGATTTATTCTGGGATCTATGAATATTTCAGAATGCAATCAATTGCATGTTTTATAAACTATAAACTATGTTTACTGCCTAATTTATTGAACTGAATCAAAGTAACTTGCAAGCTAACTAGAAGAATACTCATAGCAGAACCAAGACACCAGGACTTCCTGTTGCTGAAAAGCGAAATGCATTGGTAAAGTTGTATGAAAATCATTATTTCTCCAAAACAGGAAAAATGATTGGGGGAGGGGGGCAGGGCTGAATGGAAGAATTCATAAAATCAGCTTTTTAAGTTGCCTAAGGGCAGACAGGCTACAAATTTCTTATGGCTTCTCTTACCTTTAAATCAGGTGCAGAAAGCATGCTGCTCTTATTAAAGAAGTGTTTTCAGATCTCCTTCCAGCCTAGCTGCTGTTTTTGTCCAGAGGTGTCAACAGACTCAAAGGTCATCTGTTTCTAAGTCTCCCTTTTCTCTGTGTGAAGAGTTGTTTCTGTTGGACTTGGAGGCATTGCTGCAGGGGGCTCCTTGGCCAATCTGGAGAGAGAATCACAATTCTCTGTCCAACTCCCAGTGAGTCTTTTCACATCCCCAGGGTGTTAACACTTAGAGTGATTTCATTACGTTTGGATATAGCTGAAGTATTGATTGGACTTTGAGGAAGCTAAGAAAGGCCTGGGCTATGTGTTGCATCCACTTGTATCCACACAGGTATCAAAGTCTGTCACCTTTCTGTTTCTCCGAAGGCAATAATAACCCTCATAATGATCCTCAAAGGAAATTTCAAAGCAAGCATTCAGTTTTTTTCCTTTGGACTTTCTGGTGAGTGTATAGATTCTTGAGGAAAAAACCCCAAGTATAATAATTGGTTTCATGCAGGTGTTTTTCAGTGAGTACTCATTAATATTAGGTTACTCACTGAAAATTCCCAGACCTTAGTTTTGACAAGATTATAGAATTGATGAGATTAGGTGTGGGAGACTAAACAGCACAGGGAAAAAGGACAAAATGTTGTAGGAGAAAAAGCACAGTACAAGAAAACCCCTAGCATCCTTCAAGATTCGGCTCAGGTTCCTGTGAGAAATCTTTCCTTTCTTCCTTCCTCTTTTCTTCTCTCCCTCCCTCCCTCCCTCTCTTCCATCCTCTCCTTTCTCTTCTCTCTCTTTTTCTCTCTCTTCTATCTTTTTTTCTTTTCTCTTTCTCCTCTTTCCTTTTCTTTCAATTGTTTAGTCATTTCATTCATGTTCAACCCTTTGTGACTCCATTTGTGATTTTCTTGGCAAAGATCATGGGCTACTTTGCCATTTTCTCCTCCAGTGTATCTAGTTTGTCAGGCAACCAGAGGTTAAGTGGCTTGTCCAGGATCATACAGCTAGTCTGAGGCTGGATTTGAACTCAGGTCTTCCTAACTCAAGACCCAGTGCTCTATTTACTGAACTGCCTCTATTTTCAATTAATAAGCATTTATTCATCTATTTTATTTTACCTCACACGTCCCCCAATCGTTCTGGGAAAAAAAATGAACCCTTGTAGCAAATATGCATAGTTCTACTAGTTATTTTTCAAAGCTAGCATTTACATGGTAACACACACACGCACACACACAGAAATACACACAAACTCCGTTGGCTCTCATAAGTGCTCTATCTTGTAGGTGCCTTGATTACCCTTCTTTATAGATAAAGAAATAGCATTTGAGGTTAAATGACTTGCTCTTTGTTACAGAGCTAGTATCTGAGATAGGATTTGAATTCAGGTCTTCCTATCTCCAATTTAGTTTCTATCTAATGTGCCAGCTAATTACCTGTAGTAGTAGCTAGTATTTTTATAGCACTTTAAGCTTTTTAAAGTACTTTTCAAATATTATCACATTATATCCTCTACAACAACTCTAGTGGTTAGATTCTGTTATACTTATTTTACAGATGAGAAAACTGAGGCAAACAGAATTTGAGTGACCTGCCCAGGGTCACACAGCTAGTCAATGGCTAAACCAGGATTCAAAATCGTGTTTTCCTGACTACAAATTGGAAGCTTTAGCTACTGCACCACTTTACTATATATTAAAGTATTTTTCCCTCTTTAGATCATCATGTATCAATTAGCCTTTTTGCAGCTTGTATACCCCAAGTAGACTCTTTGAGGTTAAGGACTATTTTTATTTGTTTGTTTAGGTTTTATGAGCCTTGTGCCTGGTGCAGTACCTTGAATATGTTAGTGCTTGATAAATTCATGATAGATTAGACAGGTCTAGACTTGGGTTTGGGTCCTGGGCAAAAAGTTGTGGGCAAGTCGCTTGAAGGAGCTGTGCTGGGTACTGGGCTTACAATGCATAAGTGAGACTAGTCCTTATATTCAAGCAATTTCCATTCTAAATGATCAATACCACATGGTGGAGAATAAAGACTAAGAAACAGATTCTTTTGGTCTAGGCAACCACAGGGATTGCAAGAAGATACACAGGGCCATAGATTGTCATGAGCTTTGTGGTAGCAGTTTTAATTTTAATTTGATTATTATTCTCGGATCAAAAGATGATTTAAAAAAGGTTTGTTAGGGGAGTGGAGGGAAAGAATAATATTGATGGCATCAGAATAACTACTATGCTGCATTTACTGAATAGGCTCTGGTTTCTTGATTGATGGCTTGTTAAAATGATTTGGGAGCTGACCAGATACGTAGTGGACTAAGACAAATTTTCACTAACTCATCCACCAGTCAGAACAGCTCATGCCCTAGTTAGGACCCCAAAGATGAAAGGATTAATTCTTCCTAGCTCTGTGGGTGGGTGAAGTGGAGTTTCTGGAGTTCCAAGACTACAATCAGGGAGAATATTCATGACCATCTAGGATGAGATGATGATGATAGTGGTAGTGGGAACACAAACGATAAAAAGACTGAAGGGATGAACACAATTTGGTGACTAATTTTGTCTAAGTGAAAAAAAATTGTAGAACAAAGTTCATTGACCTTGAAATTTGTTCTCATGTACACCAAGAAATTGCATTCTAGTAATAAAGTCTTTGAAGAGATACTAAGCCAAACATGTTGCCAGTCACTCCACTAGGGCACAGACTCCTCCATATTCCTACATTCTGGTCTTTTGGAAAATGTCAAGTTGAACAACAAACATTACTAAGCACCAAATATTTGCATGTTAAATATGAGTTGGTTCTGATTCAGTTTGAAGAGCAATAATTAAGTGTTTATGATGTGCAATATAGGATGCTAGATACTTGTGATATTAAGACAAGAAGTGAGACTATTCTTGTCTACAAGGAGCTTGCATTCTTCTTTGTCATAGTTCATATCCATGCTGATGCTAGAAACAATTCTTCAGCCCCATCTTTCAATCTAGTTGGCACCAAATGTATATATTTATCATTGTGGAGAGTGGGGTGGGATAGCCTTTAAAAACTATTAAACTAAAGAGATATAATAGTCTCAGGGGGAGAGGTGTTGGGGCTAGCAAGGGACACTATACTTTTAAAAACTATCACATTAATTTTATGTAGTGGCAAACTTCAATTTATTCAGTAGTGGATTTCAATTATGTTTCTAATTTGCAATGTTGCCCTCGAGTAGATCTCAAATTAGAGTGCCAAATGCTGAGGACTGGCAAAACAATGACATTGCAATTAGAGACTTCTGAGATATTCAGTTTACTATTTGAGAAGTTTATAAATTGTTTCTTATCAGTTGGTAAGTAATGATGAGCAACATTAACAGAATCATAGACTCACAGAATTTGAGAATAGAAAGAGACCTTAGCAACCATATATCTAGTCCAACATCTCCCTGAAATTAATATTCTCTGTATGAAACCTGACAAGTAATCATTTAACTCCCATTTGAAGACCACCAAAGAAGAGGAACTAACAATCTTTTTTTTGTACACATCTGTTGTTATGAGTTTTAAATTCCACTCTGCAAGCACCATGTCTTAATTCACCCCCTTTTCAATGTCTACCCATTACTCTAGACATTCATTCAGATTCAGTAACATTTTTATTCAGATATTTAATACTTCCTTTCTAATAGGCACTGTTGACTGCCTCCTTCTGGTTATTCTTTCCTCACTATGTTTTGTGACAATACTCTCTCCTGGTTCTCTTTTATCTTTCCAGCTGTACCTTCTCAGTTCTTTTCACTGGTTCTCATCCATGCCATATGCTCTAATCATGAGCGTCTCCAAAGGCATTGTCCTAGCTATTCTCTTTTCTCTCTGGCATCTTACTTGGAGATCTCATAAACTTACATGGGTTCAGTTATCATCATTGTGATTCCCAGATTTACACATCCGGCCTATCTCTTGACCATTTGTATTTATCACCAAGTGCCTTTTGAATATCTTGAATTGGATTCCAATAGGCATTTCAAAATCAATATATTAACATGACCAAAACAGAACTCTTTCTTTTCTTAAATTCTTTCCTATTACTTTAATATTTTTCTTTCCTATTACTTTTCCATCACTATAAAGGATAGTTGGAGGGGTTAGAATTTTGGGGGATACTTATATTTACCTAAACATGAAATTTAGGTATCATCCCCAAATAACTTACCCTGCATATACTTTGTTGTTTTTGTGGCTGTTGTGGTTATTCAGGCATTCCGTAATGTTTGACTCTTTATGACTCCATAGACCATAGCACGCCAAACTCTTCTGTATTCCACTATCTCTTGAATTCTGTCCAAATTTATGTTCATTGTTTCCATGATATTATCTATCCATCTCTTTCTCTGCCATCCTCCTTTCCTTTTGCTTTCAATCTTTCCCAGCATCAGGTCTTTTCCAGTGAATCCTGTCTTCTAATTTCAGTTTCAGTATTTGATGTTCCAGTGAGTAATCTGAATCAATTTATTCAGTTATTGACTTATTTGATCTTCTTGACATCCAAGAGACTCTAAAATGTCTTCTCCTGCACTATGCTTCAAAAGCGTCTGTTCTGTGATCCTTAGTTTTTCCTTAAAGTCTAACCCTCATAGCCATAAATTACTACTAGAAAAGTAAAAAAAAGAACCCATAACTTTGACTATATGGACCTTTGTTGGCAAAGTGATGTCTTTGCTTTTTAATATGCTGTCCATATTTGCCATAGCTTTTCTTCCAAAGAACAAGAATCTTTTAATTTCATGGTGGCAGTCACCCCCTTCAGTGATCTTTGAGCCCAAGAATATAAAATCTGATGGTGCTTTCATTTCTTCTCCCTCTATTTACCAGGAAGTGATGGGACCAATTGTCAAGATCTTAGTTTTATATGTTAAACTTCAAGGCATCTTTTCCATTCTCCTCTTTCACCTTCATCAAGAAACTTCTTAATTCCTCTTAATTTTCTGCCATCAAAGTGATATCATCTATATATCTGAGATTGTTGATATTTTTCTAAGCAACCTTATTTCCAGTTTTTGATACATCCACCCTGGAATTTCTCATGATGCACTCTGCCTATAAGTTAAACAAATAAAGTGACAATATATAGCCTTGTTTTTAATACATATTCAGGCCACTGCCAAATCTTACCATTTCTACCTTCCAAGAATTTATCTGCCTTCTTTTCTCCATTTACAGTGTCTCAAGTGAAGTTCAAGATGTTATGACCTTTTACCTAACTGATCACACTAGCACTCTAATATAAGAGGTTCTCTACCAAGGTGGTCACAGTGTCAGAGAAAAGGGGGGTACATTCAAGAGTTGTTATGAAGATAGAAATGACAAGAAAAGGGGTGTATAAGAGAGTTAGAAGTGGGGGATAAATATTAGGTTGATAGCTTGGGTGATTGGGCAGATGGTGATATCTTAGACATTAATGGGGAAAGTTAGGGAGAGTGAAGGTTTTTTTGGGAAAGCTAATGAGTTTAGTTTTGGACATTGTTGACTTTTAAGATGTCTATGCAACATTCATTTCAATATGTTTAATAAGCAGTTGAAGATTTAAGAGTAGAAATATGTAGAGAGGTTAAGACCACACAAATATATCTAAGAAAAATCTGCAAAGAGATGATAATTGAAGACATGGGAGCTGATGTGGTATTTTTAAAAAGTGCATGTCTGGGGGCGGCTAGATGGCGCAGTGAATAGAGCACCGGCCCTGGAGTCAGGAGTACCTGAGTTCAAACCGGCCTCAGACACTTAACACAAAAAACTAGCTGTGTGACCTTGGGCAAGTCGCTTAACCCAACTTGCCCTCCAAAAAAGCAAAAAAAAAATGTGCATGCTGACCATGTCACCTCCTTTGCTTTTGGTCACTTCCAGGACCCAATGTAAATTTCATTTGGTATTTAAAGCTTTTCATAGTCTGGTCTCTTTCTATGTTTCTGATCCTCTTATACTTTGCTCTCTTCCACACATTATGTCCCAGAATGCTGTCCTACTGGTAATTCCTTGAATGTATCACTACATCTCCAATCTAAAGCTGTCCTCTATGCATAGAATGCTTTATTCCTTGGAACGCTTTACCTCCTCCCCCATTATTCCTTAGTTTCTCTTACCCCTTTGAGAATTCTCAAATCCTACCTACTCTAATTACTCTTTCCCAGTCTCCCCATTTCTAATTCATTCCCCTCTTGTGGTACCATCCATCATTCTACTGTCTCTATATTTTATATGTACCTAAAATTTGACCTAGTTTTCTCCATTTTAATGTAAAGTTTTAATGTAGAATCCTTGATGATGAGGACAATGTTTTTGCCTTTATGTTACAAGTGCTTATAAGGCACAGGGCTTGGCATATGATATGTATCTAATAAATACATATTAACTTGACTTTATTAAAGTGATTTCTTCTATTGTTTTTACCTCTACCTGTGTTATTGCTTATTTTAGTACTCTTTTCTTGGTAATTAATCACAGAATTTCAGAGTTGAAGGATCATCTCAGTTACCATTTAGTCCATCTAAGTAAGCATTTACAACATACCAGACAAGTGGTTGTCTGGCTCTTATTCAAAGACCTGAGGTAGAAGACATTTCTACTTTTAGGTTGTTGTAACTAATAGGAAATCTTTCCTTATGGGAACCTAAATTTGCTTCTGCAATGTCTACCCTTTATAGATTTTCCTCCCTCTGTGGTCAAGCAGTACAGTTTTAATCCCTTTTCCATATGGCAACTTCAAATACTTGAAAGCAGTTCTTATGGCCCCCTTATTCTTCTCTTTTCTAGGTTAAACAGCTCCAGTTTCATCAACTAATCTTCATACATCCTCTTCACCCTATTGCTTGCCATCTTTTGGATGCTTATTAATGACCTTTATTATTAATATTAATGACTTTTCTAGGTAGGGACATTCAGAACTAAATACAGTTATTTATACTGTGATCTGATCATGGTGGAATACAACCTTAACTGCAACCACATGAGGCCCCTAATGTCCTCATTTCAGTATTCCATGCTTTTCATAATGCAGCCTAGGATTGCTTTAGCTTTCTAGGCTGCAGCATCACATTGATGACTCAACTACTTGGTCCTCCAAAACTCCCAGATCTTTTTTTTCTCCAGATGCATTGCTATTCATATAGTTCAATAGTGAAGGCTCATTTTTTAAGCTTTTCTTTACATTTATCTCTTTTAAATTTCATCATGGTGGCCATAGTGATACATGTCTGTAATCTCTGCTGCCAAGGAAATTGACAATGATAGATGTTTTGAGCTCAAGAGTTCTAAGGTGCAGTGGGGTCAACTGAGTAGTCATCCATACTAAATTTGGCACCTACAGAGTGAGGCTTCTGGAGTAGGGGAGCCATATATGGCATAGTTAATAGGTATGGGTATGCATATACACACACACCCACACCCACACACATATATCTCACATAGATGACACATATATGTCCCCTGCTCCATGTACATATATGTATATGCATGCATTCCCATAAAATTTGCTAAATGTATATATTAAATATGCATACATATATATACACACATCAGTGGGTGAGTTCTTTGTACACCTATATCCATTTCTTTAAGCAACTCAGATTTTTTTAATACTATGTTGATTCCAGACTTAGTAGGGATACTTGATTGATTTAACCTGCTGAAGCTCAGAATTTTAGAACTCAAGAGATCTGCCAGCCTCAGCCTTCATGAGACCTGGGATTGTAGGTGCACATCCCCATGAAGCTAGGTGGTGCAGTGGGTAGAATCCTGGACTGGGAGTCAGGATCACCTGAATTCAAATTTGGCTTTAAACTAGCTGTTTGACCCTGACAAGTCCCTTATCCTCCTTCTGCCTCAGTTTCTTCAGCTATAAAAGAGAGATAATAATTTCGTTTATGTTACAGTGTTTTTCTGAGGATTAAATGAGATTATACTTGTAAAGTATTTAGTGCAGTACCTGGCACATAGTAGTCTCTTAATAGATGTTTCTTAGCTTCCCTTTCCTTCCTTATACTCAGGAAGAATTTTGTTCTCAAGATCTTTCCATTCTTTCTTGAATGACCCTGGCATCCGATTTTAGTGCACAGGATCATAGGATCAAAGAGCTAGAGCTCTGAGGGGTTGTAAGAGTCATCTAATCTAATAGTCTCGTTTTGTTCTTGTTGTTGATCTTTCATTCTTGAAGAGCACCAATACAATCATAAGAATGATGTCTTGACTTGCAAGTAAGTCGTATGTAAGTGAGGTAGAGCTGAGCAAAGTTGTCAGCCTTGCTCTCTCCTCTAGAGTCAACGAAGTCCAGTGACAAGACAAAGGGCAAGATGCCTGATGATGTTCCAGGATGCAGTGGGTGACCTTGGCTTTTCTAAATTAAGGCCTTTTCGTGGTCTCTGTCTGAGGCCCTGCTCATTCAATGACTGTGGGCTAGGTAAAAACTGAGACAAAAGATGACTCAATGTACCATCATAAAGATAATCTGGGAGAGAAAGACCCTCCATTTTATAGATGGAGAAGCTTAGGACCAATCATAGTAAGTGCATTGCTTAGAGTCACAAGTTAGTAAACATATGAGGTTGGATTTGAACCCATGTCCTCTGACTCCAGAGCCAGTGTTCATTCCACTGTACCTATCATGTCTTTGATCTCATTGACATCTGCAATCACAAATTCCAGGATGGTTGTTAGACTGTTCTGGGTTTTTCTTATTTTTATGAAAAACATAAATAGTGTTCCCATCCCCCATTTTAGTGCCCTTATGACAAGATTCTCATGATTTCTGCCCCAGTACCTTCTTGTTAGTAAGAATTAGGTCCGCAGGATAATTTCCTTCCCTTTGTTGCTTTCTCCACTTTTATGAACATCACAATTATCTCTAAGCAAGTCAAGAAAATTTTAGTAGCCCTGTTTTTTGCTAAAGAGAGTCTCCTAGTAATTATTTCAATTACTATTATTTTAGGCCCTTGTATTAGGCTTTGTATCTGTTTTCAACATCTGTTCTTAAATTTTAGTTCCAAATTCTCTCCCTTCCTTCAGTCCCTCCCCCACACATTGATAAGGAAGCAATATGATAGCCATTATATATGTGAAGTCATGCAAAACTTAAAATCTATTATTTAACATTTATTTTTTTAAAACTGTATATTTATTTCATAAATTCTTTATCTTTATCCTCTACCTGTTCAAATGTTTGATAGTATACTCCAGTGATAGACAGTATTACTTTTCAGTCCTTTGCAGCCTTGTTTACAGTCACACTCAATTGAAATTGGTTTCTCCAACATTCTCCATGATTATCATATCTAATGGATTTTTATCAATGCTTACCCTTCTTGAATTCTCTCCAGAATTTACCACTGTTAATTGGTCTCTTCTCTGGAAAATTTTTATGATACTGCTCTTTCTTTGTTCTCTTTCCAGTCTGGCTATTCCTCAGTCTCATTTGCTGTATCATCAGACATGTGCCTCCTACTGGAAAGGGCTCCCTTGAGATATAGGTGAGTTCCTCCTCCATGAATGTCTTCAAGGAGAGTATGGATGTCACCTAAATATTTTATATTTATTTATATGCATATACATATATTGGCAGTTTGATGATGTAATAGAGTACTGGGCCTGAAGTCAGGAAGACTCATCTTCCATAGCTCAGATCCAACCTTAGACACTTACTAGCTGTGTAACTCTGGGTTAAGTCACTTAACCCCATTTGCTTTAGATCCTTATCTGCAAAATGAGCTGGAGAGGGAAATAACAAACCAGTCTTTGCCAAGAGAACCCTAAACGGGGTCACAAAGGGTAAGATATGACTAAAAAGACTGAACAACAACAACAACAAGATACATTCCCCACAATAGAAAGTAAATTCATTGAAGGAAAGGACTGCTTAATTTTTCTCTTTGTATTCCTAACATCTAGAATATTGCCTGGACCATTATAAACATTAGTAAATACTTGCTGATTTATTGATTTGGGCAACTTGTTAGCAGATTGAAGTCTTGTCTGATGGCTACAACATTAATTTTTTTCTTTGAAGCTTGTGATGTGTTTCTAAAACTCCTCATTATTCTTCTCTGTCCAGGAATTCCGGGATATACCCCCAAACTGTATTGCTTCTGTTTCAACCTCAGTTTACCCTTAACCAAATGTGTTCATCCATATTTTTTCTCTTGATTTCCTTACATGAGTGTGTGTATAAATATACATTACTAAAACACCACAACTTTTATCTATTGTACTTCATTTGAAATGAGGTGTGTCTTTCCTGAAGCAAATTTCAGTTATAATTCCAAAGCCCAACTAAGTTTCAGACACAATAAGGTAAAATCTGACTTTTTTTAAACTTCACATTAAGTTTCTATTTTTCCCATATTTTGTGAATTTATGTATCTAGACATCAAATGTCATACACTTTTTTAATTTTTAAGGTTTTAAATTTTTATATGTATATTTTTTTGGATGGGGAAGGCAGGGCAATTGGGGTTAAGTGACTTGCCCAAGGTCACACAGCTAGTAAGTGTGTCAGGTATCTGAGGCTGCATTTGAACTTAGGCCCTCCTGACTCCAAGGCCGGTGCTATATTCTTCACACCACCTAGCTGCCCCTATACACTTTCTTAATAATTTTCTTATTGAAAACTTTTCTTTTTTTCTTCTATATTATACCTGCTATCCTTTGTTATATTAGTATTATTAGTTCTATGTAGACAGTTTTTTCTCAACATTTTTCTCAACTTCCCTTTTTAATTTAAAGCCCATCTTTGTAAATATACTTTTATTAGCTCTTATTAGGTGCATTATATTCATTTCCAATAGTCCATCATTTCTATATTTCAAGTCACAGTTCAGAAATCCAAAAAATTGTTCTTAGGTACCATTTTCTCACCTTTCTGTTCATTTCTCAGATATGTCTTGCTCTTCTGAATCCTCTATCTTTAATTTTCCCAGTGACTGAAATAAAACTAGTGTCTAAGGGCTTTCATTCCCTTCTCATCTTAACCACCATTCCCCCACCCATGCAATTTAATTCATTATAAATATCTGTGCTTTCTTAGTTTCTTGTTTAGTGGATAGAGCCCGGAGCCAGGAATACCCTAGTTAAATCCAGGCTCAGACATTTACTAGCTATGTCATCCTGTGCAAGTCACTTATCCTCTGTTAGCCTTAATCCAACAGAGAAAAGAATGACAAATCACTTCAGTATCTTCCCCAAAAACATTCA